>LPNX010193199.1:224392-336366 GCA_001517045.1 Pseudotsuga menziesii | reverse complement strand
AAATTAGATATTAGTGTCCACTAATGACCAAAGATGGCCAATGGGACTGCAAAAAACATGAGATCAATGCAAATTGAATATACAAAAACACAAACTTGTTTGTACAATGGTGTTACTTCTGAGTCTTTACATCTGAATAGTGAGTTGATTTAATGTGGTATGCACTTTGAAACTCTGCATCTGAAATTTTGTCAATTAAATGATATTGTAGGATTGGATGTCATAATTGGTGCTCAGTTAAAGTATTTGATGTATTTTTTAGCAAACCGATTCATTAAATTCAAATCGGCCGATTTATGACCGATTCATTACTGATTCCGATTCCGATTCCGAGTTGACCCTTGACCGATTCCGAGTCCGATTCCGATTTTTAAAACTATGGTATGTCCAAAACTAAACCGTCACGACTACCCGGAAGGAATATGTGGGCTGAATGGAGTCTTTGAGGCAATTGTTCATAATGCACCCACAGGTGTAACAGAGATCGGCGCCCCAAGATCACTTTTCCGAAGCTCCCGCTTCCTTTGGGTAATTTGCCACCGTAATGGTTTGATTTAGGTGTTGGATTTTCACCTGATGGTTTGTCAATTTGGGAGAGTGAATCCTAATTATTTTGGTCACTAATTGGACTCTTCGAAGCCTGGGAATGTTGGGCTTTGGAGTCTGCTTTGGTGGAACACCGAGGGACTATGTCATTTAGAAGATCTTGAAGATGAGGAAGATGCAAACCAACTCAACCTCTTCTACAAGCGATATCACCCGCAACTTAGAAATCCTTGCACAAACAGATGGTTAAAACATAGGTGCTGTTGGAAGAGATAATTGGAAAGCATGCAATTAAACATAAAATACATACAACTCCAATAGATTTGAAACAAGCAGCAGTAAGAGCATAAATCAAACTAAAATAAACTCTTACCCTAACAGTAGGGAGCTCTCTCCTTCAAGGCCAACAATTAACTAGCAAAAGCAGTGATAAATAACACAGATTATACCTCATAAGCATTTGACAATCACCATCCACACATGAAGAGCATTACACCATAGATCTTGCCTCCAAAGCTTCTTTATTCCAGAATAATAAACAATACAATACAAGAGCAACAACACCTCAATCCCAGTTCTAACTAGCTTGGAAGAGCCTGCTTGTGCTTTGATTTATACAAAAACTAGGAGATCCAGCCCAGGGGGGGCGTAAATCCCAAGGAGACAGATCAAATCAGCTGATGGAGAGTCAATCAATGCATATTTGAAGCTGAACTGAGCCTACTTGTCAATCAGGGGCTTGATTGAGCTGACACATCAACCCATAAACCGACACATCAGTCCACAGAGCTCCCAGGAGAGCCCACACGTGTGGAGGAGAGAGAGAGGGTGCAATTCCCCCTAAAGGCTGCTGAAGATCAACTCTGGATTTGATTTGATCACCTCCTTCAGTCAAGGATTTGTCAGATCCAGTCAATCTGGTTCAGATTTGACTGATTTCAATCAAATCGGCTGAGAATCCACTGATCTATGATTTTGGATTTGCTCCATTATTCACCAATTTATTAATTAAAATAATTAATAAATGATTTTTTGGGGCTTTCTGACTTGAGTGATGAAAAATCATTCAAAACTAGGAAATAGTGGGTCCATGGGTTTACATGGTGCTCTTAGCTTGAAAATGAGCACCTACATGACTGAAACTGATTATTTGGCCCACTTTTATTACAAAATCAAATTTTCCAATTAAACTATTAAAAAATAGCCTAAGTTTTGGAAAAATTAAATTTTAATAAAAAACACTGAAAAATTTAAAAAATTAAAAAAAATTAAAAAACCTAGGGGGACTTGGACATGTTCATATGACTCGACCATGATGTATAGCATGTTTATACATTGACACATAGACTCTAATAACCTCAATAGGCCTAAATGCCAAGCCGACCACCCCAACTTTGGAGGTATGGAGTGAAAAACTCATAAATTATCAGTCGTTTATTCAACAACCAATAATAACCAAGGGAAAAAAGTTAAAACACCCTGGGCTGATCGGATTGACAAATAAAGTCTAAGAGACCGAGTCTTTTACAGACACTATCATGCTAGAACATTTATTACAACTCCCCCATGGGGTATGAACATGTGATATAGTACAACAAGCACTTCCCAAAAGTACTCCCAAAGCTCTTCTGAAGTCCGAACAAGTTATCCTTGTCCGGTTCACCAGGGACACATTCTCTGACTGATCTTCTGTTCAAAGGAGAGGATGTGAGAACTTCGGAATCTCTGGGACCTGCATAGCAATTAGAGTTTTGTCAGTAACATGTATAAAAAATTAACTATAAAAGCAAACTAATGTACATAATTAGTCTATGACGTGCAAAAGGGAATATTTTACAAAACTAATATACAAAGGAAAATTTTCAAACATGGTACAAAATAACTATAATACAACAATATCTATGATACAACAACATGATATATAAAATTTAGAAATACATGCAGGGCAAGGTTTAGAAATTGGCCGTGAAACCACCGATGCCAATAAGGGCATCAAACTGTCTCGGCGAAAAACAACTTGAGGAGGAAACCGTTCACTGGCAAGCTCAACCTTTCTCCTTCTAGGTCATTTAGATAGAAGGAATTCGTTCCTGCTATTTCATTGATGATGTACGGTCCCAACCATAAGCTGTCGAGCTTTCCATGTTTCCTAGGTTTCTTCCATCGTTTGTCCCAACGCAAAACTGTGTCACCTACTTGGAAGGATCCTGGCCGGGTAGACTTGTCAAAGGTTCTCTTGACCTTGTCTGAGTTTCTGATACCTTGGTCAAGGGAATTTCTTCGACTTTCATCTAACTCGATCAACTGGTTTATTCTGTTCTGAATGGCCTCCTGATCTGAGCTGAAGGTCTGGAGAAGCTGATAAACTGAAAGCTTTAAATGGGCTGGTAAGGTGACATCTAAGCCATAGACCAGTTCGAAAGGGCTCCTCCCAGGTGAACTCTTCTTGGTGATTTTGTCGGCCCATAATGCTAATTTGATCTTGCTATCCCAAGCCTTCTTATTGTCACCCACAATTTTCTTGATTATGGTCATTAAGTTCTTGTTACTTGATTCAGCTAGACCATTTCCTTGGGGGTAGTAATTGGATGAGTGGGATAGGACAATGCCGTACTTGAAACAGAAAGATGATATCTCAGAGGAAACAAAGCACGGGCCATTATCCGTGATGATTCTGGCTGGCACACCGAATCTTGTGATAATTTTATCTTCTAAGAAATCCATGACTATAGCATCGGTTGCCTTCTTGGTGGGTATCGCCTCTACCCACTTGGTAAAATAATTAGTGGCGGTAAGAATCCAAGAATAACCATTGCTCGAGTTATCTTTGAACTTACCAAGGAAATCAAGCCCCCATTGTTGGAAAGGGGCTTGGACTACTATTGGATTTAAAGGCAAGGCTTTCATTTGTTGCTTTCCGGTGAATAACTGACACTGGGGGCAAACTCTGACAGCCTTGTGCACATCTGAAAATAGGTTCGGCCAATAGTAACATGCACTAAGGATTTTATGGGCGGTTGTTCTTGCTGCAAAATGTCCACCACAAAATCCTGAATGGAACTCAACCATGAGTTTTTTGGACTCAGGTTCATCGACACATCTAAGTATCAAACCATCGGGGTTTCTCCAACCCAAACCATCTTTTGTCAAACAATACTTAGTTGCTTTTAACCTTAATGCCCTTCTTTTATGGCCCTTCTTTTATGGCCAAGTAAGTGATCGGGGCAAGTAAGGTTGCGGAGGAAGAATATGATGTCGGTGTACCAAGGGTGCTACTCTAATCTCTGAAGCTCGTCTGATACACTTTGTTCTAAATCACTGTTCTGGCAGATTATTCCTAAGGCCTTTTCATTTCCTTGGGCCAACATCTTTGCAAGACCCTGTCCTTTAATTAACTTAGTAGGTTTTATCTCCAAATCATATTCTTGAATCTTTGAAACCCACTTACCCCTGATTCCTAGACAGTCCTGTTGAGACATGATATCCTTGACAGCTGCATGGGGCACATACCCAATGATTTTGGAGTAACCTACATAAGTTCTGAAATGTTTAAGGGACTTGACAAGAGCATAGGCCTGTTTCTCCATGGCGGTATACTTCAACTCTGAATTTTGCAAGGCTCTACTCATAAAGGCTATAGGTTGCTTTTGTCCCTCCTTATTCTTTTGAAGCAAAACACCAGCAATGGTGTCTTCTGAAGCAAAGGAAAATATCTGGAATTCCTTGGAATAATCTGGACCGATCAAGACCGGGGACATGGATATGGCATCCTTGATAGACTTGAATGCAACTTTCCCTTCATCCGTCCACTCAAACTTAGCATCTTTCTTTAATAACTTTTGTAGAGGTTTCATTAATTCTGCTAAATTTGGGATGAACCTTCTTATGAAATTGATCTGACCATTAAAAGACTGGAGAGCTTTTAGATTCTGAGGCAAGGGGACTTTCTTAATGGCTTCAACTCTCTCAGGATCAACCTTGACACCATCCTTAGAAATGATGTGCCCCAACAACTTGCCTTCATCAACTCCAAAGATTGACTTGGCGGGGTTCAAGGAAATACCATATTTCCGACATCTTATAAAAACTTGCCTAAGATGACTTATGTGGTCAGATCTTTCCTTTGAAAAAACAGTTAAGTCATCTTGATATATTTCAATTATTTTGCCTATAAGTTCTTTGAAGGCAAAATCCATGGCTCTTTGGAAGGTGGCACCTGCATTCAGTAAGCCAAAAGGCATTCTTAAAGAATTATAGGTACCCCAAGGTGTGGTGAATGTAGTCTTGTGTTGATCCTCCTTATTTACCAACACCTGGTTATAACTGGAAAAGCCATCCAACATGGACATCATTCTTGATCTTGTTACTCTTTGAAGCAATGTTTCCATGTCGGGTAATGGGTAATTATCTTTGAGGCATGATGTATTCAGGTTTCTAAAATCTATACATATTCTAATTGACCCATTCTTCTTTCTGACCACAACTAAGTTGGAGCACCAAGATGAATGTCTTGTAGGTGCTATGATCCCTGCTGCTAACATCTTCTGAAGTTCCTTCTGCACAATGGGGGCCAACTTAGGATTTATTCGCCTAAGTTTTTGTCGGAAAGGTTTGACCTCCTTAGCTTCTTCTGTGAGGGGAATAGTGTGTTGAAACACATCCTCTCGATAGGCTTTAAGCTCATCATACCTAAAGGCCAACACATCTCTATACTCTTTGATTAAGTTGATCAAATTGTTCCTTTCCTTTTCCGAAGTACCTTTTTCAATTTTTATTAACTTGGGGTCTTTGTCAGTTCCTATGTTTATTTCCATATAATTCCCAATTTTTATTTCTTCTTTTTGTTTTTTATGATGATCCTGTCGATCAAAGAGATTCTCGAAAGCTATAAGGTTACTCGGGATGTGATTCCCTACATTGTCCTCGCACTCTTGATACTCTTTACCCTCTTGCTGATAACTGATCTTGCAACCTTCAAACTCTTGTAGATTGTGGATGAATCTCAAAAGTTGCTCATCATCCTTAAACACCTGCTAGTGATCTATATTATCTAGAATTGAAGGTCTGAAATTAATTTCCATCTTTTCGTTCCCACGAATCATTTCATCTGATGGCTGGAGGGTGGATGCTGCTACTGCCAATTTATCTGCTAACCCATTCATTTCCCTGTGGATCTTTTGAATGTTGAGTGCATCAAACCACTCCATAGTGTCCCATGCGACATTTCTATACTTTCTTAGTCTGTCATTTTTGCATTGATACTGATTCTTAATCTAGAGGACAACTAAATCTGAATCACCCTTTATGTTCAACATCTTTATCCCCATATCTTCAGTAGTTTCTAACCCTAGGAACAATGCCTCATACTCGGCTACATTGTTTGATGCTTCAAACTCTAACCTGAAAGCAAAGTTGTAGACTTTATTTGAAGGAGAAATGATCACGATGCCCGCACCTTTTCCGGCTTTGGAATAAGCCCTGTCAAAGTACATTTGCCAAACTTCATCTATCTTTTCATTTTTAATGTTTTCCTTAATAGGGGCCATGAAATTTGACAAAATAGCATAGTTTCCAAAGTTATCAGTGAAATGAACAAATTCATTTCCGGGCTTCTTAGGGTTTTCTACATGTTGTTTCCTTAGCTTCTCTCTGTGGAGAATCACCCTAGTGTTTTCTGATGCAGGTATAGTAGCATATGTCCAATCCATTTGAATGTACCCACCAAGAGTTGCGGCCCATTTTCTGGAAAGCAACATACCCCAATTATCTGGAACATCTATCACTACCACATCCATCGACATGTTGATATCAGGATACTTGGCCAACTTAACTTGTAAATTTAAGATTATCCCTACCACTTCAACTTCTCTTGCATCCATAGCACAAACATTGTGGTAGGGTCGGGTGACCCTTAGATTTAGTTGTTCCATTACTTTTCTTGTCATGACATTTGATGAAGCACCTAAATCTAACATGCAGTTATGAAGGAGGAGGTTGTCAACTAAGAGGGAGACATAAAAAGGCGGGTGGTCTTCTCTTCTCGGATCAACACTGTTGAGGACTATAGGCATATCTATAGGTTCAATATGTCCAGCTTCAAATATAGCATTATTATTGGGAAGAGGATCCTCTTTAACAATATTATGAGCTTTACTTTGACTATCCTCTAAGGCTTTCAACAACTTTTCCTTTTGACTAGGAATTTTAAGGACATCAGTTGCATAAACATGAATCTTAGCACTACTTATCCATTCTCCCATATCAACATTTGATTCAGGGATAACAAGAGGATCTGGGAGGGGAGGAGCGGTTACCTTTGGCTTGTACTGTTTAGACGGTGATGGCTTCTCCTTTCTTTGATACATTGCATCCTTGAATCTAGCCTCCGTCATTTCATTGATTGTTTCCGGAGAAGGCATTACACCATAAAAGTTGGAAAGGAGATCCTTCTCATAACTGTAATCCGTGGCCTGCTGCCAATGCTGGTTTGATAAAGGGTAGGTTCGGCCTACCATGTACACATGATCAGACTCGCCCGATGTTGTTTCCTGATTACTGACCTCGGCCATTCCATGTTCTATAACTTGGTTTACTATATAGCAAGTGCTTTCTTGGTGGAATTGATCACAAGGTCTACACATGGAATGACTTCTTCTACCAGGTTAGTTGAGTCTAACTGGTTTGGAATCCTAGGTTCTTGCAGAGGAGCTTTCTTCTGATACACCTGTTTGTGTTTAGGCTGAAAGTTCCTAGGTCCATTATTTCTTTCCATGGTGATTATTCTGTTCTAAATATGATTCAGTTGTGCAGACTGGTTTGCCATGATTTGGTTTTGACTAGTAACCAATTCTTTTATCATGTTAGTTACCTTTTCCATGGGATCTTTGGAGGTTTCCTTTTCCTCTAATTCAACGGCTTTTCCCTTCTCTTTGTTGTATGAAGTGTTTCCCCTAGTGTAACCTGGAATGTTGGATTTACCTGAAAACTACATATTCTTTTCTATTTTCTTGGCCAATTCCTGAGCAGTTTTTAGATTGGCCGGCTCTTTGTCCCTTAACTGGTACCTCAAATCACCAATGAAAGCTTCGATGTAAGATATGAGGATGGATGCATCCCTTGGCTTGATTTCTCTAGGGAGGTTCGCAACCACATGCCTGAACTTAGTATTAAATTCATCAATGGTTTCATTCTCCATCTTCTTTATGTTATGAAGGGCAACAAGCAGATGTCTTGGTTCTTTCTTTTCCCCCCATTTCTTCTTAAAACCCTCTAGGAATTCATTAAGAGTTTTATATGAATCATCACCAAGGTTGGAGTACCATTCCGCAGCATCATCCTCTAAGGATAAAGCAAAGAGCTTCATTTTGACATCTTCATGGTTATGGGCAGCATCATTGCAATAACTGACCAGGTGCTTTTCAAACTTTCGGATGTGAGACTTGGCAGTGATGACATTATTTCCCTGGAATATGGGGAGCTTCTTGATAGCATCATTCGGAATGTCATGAGGATTACTTGCTATCTAAGAAAAATCAAGGGGTTTGTAAAATTTTGTCATTTCTTGAGATTGGAAGGTATGACTCTCTACAAATATGTGATGGATATCTGAGAGGGATTGGTCTCCTAAATTTTCAAGGTTTCTACAAGAAGTCTGCCTATTCAATCTTTCCCTAATAAACCTTTCGGGATTAGGGAGAGGATTGAATAATTGTCGGCGGTTTATTCGGGTAGAAATTCTTGAAGGGATGTTAGACAGTGGAGTCGCCAGATGGATCGAGTTTTAATTTTTATGTTTTTTAAAGACTAGATCAATCAAAAGTTTTTATCTTTTTAGTTGTTTAGAAAAAAGTTAAGCTAAGTTGTACCTAGGAATAAAAAGATTTGTCCCCGGCAACGGCGCCAAAAAGTGTTGCCGCCTTTCACACACCTGGGTCACGTGGCAGAAATCTTCAAGCCACTCGGTGTGTCCTTGGGGGCAAGTCTCGAGTCAAGGTTGTCACCTTGTTCTTGACTCCTTCGTTTAGGCTCAACTCCTAACGAAGCTAAGGGGGGTAGACCCTATTAAGTTACTAAGGCAAAATTATTTAGTATGGTGATGTTAAACTGAATGAGCTACTTAGGAGTTTGAAATTTAACCATAAACAACCATAGATGACAAGATACAAAAAGAGCGCACGAAAGCACAATGCTGAGACACAATATATATGTATATATATATATATAGCAAGAAAATAACTAGTGCCTTAAAATGGAGTCAAAAGATAATCAATGTACTTGCATGTGCTTGGAGTGAATGTTTTGCGATTGCCTCTTGGTACGTTTTAAGTTAATGTGAAATATGAGTTGATTAAAATTAGGCGAAAGGGGGGGGGGGACTCCAGATATACCCAAGAGTACTTGGAGTATGTCCAACACTAAACCATCACGGCTACCCGCAAGGAATATGTGGGCTGAATGGAGTCTCTGAGGCTATTGTTCATAATGCACCCGCAGGTGTAACAGAGATCGGCGCCCCAAGGTCACTTTTCAAGAGTTCTCGCTTCCTTTGGGTAATTTGCCACCGTAATGATTTGATCTAGGTGTTGGATTTTCATCTGATGGTTTGTCAATTTGGGAGAGTGAATCCTAATTATTCTAGTCACTCAAATGCTTTTGATACAGCTTGACTGATTGGACGAACCGCAGCTAAGTGCAGAGCATACACACCGGAGTCTTGTCAATTTTAGTAAATTTTGAGATGGGTGTTCTTGTTAAAAAAAAAAACCCTCCAGGAACCTCTTTCGATCCAAGTGCATCTCAATCGAGGAATCAAGGAGGGGTTAATTTTATTAAAACTGAAGAAACGATTGATGAAAAAGAAAACCAAGATACACAATGCCGGTTCTCTAATTAGTCCTACCACGCATCTCTTTCCCCTTTCGGGTCAATCGAGAAGTCGTGGGGTAAGTATTAAATTACTTTGAAACCTTAGATATGGAATATGGAATTGATAATAAATCAAAGTATATTACCCTGCAGATTAGAACTACGCTAGATTGCAAAAAAAGGAACAAAAAACAAAAAAAAACACGGACGCAAATCCCCCCAGGGGGGATGGTGAATAGGCCTATTCGAAAGGACCTTTTCTTTTTATTAGCAGCGATTTACAATATCAGCAAATTGAAATTAATGCTCTTTGGTCCTTGTTATCTGGGATCCAAAGGCTTACAACAAGCTTGTAACAAGCTAGAATTAAAATACAGTGATGGGGGAAACTTTCGGGAAGCTCTGGTTCGTCCAAGAGTCGGAAATTGGGTAGAGTCTCCTTCTCTTTTTTGTTAGACCTGCTAAAAAACAGCGAGCAATTAAAATCAAATGTGCCCAAACACACTTTAAAAGTGTTTTGGTTCACCACACTAGTTACCGAAAAAAACTAAGTAAAAATTTGTTAAGTTGGGGTAATCTAGTTTTGCAAAAAAAGGAACCAAGGAAAGCAAGCTTTCCTTGGGATCTTGGCTTGCTGTTTGGGCAACCAATGAGATGTACACTTTTATTGTAGAATATGAAACTTTAAAGTACAGCAAATGAAACTACCTTAAAAGCAAGCTACAAATTTTCTTTAAAATGCTTGCAAAAAAAGAGGATAATTTCAGCTAGATCTCTTCAAATATGACTTTATATGCAAAACAGAACTGAGATCTAAAATTAAGAAAGGATCTTACTAACTAGATCTATATGTAATTTTCTTTGTGAGACAGATCTAAGCAATAAGATTCTTTAAAAGTAACCAATTTGGAAGAGAAATTAAGATTTTGAAGGAGGAAGAGAGAGAAAGAGTGTTGGAAGCCTGGGAATGTTGGGCTTTGGAGTCTGCTTTGGTGGAACACCGAGGGACTATGTCATTCAGAAGATCTTGAAGATGAGGAAGATGCAAACTAGCTCAACCTCTTCTACAAGCGATATCACCTGCAACTTAGAAATCCTTGCACAAACAGATGGTTAAAACATAGGTGCTGCTGGAAGAGATAATTGGAAAGCATGCAATTAAACTTAAAATACATACAACTCCAATAGATCTGAAACAAGCAGCAGTAAAAGCATAAATCAAACTAGAATAAACTCTTACCCTAACAGGAGGGAGCTCTCTCCTTCAATGCCAACAATTAACCAGCAAAAGCAGTGATAAATAACACATATTATACCTCATAAGCATTTGACAATCACCATCCACACATGAAGAGCATTACACCATAGATCTTGCCTCCAAAGCTTCTTTATTCCAGAATAATAAACAATACAATACAAGAGCAACAACACCTCAACCCCAGTTCTAACTAGCTTGGAAGAGGCTGCTTGTGCTTTGATTTATACAAAAACTAGGAGATCCAGCCCAGGGGGGCGCAAATCCCAAGGGGACAGATCAAATCAGCTGATGGAGAGTCAATCAATGCAGATCTGAAGCTGAACTGAGCCTACTTGTCAATCGGGGGCTTGATTAAGCTGACACATCAACCCATAAACCGACACATCAGTCGACAGAGCTCCCAAGAGAGCCCACACGTGTGGAGGAGAGAGAGAGGGCGCAATCCCCCCTAAAGGCTGTTGAAGATCAACTCTGGATCTGATTTGATCACCTCCTTCAGTCAAGGATTTGTCAGATCCAATCAATCTGGTTCAGATCTGACTGATTTCAATCAAATCGGCTGAGAATCCACTGATCTATGATTTTGGATTTGCTCTATTATTCACCAATTTATTAATTAAAATAATCAATAAATGATTTTTTGGGGCTTTCTGACCGGAGTGATGAAAAATCACTCAAAACTAGGAAATAGTGGATCCATGGGTTTACATGGTGCTCTTAGCTTGAAAATGAACACCTACATGACTGAAACTGATTATTTGGCCCACTTTTATTACAAAATCAATTTTTCCAATTAAACTATTAAAAAATAGCCTAAGTTTTGGAAAAATTAAATTTTAATAAAAAACACTGAAAAATTTTAAAAATTAAAAAAAATGAAAAAACCTAGGGAGACTTAGACATGTTCATATGACTCGACCATGATGTATAGCATGTTTATACATTGACACATAGATTCTAATAACCTCACTAGGCCTAAATGCCAAGCCGACCACCCCAACTTTGGAGGTATGGAGTGAAAAACTCAGAAATTATCAGTCGTTTATTCAACAACCAATAATAACCAAGGGAAAAAACACCCTGGGCTGATCGGATTGACAAATAAAGTTTAAGAGACCGGGTCTTTTACAGACACTATCATGCTAGAACATTTATTACAACTCCCCCATGGGGTATGAACATGTGATATAGTACAACAAGCACTTCCCAGAAGTACTCCCAAAGGTCTTCTGAAGTCCGAACAAGTTATCCTTGTCCGGTTCACCAGGCTCACTTGATAAAAAACCACTAAGTACAACTTAGGTGGTAACAGGTAGCAGGGACCATCCAAATTTGCAAGCAATGAAATCTTCCTTGAATCTCATAGTAAATATGGCATTTGAATTTTGAAGAGTGCTCCCTAGTCTCTTCTTCTTGGAGAGAACACAACTAACAAATTATGTTCTCTAGAGGCATGAGGTAATTAGTCTCAACCTGTAACTGGTGGGAGTGCACCTTGTAACTTGTCGAAAGGGATACTAAGCTTTTGCAACTAGTGTTGTGGAGGATAGCTTGGATAGACAATAAGAACATCAAATTTTTTTGCAAGAAATGCTCTGCACAAAAGGTCATCTTAGGGATAAGAGGCTGACAGGGTGGAGACCCATCTAATTTGGATGAATTTTTGATAGTGTCCTCTTGATTTGATTTACTGAACCCCTCTTTTAAGGGAGACGGTATGGAGAGGCATCTATGGAGTACTTGTAAAAGGGGACACTATAGTGGAGATACTCACTCATTACAGGAGCAATGCAACCTTTGAATACAGATACTAGACCAGAGGGGCTTGAATAAGCAATCTCTATGTTGGAACATATGGCCAAATAAGGGTACCTCTCTTGACCTAAAGATGAGCATCCAAAAGAAAAAAGTTTGTGAAGCTAGGTGGTGAGTGAAAATGCTTGACACAAAGGGGAAAAGCCTCAAACTTTTATTGGACAATACTTCGAGGAACATTCTTTTTACAATAGCTCATCTCACTCTTGTTTGTTTGCTAGAGGTATCTAGAATGTTGTGGGTTTGCTCAGATATATTAAGATGGATCACTGATGATGATTATCATTTATTATTAACTTTTATAGATTGAACTATGCAATGGATTGTTTTCATTGAGAAAATCTTTCGTGCAATCTAGGTTGCATTTGTAATTATCCTACTTTTGATAAAAAAAATTATCAGTGTTACATGGGGATGTGTCCTTGAGGTCATGGGACATGCTCCCTGTGCTCCCGGGATGTGGGTACTTCAAGGGGGACATTTCCCCATTTCCTCTTTTTGGGGAAGACAAAGTTGGGAATGTTCCCCTCAAAAGATGAGATGTTCCCACATTCCCTTTTAACCAAAGTCCATTGTTTTGAGGGAAAAAAGACAAAAGGAAAACAATAAAGATGAATGTAAACCTAATGCACAAGCAAATGAGAAGGATGGACCTAATGAGGCATTGATTATCGGGTTGGTTAGTTGCCGTTGGATATCCTTGAGAATGCAAATGCTTCTGATTCAGATAGCGACATTCCCATGGTTGGTCCCTCCTTTATGCAATGGCTGGATGCAGAGACTAGTGGGGCACTGCCTTGAGTAGTGATGCTCTTATGTCATTTGCCCTGTTCTTAGATCAGTTATCTTAAGACATAGGTTTATCTCTTCCAATTTTTCTAAATATAATGAGAAATAAAATGGTGATAGATGATTCATGGATCATGATTATTATGTTATGTTACATAATTACATGTGCCATTTATGATTTATTATGTTACATGTTATGATGTATGTTATTGGTGCATTGTTATGTATAAGATTTCAATGATTTACATTCAGTTTTTGTATATTATAATTTTACTTTTTTTGTATTTTGGGTGGGTCCCCTATGTTGGAGACCCTGGCGTCCCCTATGCCATTCCCTAGAATTTAAGGGCTATTTCCACACGTGCGCCAGATGTGTTTCTCTACTCCTGCATCCCAGAAACTTCATAGATTATTGGTTTTTATCTTGTTACACTTTGGTAGGAAGGAACTGGAAATACTCCCTGCAGGACACTGTCAAACTCAGAATTCCTTTCAGATAAGGTGCCATGCTTGAGGGGCATCCATGTTGTGACAATTCACCCAGGATTTGAACCTGGCCTTGTCCGCTTGGAATAAACTAACATAGGCGCATATTAACACAGGAGCATGTTTAGTGGGATCCATGTCATTGTTATGGCAAGCATTCCACCTTACTGCTAGACCATGGGCCAATGGAACTCTTTTGACCGAGAAAATAGTTAGTCCAATCTAGGTTGCATTTGTAATTGGCCTACTCTCTATATCTGTTTTTATCTTGTCATTTTTGGTGGGAGGAAACTATAAACACTTTTCTGCAAGAACGAGGGGAAATCACACTGTCCTACTCAAAATTCTTTTTGGCTAAGAAGCTGCATTTGAGGGGCATTTATGCTGTAAAACAGGACTTGTACCTGGATCTGTCTGCTTGGCCCATGCTAACACATGTCCATATTAATGGGAGCATTCCTGGCAGAGTTTGAACCTTGGTTATCATTATGGAAAACATTCCACTTTACCACTAAACCATGGCCCCAATGAACCTATGTTTTTATCTTTTTAGCCAATCAGGAACCTTTTTTTTTCAAAGTATCTATAAGTCAGTGGAAAAATGTTTGGAAAAATGTTTTTGCACAGGGGTCCTTTACAACAGTTTTGGAAACATTGCAAGCTTAAGTTATTAGACAGCTCCATTTAGAAAAGTAATGGTTTGATCTTCATTATTCTAGCCATTCATTTCTAATCCAGAGTTCTATTTTTCATTATTTTGGAATCAGAGGAATATTTTTAATAACATTAAAATCAGAAATTACAATGTTGGCTTCATAAACGCTGTAAAAACTTGTGAATTATACACAGCTTTGTTTGGATACCAAAAGTCCTTACAGTCCTTATCCTTGTTCTGATGTTGACAGAAGTCAAATCCAGAGTTGTATTTTTTGTCTTTTTGGAATCAGAGCAATATTTTTAATTACATTTATCAGAAATTATGATGTACACTTCATAAACACTGTAACAACTTATGAATGATACACAGTTCTGTTTGGATATCAACAGTCCTCATGCTTTTGCTGATGTTGAACAGAAGTCAAATTGTTGAAAATTTGCCATGAAAGGAAGAACAAGCCATTATCGCCCTCAGGTGGTGCAGGGATTCTAAAAAGCGGTTCCATTAATTAAAGTGCATATCAATAAAAGTTTTGTAGCAAGGTAGCAGGTGATTACTTGTTCAATGTCCTAGGTGGGAATCTTATACACTCAAATTCCAGTTCTTCTTATACATGGCATATTTACTTTTACGGACTACTCTTGAAATTATTATGTTTTGAATGTTTGTAAAGTTGATTGTTGGATGGACTGTTTATATAAATAGTGTTTTTTTTAATATGCATCCAAGTCATTAGTGTAATTAAATATTTTTTGCATTTCAGAAATGTTTTTCCTCCTGAAATTTTTGATGTTTTGAGGCCACAGTAAACTGAAAAAGACAAGGATGTATTGTTTCCTCAATTTATTACTTTTCTGAGGTGAGTAAAGGGGCAGCAGAAATGTGAGGAAGAGGGCTGAAGAAAACAAATAAAAACAATTTTGTATGCCAATGCTTCTGACAACAAACCACTAGATATGAAAAAGCCACACTGGTATTGGCGACAATTGAAACTCTTATTTGTTGTTACAGAAAAAATGTTCTTATGTATTAAAATTTAAGAAAAAATCTGACATTACACGGTGAGCTGCATGCCCATATTTTCAACCTGTCAATAAAACTGGACTTCCCTCTCTAAGTTGCAACCCCTTCCATAGATTCCTCACTCATTACATAGATATACTGCCTGTGACCTAATCTCCCTACACTAACCAACCTCCAGAAAAAAGAGAATGAATTAGATCTTGGCCAACTAGGCTACCATGTCTTTGTTCAAAACCATAGTCACTGTTAGTCAGGCTCATTGGTGTTCTATCTCTCAATGTCGGATCCTCTCAACCAAAATAATGTCTCTCCGAACAGGCTGCTGTTCTTCCTAAATAGGTTTGACACCCTACATCAATCTGATTTTCTTCAAGTCCATCTCATCAGTCTTTTCCTCCAACTAATGCCAATTAATCACCTCACTTTTCATCTGGTTGCTGCTTGGAAGTGACTTGGTCAATTGCTTCTGGGACTTAAAATTTAACTGGTTTGTGAAGTTTAGTTGCTGTCTAACTGAGTGCTTCAAGATATCCACCACAGCTCCATACATGTGATGAAATTGATCGGTGATTCTTCTGGTGAATTTCTTGAGTTCCTTGTGCAAAATGAATGGCATTTTTTCTCAGCCATGATTTAAAATGGTCTTCTATCTCTGATTCCAACCTCAGATCCATGATGTACTTTGCACCAGCTCTTCTCCTCCACTGAAAATCCCTGATCCATGAACATATCCCTACCATTGGTTGGTTGGGTTATTGGATAGCCGAGGTCCATGTCCACTACTGCTGTCTATTCAACTGTCATATGTCCTCTGGTATCCCTTAACACATTTCTGACTAGCGAGTACTAGGGGGAGTTGAAGTAGCCATTTTTAATTCTATGCAGTGGACAATTGCTTCCTTGAAGTCATTGCTGTTTGCATCCTCTCCTGTTTGCACTGTCAGGTTACTATTGAAACAATTCACTGCAATTAGTTCAACCTCTGCTTCAAGTCAGTCGAAGTATGTTGCAAGGGAAACATCCGTGTTTTTCCTTTCAGTTGAACCATACTCTTTCCTGCTGGAAGTTACTGCAGCTGAGATTAGCTAGGTTGGGAAATGTGGTTACTGTAAACCTGACCCTGCCACCTGAAGTGACAATGTGACTAAGGCATATGTTGGATATCTACCTACCTTGCTGGTGTTAGATTTTCTTTAAGATTATAACAGTATATCTTAATTGCATTTATCAATAGGAACACTAGAAGATAGACAATGTACAGAACAATAACACGAGTATTTTTCACCTGGGAAACCCAAATGGGAGAAAACCCAGCAACCTTCGTCTAGAGATAATATTTCTGAGATCAGAGTACAATAAAGAAAGAAAGAGAAAAATATGGAAATGTTTTTCAAAGATAGAAACCCTGAAAACAATGTTCTTCTGCAGTGTATGCGAACTTCTCTCTCTCCCATAAAACTACGCACTTCACTTGTGCTGCTGCTATATGTAAAAATGAGGAGAGGCGCCTCCTATTTATAATGTTCTCCCACTAAAAAGTTAACTGGGGCTGACTTCACTTTGGGGAGAAATATAATTTTATTTTATTTCTTTTATTGTTTCCTTTTCACCCCAAGGTTTACATTGTTCTTTCTAGGGTTTGTATGAATGATTACAACAAGTTCAACACCCGAAGGAGGACAATACGAATAGCTTCTGAAGTTGCACAAATTCCAACACTCCCTCTCAACAAGGAAGGTATTCTTCGGTCTTTATCAACATCATGATCATCTGGGTTTCATTTGTACATCTATACTGTCTCTATCATCTCTAAACGTAGTGAAAGTTGTCTTCATGAATTTGTTCTATCCGAATGTCTGAGAGAAAATATTATGCTACCTATCTGTCTCTATTACTGATGGAATAGTTCCATACCTGGCTTAGAGATCCTAGATGAGCACACGTGCATGACCATCTACTGCCTGTTCGTCTCATCTTTCGATGGGGTACTCCCATACATGGCTGAGAACCTGAATGAGTAGAGGTACTTGTGCAATCACACAACCATCTGCTACCTGTCTGACTCATCTGTTGATGGGATTTCTCCCATACCTGCCTGAGTACCTGGATGAGCAGAGGCACCTGTGTGAACCTAACCATCTACTACCTGTCTGTCTCATCTGCCGATGGGATTTCTTCCATACCTGGCTGAGAATGTAGACGAGCAGAGGTACCTGGGAAAAGGTATGGTAAGTGTCTCTCAGTCATCTCTTCCTCTCAAGGAGGGATACGTTCTTTTCTACTCCAAGTCTTCCGCGAAAGTATTCAAATTTCACCTTGGGGAGAGGCTTGGTGGGAACATTTGCAGTGTGGTCATATGTCAGAAGATACTGTAGCTTGATCGCACCTTTCCTCTCCATATCACGTATGAAGTGATACAGAATCTCTATGTGCTTTGTCTTGTCATGAAATACATGATTCATCAACATTTGCACACAACTCTGGTTATCACAGTGAATCACGGTTAGCTCTGGAATCTGGCCAAACAATCCTACAATAAGTTTACGAAGCCAAACTGCTTCTCGAGCTGCTGAAGTAGCGACCATATACTCGGCCTTTGCAATACTGAGAGCTATTGAGTTCTGCTTCCTATTGTACCAGGAAATAACTTTAGAACCCAGACTGAAACAACATCTTGACGTATTCTTCTTATCAGTAGAGCATCTGGCCCAATCTGAGTTTGTAAACCCTTGCAATTTCAAGTCACATTCTAAATCATATCGTAGACCATATCCCACAGTGCCACCTAAGTATTTGAGCACATGTTTTGCAGCAATCTAGTGAATCTGCCTCGGTTCGCACACGAATTGGCTGAGAACATTCACAACAAAACAAATATTTGGTCAGGTATTCGTTAGATACATCAAGGACCCAATCAACCGACGATACATGGTGGGATCAATCAAATTTGAATCTGAAGCAGAATCCCTCAGCTTCTTCAAGTTTGCATCCATCGGAGTAGCTATGGACTTGTAGTCCAACATTCCGAATCTCTTCAGTATATCTATGGTGTATTTTTCTTCTCCTAGGAAAATCTCTTTCTGCCTTTGCCATACTTCTAATCCCAAGAAGTAGTGCATCAATCCAAGATCCTTCATTTCGAACTCAGAGGCGACTTTCTTCTTACACCATAAGATAAGTTTCTCATTTCCGGTAAGAAACAAATCATCAACATATAGTACCAAAATCAGTGGCTCATCATTCGCAACCTTGTAGTAAAGGTTGGGATCTGCATCACTCTTGGTGAATCCCAGACTCACCAGAAATCCGTCTATCCGTCCATACCAAACACGAGGTGCTTGCTTGAGTCCATACAATGCCCTTTTCAGCTTGCATACATGAGACTCCTTTCCATGGTCAACAAACCCTTCTGGTTGTTTAATATATACTTCTTCCTCAATAATACCATTAAGAAAGGCAATCTTGACATCCATCTGATGCAACTTCCATCCCATAACTAAAGCAATAACAATGATCAATCTGATAGAAATGTATCGAACCATAGGAGCAAATGTCTCATCATAATCGACTCCCTCTTTCTAAGAGAACCCTCTAGCAACAAATCTAGCCTTGTATTTTTCAACACTCCTATCTACTCCATGTTTGATTTTGTATAGCCTTCTAGAAGTTACAACTGACTTCCCCTCAAGTCTCGGTACAATCTCCCACGCATCATTCTTCATGATGGATTGATATTCTTCCACCATCGCATCCTTTCAAACTTGGTGTCTGGATGCATCTTCATAAGTGGTGGGATCTAAGTCAATGATATGACTCATCAATGAAACATAACTAGAGAACCTCTGAGGTCTTTTACTTTCTCGAAAAGTGCCACGTGGAGCTTCATGCCCCTCTGCATCCTGTAAGGTTTGTTGTGCCCATCTAGGTCTTTTCTGACTTATTGTCATATCTTCGGGAATATCAACTGTCGCGACTGGATCAATGGGATTGATGGGTTCATCTTTTCCTGCTAACTCATTCTGAACTGGAGAGGGAGATGATCTCATCTCCAATTCCTCATCATCGATATCCATGTCTGATCCTCTGCCTTTCCTGACAACCATTTATTCTTCAAAGGTCACATCCTTGCTAACTTCGATCTGTCTAGATCCCGGGATATAAATTCTGTAGGCCTTTGAGGATTCATTGTATCCCACGAAATTTTCCTTCTTGCCTAAAGGTTCTAACTTCGTCCTTTTCTCCTTGGGCACATGAATGTAGACTGGACAACCAAAGATTCGGAGGTGACCCACTTTTGGTTTTACTCCTGTAAAGGTGTCTTCAGGAGAGTCATGTTCTTCACTATCTTATGTGGGCATCTATTCTCTACATATACAGTTGTTCTGGATCCTTCTGCCCATAAGAACATGGGTAGACTCTGGTCATGAATCATAGCTTTGGTTGCCTCCACAATTGTTCTGTTAATTCTTTCAACAACCTCGTTTGTCGGGGATTGTAGGGAACTGTAAGCTCCCTCTTAATTCCTGCTTCTTTGTAGAAATCATTGAATTCCGTAGAGTTATATTCTCCACCATTATCTGATCTTAGGATCTTGATACTCTTCCCTGCAAATTATTCACTTGCTTTAAACTCCTTGAATTTACTGAGTACTTCCTCATATTCCTTGGTCTTAAGAAAGTAGATCCAAGTCTTTTGTGAGGAGTCATCAATGGAGGTCACATAGTAATGATATCCTCCCAATGAGGCAACTGTCATTGGGCCACACAAGTCAGAGTGCACTAGATCCAAGATTTCTTTGGATCTACTCTCACTATCTGGGAAGGATTTCTTGGCATTCTTGCCAAGTGCACATCCTCTACATGTTCCATCATGATCTACCTGTACCACTGGTATACCTGTAACTATGTTCTTCACTGTTGGTCATTAGGGGAATTTTGAGGTCTAAAATGGGCCTCATAAGAGATATAATAAAATATTATGAGTTAGGCATTTTGTGGGGAAGGTATATTTACAATTCATCTCTTATACTACAACCAATGCAACTATGGTTAAGTTAAATTGAAAAGATGTCTAAAATAAAACCAATAAAAAAATCATATTTGATATGACTAAAAGTAAAGTACTTTTGAGTACATAAATTACTTTTGAACATAATATGATGAATATACTTATAAAGTAATGTACTCATAAAATAAAATATATTAATTTTGAAATTTGGAACATAAGTTATTTTTTCAATATTCAAAATATGTTTTTAAACCATGTATTTATAATTTTGAATTTTAAACATAAAGTTAAATTTAAATAAATAAATTGTCATTTCTTATATATATTAAAAATAAAAATTAATTTTAAAATATAAATATAAAACTATAAATTAAAAAAAACATTTTTAAAATTTATTTTTCATCTTTTTAATACACCTTCAAAAACAGGTGTAAATTCATTTTTAATAGTTTTTTATGATATATATTATGTATATCAAATATCGTTTTTAATGTAATAATTAATAACATCATTAAATAAATTAAAAAAAATGTTAATATTAGGATGAAGGAATAGTACATAAATTTCTACCACAAAAAGTTGAGTTAATATTAAGCAAATGAGATTATATGTAATAAAAATTTTAATAATATAATATCTTATTATGATCTAATAGTTCATTCAAATTGCTACATTAAGGTTTTATGTATGTATTTGGTTTTGTAACTTGAATATACGTGTCTAATTTATGTTGGTATAGATGTAGGTGTTTTAAAGGTTAAAAATAGATAGGAAAATATCTTGTTGATGTTGACATATCTTTGATTTTTGATGTTCTAACCTTGTCTAGAATTGCGCGAATTCATTATCTTTGTCCATGATGAGCT
This sequence comes from Pseudotsuga menziesii, assembly GCA_001517045.1. Lineage (NCBI taxonomy): Eukaryota > Viridiplantae > Streptophyta > Pinopsida > Pinales > Pinaceae > Pseudotsuga > Pseudotsuga menziesii. The sequence goes on along the minus strand of LPNX010193199.1, from coordinate 315,053 downwards.
TGTTTAAATGCTTTATTTCTTCTTCTAAATCGTTATCGCTTCTATAAGGTGATTCTTCATCATTTTCAGACTTTTTGATTTTGTCTTTAATGTCTTGATTGTGATTTTTTAAATGTGATATTTTCTCATCCTTTTCTGATAACATTTTCTTGAATTCTTCAGTAGCTTTTTCCAACCTTCAATTTTGATCACTTAAGCTATGATTCTCTTGTTTCTTCAACTCATTAAGAAGGAGCTGCTTACTCATCTCAAATTGTAGATGATGATTAGTTGCTTTATATTGCTCTAACTTGCTCAGGACTGCTCTTGATTACCACTGCAATTCTGACTTTGTAATCGCCATAGTTTATGATTACAGATTCTCTTCAACTTTGTCTTCTTTTCTTCGACTATGGGTAGACATGAAAGGTGTAATAACCTTAATGTAGTTCCTTTTGAAATGAATTCTTCTTCTTCTTTGTATGGCCTTGTTATTTTTTTAATAACAATAAAATTATATAATAATAATTATTTTTTTAAATAATAATATTTATGATAATAATGTCTTGAATTTTATTTTTCTATTTTTTGGGATAATAATTATAAAAAATATTATTAATAATAATTCTTTTTTTGAGAGGGTATAAGGTAGGTTTTTTTTAGATGTAATAATAATAATTACTATTTATGAAATGGGATAGAATTAGGGTTTAAATCTTGGTTATGGCGGTTGTGTGGAAGATTGATGGCTTGGAGGACTAGCGTGGGTGTGGAGTGGTAAAGTTGTTGGGATGTGGAGTGGATTGGGGAGCCGGGGTAGAGACGAAGGGATGTGTTGGCTGCGTGAAGCGAACAGAGGGAGGAAGGTATGCGTAAAACGTCGAATAGATAGGGGAGGAGGAGCAGAGAGTGGAATAATGTGGGCGTGGCTACGGATTTGCAAAGGGAGACCGAGGTATCTTTGTGGGAGGGTTTGCATGGAGGTGTGGAAGAAGTGATTGACAAGTTGGCAAGAGCATGGAGGGGAGTTTGTTTGTGGAGTATGTAGGAGCGTGGGAAGTAAGTGCAGCATTGAGGGAAGACGATCTCGAGTGTAGAAGGCAAGGAATGGAGAGCGAGGCGTTGGTTTGAGCGTGGGAATTGGTGGATAGGAGCTTAGGGCGTAGAGGGGGAAACAAGAGAGGGAGTAAGCACAAAAAGAGAGGAACAATGAGGCATGGTATGTGGAAGGGAAGGGAGGGTACGAGTATTTGGAGTGTGCAAAAGGTGTGGAGTAGCGAAAATGCGGAAAGAAGGGGGTGGCTGACAGTGCATGAAGTGTGAGGTAAGAGTAATAATGCATAGGTGGTGGTTGGAAGTGTATGTGAGGTAGAGATGACCGAGCCAGGAAGAGAGAATGTGGAGAGAGTTGGGAGATGGGAGATGGGAGTGAGTGTGGGAGAGTTTTCAAAAAATCTGATTTTGATGGCCACGAGCCTAGTTTCAGAGAAACTCTGATGGTATTGGTTAAAAACCAGAATCAGTTAGGCCCAAGGAAGGGCTAGCTCTGATACCACTGAAGCAATAAAATCATTTCTTAAGGAAATAATTAGCACAAATAAGCAAGAGTACTATAATCCATGAATGGACAAAATAGTATATAATTGATGATATAAAAGATGATTGTTTACATTAAGGATGTTGCCGCATTTATAGGGCTTCTAAGGTGACTATTCACCAAAGGGTTATGTCCCTTAGTTAAATATAATTAATGTTATGTTTTATTTTACTATTTATATTATTATATATTATTCATTATTTTAATATTTTATTCGTTACAACTAGTCATTTGGCGTGATGACATTGTTGGAAGCATTACTTGGCTAGGGTTCATATGCTATTGCATAAGAAGTCACCTATGTTAGTGTATAAACATGAACTGGGTCGGTATCACTAACATTTTTTTTTCTCAAAATAACGATTATTTGGATTGAGCAAAAAAAAGCTACGACTTGACTTGTATAGCCATGATACATTCCTTATCAAAATTAAAACCACCACTATCTCTGGATGGGATAGGGTTGAGCCAAGCTTTCTGGTTTTCATAAAGTTAGTCTCTTTCTTTACATTGATGATCAAGATAGATCCTTGCAAATAGATTGCATAGTAACACACAAAAACAATACATTACGAAAAATTAGCCCGACCAAGGCTTTCCCTTCTGGGACTTGGCCATGTACTCATCGAGCTTGTAATTCCCTTAGTTTTGTTAGTTTTCTTGATTTGATCAAGGGGAGGAGTGATTGCTTATTTCGCGTCACACAAAAACAATACATTAGAAATAACTAGCCCAACCAATGTTTTCCCTTCTAGGATTTGGTCATGTACTCATCGAGCTTGCAATTCCTTTTAGTTTTAGTTTGCAATTATGTCCATTTCTTGGGGTTATCCTGACATATTGTGCTTGGATCAAGGGTAGGAGTGATTGCTTCTTTCACTACGGATTTCTTCTCAGTAGATCTATTTGCTTCATTTCTTGCTATCATCTGTAGAGTTTCCTTCAATAACCATTTGAAACCCTACATGCCAACGAGTGGTTCTTTTTCCTTCACAGTTCTCAGAAATGGCATCTTTGGTTTCTCCTTTTGCGAAGATTTAATATCTTCATGGATTCCAGTACAACATGGTCACTACTTCTTCTTCAACCCCCTTTGGATTCTCCTCACTAGTTCCTATGGAATATGTTGTTCTCTTTGGATGCTACTTTTGGTTTCTTTATCTCAAGTCCATTACACGATGAGGTATCACTCCCTTCTTTTGTGTGAGCCTCCTTTGCATTTGCTGTGGTTTGTACCAAGTGGTGTTGCTCTAAGGCTCCTTTCCACTAGGTCGGGCTACAATTGAATTGCTTTTTGGCATAGGGCCCATCATGATCCTATGATATTGAAGAGATACCTTGATTGTGTTTAGGATTGGAGGTTCCGACATGTTTGAATGTGAAGCACAATCTTCATCAAAATATAGTGTGTTCATATTCCAATGTTTGCTTCAACACATAATTTGTCATCTCTAGCCAAATATCTTCTAGAAAACCTCTAGAAAGATCTATTTATACGCAAATCCTCCCACATGTGGTAATGTGCTTTTTCTTGGTTTCTAGGTAGCAAAAATAGTACTTTCCCAAACCATTTTTGGTTATCCTCAAAGAATCCCGAGCCCAAAGTTGAAGCAAAGGTTAGGCATCCTAATCTAGATTGCTACGAAGGAAAGGGAGTCCCACGAAGGCTCAAAAGTAGGAAACCATGGCTTTATGTAGAGACTTGAGCACCCCAAAATCACAATCTTAAATGGAGAATGAGATCTCCATGAGTTGAATTCCACTATGAAGAAACCCCTAGCACAAGGGTATATGAAAGCTTCTTCTTGTAGCAAGGCTTTCATGCGTAAATCCATCCATGTAAACCAACTAGTAAAAGCCAAAGATTGTTTAAATAAAAAATTGGCCATGGTGTAGGTAAAACATTGTTTACTCCCAATTATCTTGAACCACTGGAATAATTAGAGTTAGCTTTTTTTAAGAGGTTGGAAGGAACTCAATCCATATTCTGCATAAGACAACCTAATATGGGGATTTGAGGGATTCTTTGAAGGATTTCTTACGATTAGCATAATCTTCTAGGCACAGAATGTGGAGAGAGGGTGTTGGTCTAGCTAAAGAAGGATTGCAAAGAGCCGTAATAGGTGAGATCTACCAACTCGCTGGAAGTACCTCAAATGTACCATTGTTAGAAGAGGAAGCAAACTTGTAGACAAGATTGCATTATTGAATTAGTGTGAAGTTTCCTTAGAAAGAGAGGCCAGGGGCATGGTAGCCAAGGTGAAACCCTAGCCACACAAAGCATCTTGCTCAACTCCACCCATGCACCTAAAATTATGGTCACCCTAGCTGCACAAAGCATCTTACTCAACTCCACACATGCACCTAAAATTATGGTCATAGTAGGTTGTAACTATTAGTGTCTAGTCTTAAGGATGATGGGAGAGTGACTTTGATCCACTTATGAATATTGGGAGTGCAATGCAAGCCTTACACATTTAACCACTACCTTCGAGTGCCTCCATGGCAATCTAAGGGGTTGAACACCCTCACGAGAATTGAACCATAGTTCCTGGTGAAGAACTCCTCTTTCCTAACATGTGGATCCAACTCCTTTGGGGTTAGTATCACTAACATAAACATTATTATTATTATTATTATACAATAAAGTAATAATATAATATATTATATTGGATATATAATAGTATATATTTTGGAGTGTGACTTAGAGGTTACAACTCCTTTTTGTATTTTATTTTATACTAGGCATTGTGCCCTTTGTATTAAGTATATTGTATATTAGCTTTATAAGAACATATTGTGGGTCATGTAATATATTTTGTTGGGAGTTAACAATATTAAATCGTAATGTGCTAATGCATATTCAATAGCCTATACATTCCTCTTCATTTGAGATTTTATTGAAGAGTCCAACTCAATGCCTTCAGAAATAGGAATCCAAGTTTGTTGGATCCAATGGCATGACCAATAGATTTAGAGTTGTTGTCATATCTCTCAAAATTTGGACATCTTGTATCATGAAAATTGAACACATAAAGAGACCAAGTAATAGCTTGAAAAAGATATCATAATATATAATAAGAAAGTTAAAGCTTTCTTATAAAGGTTTACAATGAGGTTGAGTCAATCCACTTTATGAATGTGGGATAGACCGATAAAAGAAATAAAGCAACTTAAGTATAAAAACATAAAATTAACTAAATTCATAAGTGACTTTATTAAATCCCAAGTCTAATATCTAATTGACCATTACATAAAGTAAGTTTACTTTAACATCCTCTCTCAATGGTTAATCTATTGACTACACCAAGATTCTCTCAAAATTTTACAGGTTTTTCTAGACCCAATGACTTGGTGAAAATGTCTGCAGTTTGGTCCTCTGTGGGACAATACTGCAATTCAATAGTTCCATCTTCTACAAGTTGTTGGATGAAGTGGCAATGTATCTCAACGTGTTTGGTGCGCTTGTGGAAGACTGGATTCTTGGCTAGTCTTAGCACCCCCTGATTGTCGCAGAGTGGGTGTGTTGGCTTTGTCTATCGCATCTTCATATTTGAAAGCATCCTCCTGAGCTAAACTGCCTCACATGCTCCTTTCACTGCTCCTTGATATTATGCTTCTATCGATGAAAGGGATACTACTTGTTGCCTCTTACTGGTCCATGTGACTGCACCTGTGCCAAGGTTGAATACATACCCAAAGGTTGATTTTCTGTCATCCATGGAACTTGCCCCATTTGAATCTGTATTTCCACACAATCCAAGATCTTTGCTTTTGTTGTACATAATGCCAAAGTTAAGTGTCCCTTTCACATATCTCAACAGCCACTTTGTTGTAGTCCAATGCTCTGCTTTTGGTGTTGTCATGAATCTAGAAATGAAGCTCACAATATAACTCAAATCAGACTCGGTGGCTATATGGTATATCAAGATACCCAGGTGTTACCTATAGATTGACTTATTCATTGCCTTAGAGTAGGTCTTGGATGAAAGTTTTAGCCCTTTCTCCATAGATGTAGACGATATTTTGCAATCTGTCATTCTAAATTTGTCAAGTAAACTTCTCGCATATTTTGTTTGTGAGACAAAAACGCTGCTACATGTTTACCTAACTTCTACGTCTAGATAATAATGGAGTAGGCCTAGATCAGTCATATCAAAATCTTTATTCATGTTTGATTTTATTTGTTCAATCATGTTTGCCTCGCTACCTATGATGACGATGCCATCTACATAAATGACTAATAGGATGATATCATTACCATTGCTTTTGACATATAAGTTGGCATCTGATGGACTCCTATGGAACCCTTACTCAACTAAATACCTACCAATTTTGATGTACCATGCCCTTGGTGCCTACTTCATGCCATAAACAAAGTGCTCTTTCCCTAAAACCTCAAATCCCTGTGGTTGATACATATATATATCCTCCAAATATTCATTGAGGAAGACACTCTTCATGTCCATCTACACTATGCTACCATGGCTAGAACTGTTAAACTAACAACAACAAGGAAGGTCTTCCTGCATGCAAAAGACTTAAATTATGAAACCAATTGTATTTATTTTACTTTTCCTAAGTTTACTTTGGAAAATAAATTAAAGTGATCTAAATTAACTTTAGTGAAACACTACTTAAAGTGAAAGTGAAATTAGGGTTTTCACTTTATCTAAAGTTATAAAAGAGAGATCAATTGGTGGAGAGGACACACACTTGTATTCTAACAGAGACATGATGCATACAGGGAGAGAAAGTCAGATAGAGGATTTAGTTGGGAAGATGGAGGAGCAAGTAGTAGGATCACCGAGCTTCGTACAGCTGGGTCGTACACTCACACAGGAGGGTGTTGAGGTTTAGCTGGGATTTTCCCAGTGATTCTGTTGGGTATTGCATTCGCTAGGTTTGGGTGAATTTGCAGTGATTGTAACGTTCCATATCATTTTTATGCTATGATGTTGAGTTATTTCTCAGTTTTATTTTCCATTGCATACTGCAAAAGATATTCATGTGTGGTTATCAGTAGAGATTTGCATGCAATGTTTAGCCCTAGTTGAATATTAAAGGAAAATTTACATGGTATCAGAGCTCTAGTGAGCGAAAGCTGAGAGATTTGCAGCAGCAACGATAGATTAGGGGAAGATCTATTGAAGACACAAACTTAGATTGGATATCTAGGGTTTGAAAGGTAACACTTCACTATGGCCATGTAGTTGAGAGTTGAGGATAGACTCCAGGGTGCTTAGAACTTTCCTACATGGAAAGAAAGGATCACAAGGATCCTAGACGTGAGTGATGCAAAGGAGCACATTGATTCCACGAAGGTTGCACCCACAGATTTGACAGATCTAGCGGCTTGGAAGAATATTGATTCCAGAGCCATGTTGATTATCATGGATGGAGTGAAGGACCATGTAGTCCCTCATCTTTCTGGTAAGAAGACTGCATTGGAGATGTGGAAGGATTTGGAGAGTCTATACCAAAGCAAGAACGAGAATCAGAAGATGGTTTTGCAAGAGAGGATGCGCAATACCAAGATGGCCAAGGGAGAAGGAGTGGTTCCTTATCTCACGAGGCTCACATAGATCAGGGATGAGCTTGGAGCTGTTGGCTCTAAGACTAATGATGAAGAGCTAGTTTGGATAGCCCTCAATGAATTCTCTAAGCCATGGGACACCTTTGTCAAAGGTGTTGTGGCTAGGGAGAAGCTCCCTGATTGGCAGAGACTATGGGATGACATTGTGCAGGAGGAGACCCGCATGGGTCAAGGATTAGGCTCATCCAACAGTGCCCCACAGATTATGGATGAGGAGGCTCTAGCCTTTACAGGGAAGAGCAAGGGGAAGGCAAAGAGGAAGAAGGATGGTAAAAAGAGCCTTGACGTGTCAAAGGTGAAGTGTTTTATCTACCACGAGTAGGGACACTTTGCCTCCTAGCGCCCAGACAAGAAGAAGAAGAGTAACACTTATATGGATGGATCTGCAAAGGTGGATGAGTTCAACAGGAACTTCGATGAGGATTTTTTCTTGATAGCTTGCATGGAAAGCACCACAGGGAGCAGCATATGGTACATCAACAATGGAGCATCTAGTCACATGACTGAACAAAATAGATTCTTCAGAGACTTGTAGGAGGGTGGAACAAGGATCCACGTTGAGTTGGGTGATGATGCGGTATCAGGCGGAGGGAGTTGCCATTGTTTCATTTGAGAGGGAGTCTGGCAAACCCCTCAATTTTGTTGATGTGTTATATGTTTCAGGACTGACCAAGAACCTGATATCAGTCTCCACTCTAGAGGACAAGGGATATTAGGTGAAGTTCTGTGACCATAGAGTATATATCAGGCCCAAGGGGTCAGATAGGAGCTTGGATCAGGTGATTGATAGGAGGAGCGGGAAAGTGTACAGACTACACTTTGAGCCTGCAAAGGCTCTAGTCATCGGAAACAAGAACAGTCAGGGTGAGTTGTGGCATAGGAGGATGGCACACTTACACCATAGAGCACTGAGGCACTTGAGACAGGCTGTCACTGGAGTTCCTCAAGTACAGGAGGAGAAGCATAACCACTGCAGGGGTTGTGCTTTGGGGAAGAACATAAGGAAACTTTTCCCATAGAGTGAGCACAAGTCTAAGGAGCCCTTGGACTTGGTGCATTATGGTGTATGCTGACCTATGAGTGTCCATTCGTTCAGTGGTTACGGTTAGTGCGTAACCTTCATTGATGACTATTCCAAGAAGACCTGGATCTATTTCCTGAACGCCAAGTCAAAGTTCTTTGAGAGGTTTTGAGAGTTCAAAACTCTCGTGGAGAACCAAACAGGAAAGAAGATTCAGGTGTTGAGGATAGACAACGGGGGTGAGTACACTTCCAATGAGTTCATGGAGTATTGTTCGGCCGAGGGGATTAAGAAGGAGCACATTGTGCCCCATACCCCACAGCAGAATGGAGTTGCAGAGCGGAAGAACAGGACTATGGTTGGAGTAGCCAAGGCCATTTTAGTTGATCAGGGATTACCACTATTCCTCTGGGCCAAGGCATACATGACTTCAGTATACATTCAAAACAGGTGTCCTCACACATCTTTGGGGAGGAAGACACCAGAGGAGGTTTTCACAGGCACCAAGCCATATGTGAGTCACATTCACATATTCGACAGTGTCTGCTATTGACATGTTCATGTTGACAATAGGAAGAAGTTGGACCCTTCTGGAGAGAAGGGGTTACTTGTTGGTTACAGTGAGATTTCGTAGACATATAGAGTTTACATTTTTGCTCACAGGAGGATCATTGTGAGCGGGGACGTCCATTTCGATGAGGACAGGGCCTTGCAGAGATCTTTGGACTTACCGGCAGAGCAACAGCCAACACAGGAGTCGGGGGTCAAGTTGGAGGAGCCAAATGTACAAGTACAGGCACAGACACAGAGCACAGGTTTTGGTGGTCAGAGAGAGTCAGTTGGACAGGATCCTACAGTCATTGACTTGGAGGATGAGCTGCAGCAAGAGACGGATATCCAACATCAGCAGCTGGTTGACACTAGGCCAAGGCCTAAGTGGTTCAGGTCCATAGTATAGGATTGCAGGCAAGTTGATCCTCCACAGAGATCTTTCAGATGGAATGTACCACTAAAGAGGCTTAGTTATATGTCACTAATGGTAGAGTTGATTAACTCCGAACCTTCTAGCTTCGGGGAGGCTGCACAACATGATGTGTGGCAGGAGGCTATGGTTGAGGAGTATGAATCTATTATGAAAAACCAGGTATGGTAGGTTGTGTCGAGCCCACAAGGGAAAAAGGTGGTAGGATCTAGGTGGATCTACAAGGTGAAGCATGCAACATACGAAAGCGTGGAGAAGTACAAGGCACGCTTCATGGCTAAGGGGTTTTCATAGAAGGAGGGTATTGACTATGAGGAGACCTTCGCCCCTGTAGCCAGGTATTCTTCCATTCGGACCATTATCTCACTAGCAGCTGAGATGGGTTGGCGTGTCCATCAGATGGACGTCAAGACTGCCTTCCTCAACGGAGTGATAGAGGACAAGGTGTATATTGAGTAGCCAGAGGGATTTGATGTGGAGAACATGGATACATATATTTACAGACTGGATTGAGCTCTTTATAGGCTCAAGCAGACTCGTCGAGCATTGTACTTAAGGATTGACAGCTATCTATGGGAGATGGGATTTTAGCAGAGTGAGGTTGACCACAACCTATACTTCTTAATAGGTGAGGTGCCTCTCATACTGGTCTTATATGTGGATGATCTTTGTTTTACAGGAGATGAGAGGCTGATTGGAGACTGCAAGTCCATCCTTGCAGTAGAGTTTGAGATAAAATACCTTGGGTTGATGCATTACTTTCTGGGCTTGGAGGTTTGGCAAAGAGATGGATACTTCTTCATCGGATAGGGGAAGTATGTAGTAGAGATCCTGAAGAGATTCAGGATGAAGGACTTTAAGCATATGGCCATACCTCTAGTTTCCAACTGGAGGAAGATTGATGCATCGGGATCAAACGGATTTTATCCTACCTTGTATCGTCAGATTATCAGATCGCTTATGTATCTGGTCAACACTCAACCAGACATTAGCTTTGCAGTCAACTCTTTGAGTCGATTTGCTACATCAAAGGTACAGTGGAGTATGGATTGGCTTATGAGCGTAGGGGGAGTGTACAATTAGCAGGTTTCACAGATGCTGACTTGGCAGGATGTGTAGAGGACCGGAACAAGATGTGGAGAGGACCGAAAGAGTACTTCAGGTTGTTGTGTCAGCATTGGATCAGGGGTTGTCTCTTGGTTTAGCAGGAAGCAGAAGTCAGTTGCATTGAGCTCGGCAAAGGCTGAGTACATGGCAGCCAAGATGGCTACTTGTGAGGGTATGTGGCTGAGGAAGTTACTTCCAGGGTTGTTCGAGTGTGAGCTAGAGGCTATAGTAGTTCACTATGATAATCAGAGTGGCATCAGGATATCTGAGAATCTGGTGTTCCATGATCGGAGCAAACACATAGACATTAGGTACCACTTCTTGAGAGATTTTGTTCAGAGGGGAACCATTCAGTTGGAGTACATACAGACAGATGAGCATGTGGCAGACATTTTCACCAAGGCACTTTGCAGACAGAGTTTTGTGAAGTTTAGGGATAAGTTGGGGTTGCTATCGAATCCCTTCATCATTGAGAGGGATTGTTAAACTAGCAGCAACAAGGAAGGTCTTCCTGCATGCATGTGTTCTTGCATGCAGAAGACTTAAATTAGGAAACCAGTTGTATTTAATTTACTTTTCCTAATTTTACTTTGGAAAATAAAATAAAGTGATCTAAATTGACTTTAGTGAAACACTAGTTAAAGTGAAAGTGAAATGAGGGTTTTTGCTTTACCTAAAGTTATAAAAGAGAGATTAATTGGTGGAGAGGACACACACACTTGTATTCTGACAGAGACATGATACAGACAGGGAGAGAAAGTCAGACAGATTATTTAGCTAGAAAGACGAAGGAGCGAGCAGCAGGATCACCATGCTTCATACAGCTGGGTCATACACTCACACATGAGGGTGTTGAGGTTTAGCTGGGATTTGCCCAGTGATTCTGTCAGGTACTGCATTCGCCAAATTTGGGTGAATTTACAGTGATTGTAACGTTCCATATTTTCTCATAATAAAATCTATATCTCACTGCAGCACCGGTTTTCCCATCTTGGGTTTTTCCGGGGGTTTCCATACCCAAAATAACTATGTCATTTTTATGTTGTGATGTTGTGAGTTATTTCTCAATTTTATATTCCGTTGCATACTGTAAAGGATATTCATGTGTGGCTATCAGGAGAGCTTTGCATGCACTGTTTATCCCTAGTTGAATATTAAAGGAAAATTTACAAGAACAAGATGGATGGTGCTCATCTTTGTTGTAGGAGCAAAGGTCTATTAATAACCAATGCCCTCTTGTTGAGAGAACCCTTTAGCTACTAATTGTGCTTTATCCTTGTCAAGTGATCCATCTGCCTTGTACACCCATTTGTAGCCCATGAGCTTCTCCCTAGTGAAATTTTTGTGAGATCCCAACTCTGATTGTTTTATCAAACATTCATGTTCAACAGCCATGGCCTTCTCCCATTCAAGTCTCCCTCTAGCTTCATCGAATACTTGTCGCTCGAATACTCCTTTAACATTGGCCATAAGAGCAAAGTTGACCGTGCCGTGTTTCTGTTTGCTCTTTCATCGCAATGATCATCCCTCAACTGTTTTTGTTGCTCAAATATCTTCGATGGTGTTGAGCCACCACGTGGGTGGTTGCTTGTTGTTTCCCTGGTTGGGAACCTCCCCACCATTAATAGGACTAGAACTTGCACCTGTATCCTCTGTATATTGATTTATGCTATGTGGATAAGAAATTATCGTACTAAGTTTGGGAGAATCCTCAGAATAATCAAAATCTTACTCCCTTCTAGGTGGAGCTATCTGAAGTGTAACACCTAAACCCTAAGCCATGATGTGTGGCTCCATGGTAATTTTGAACTCTAATGAAGAAGAATGAAATGGTCCAGTTTCCTCATCAACTATGACATTTTTGTTGTGCGTCACCTTATTGGTTTCCACACAAATCAACCTATATAGGATTTGTCATTGTCATTGTACCTCGCAAGCATTAGTTTCCTACTCTTATGTTCTAGTTGTGTTCTCTTATCATCTGAAATCTAGGCATATGCAGTCGAACCAAAAACCTTAAGATGGATGACTCTAGGATTCCTCCCAGACCATGCTTCATTAGGGGAATTCTCCTTCATCGCCATCGTGAGAGATCTATTCAATAGATACATTGCTCTGAATATTGCTTCAACCCAAAACTTGCTTGGAACTGACTTGTTTTGCATCATGCATCTATCCATCTCTGTGATTGTGTGGTTTCGTCTCTCAACTACTCCATTCTATTGCAGAGTGTACGGTGTGGTGTATTGTCTTTGTATCCCATGTTTAGCACAAAAAATTTTAAATTCTTTGGAGCAAAATTCTAATCCATTATCATACCTAAGAGTGGTTATCGGACAACTAGCCCCTTAACTACTGATGCTTTGAAAATTTGAAATTCAACAAAAGCTTTGTATTTTAAATTTAGAAAAGACACCCACATCTTTCCACTATACTCATCAACAAGTAACAGAAAATGCTTGGCACTGATGATTGATGTGATGTTCATTGGTTCACAAATGTCTGCATGAACTAGTTCAAGGACTTTGCTTGATCTTCAATCCTTTCCTTTATCAAATGGCATGCTATGTTGTTTTCCTTCCTAGCAAGGTCCCCATACTCCCTAAATCTTCTTCTGGATATATGGAATCCCATCTACTAGATTCTCTCGAGCCAACTGAGAGAGGTAGGTGAGGTTAAGGTGCCCATATCGATGATGCCAAAGTGTGCTGATATTTGATCCACTCTTAGCTGCTAAGGCATGCTCCATGACTTGTCCACTATAAACTAGTCAAAATAATCCATGGTACTCCACATCATGCATAATTTTCTGTTGGGTCTCTTTGTTAACCATATAGCATTTGTGATTGCGAAATTTGACAGAAAGTTGTGGACAATGCCTTATAATCTGACTAAAAGAGAACAGATTAAGCTCCATTCCTGACACATAATACACATTAAGGAAAACAGGTTTGTTTCCTCCAAAGGAGATCTGAGCGTTTCCTTTCCGAACGACCATGTACTCTTCACCACCATCGAAGATCATTGAGTCTTTGGAGACACTAGGAGTGTACTCCGTGAACCAACCTTTCTTGTTGGTGAAATGGTGAGATGCGCCTGAGTTGATGTACCAAGCATATGCGCTAGGGTTAGGTGTTGGTTGCTTAGTCATGAAGGCATAGAAGGATGACTCCTTATCCTCTACGTGTTCTACAATATGAGCCTTCTGTCGAGGCCCTCCCTGGTTGGATTTCTTGCTAGCCAACCTCCTTTTGTAAAACTTCTTCATATGGTTAGTCTTGCGACAGTAGTGACCAATGATGCTCTTATGACTCTCTGTGGAATCCGCTTTGCTACCCTATCCTTTCTTCTTGCCCCATTTACCTTTTCCCTTGAAATTGGTGACAAAGGTCTGTTCTGAATTGTATGACATACTATTGCTTCCGAACTGTGTATTCCATTTGTCCTGTTGCGAGAACTTGTTGCAAAGCTCACCAAACTTTAGGTCAACATCCGTAGAAGTAATGTTCAAAGTCTCAATGAAGTGCTCATAAGCATGTGGTAAGCTTTTTCAGTGTGATTACCACCGAATCTTTCTCTTCCATCAATGGAGGCTAACTATTCTTGGATATCCTTGATTTTGAGCAAGTGCTCATAAGCATGTGGTAAGCTTTTTTAGCGTGATTACCACCGAATCTTTCTCTTCCATCAATGGAGGCTAACTATTCTTGGATATCCTTGATTTTGAGTAAGTGCTCCTATAATGAGGAACTCCCATCCATCGTGATCGAGAACAACATGTTTTTCAAAAAGAAGGCTCAACCCCTGTCTGAGGTCTCATGCAGATCTCTCAGCTCCTTTCAGATGGCTGCTAAAGTCTTCTCAGTCTGGATCTCAGGAAGCATAGCATTTGTCATCGACAAGTTAAGCAACCTTACTCCTTCTCTATCGTATCAAACTTGTCCTGGTCTTTACTCGCAACCATGGGACGAGTTTCCTTACCAATGAAAATATTACTTCAGTCGGATATGTGGGGTGCAATGATGCACTAGTTTTGATGGTTGAAGTGCATGATGGATGAGAGATGTGTTTGCATGGAGATTACATGTGCATGAGGGTAGTTGTTGTTGAGTTATGAGGTAACTTGAGATGTCCTCCATGTGGACTACCTAGTATGGAGGCACTTATCAGCATAGGCAGGAGGGTAGAGTCTGAGATGCACTCTGCCAAGTGTCATGGATCCAACAGTGGAGACATGCAGCGAGTTAAGTCACTTTTGTCAGTTACATGCAAAAGTGCATGCATGCATTTTTTATGCAACAATATGATTCTTGCATAAAAGTGAAATTAGGGTTTTGGAACCCTAATTAGGGTTTGATGACCTAATTTCACATTGACTTATAAAAAGGAATTTAGGGTGCAAAATTCATTCATCTTTTATGAGTATCGGGAAATTAGAGTAGCTATGAGCAACAGTTGACTAAGGAGGGAGAACCATCTGAGATAGTTGGGACTCATTCCTCAGAACAATGAGAGGACAAGCTTTAGATATTGAGGAGTTCACTCACTAGGGCAATGAGAGAGATATTTCACTAAGCCTCTTTAAGGACCGAAGAGAAGCAACAACGACACAGTGAGCAGCTGGAGGAGGACGTGAGCAACAACATGTCACACGTGTGGGATGTGAGGGAGCAACTGCACATGTGTGGGAAGTTGAGAGGACACAGAGAGCTAATGGGCTTCATCAGTGACTGGGGAGAGGTCTTCAAGGATTAGTCAGATTCAAACTGACAGCAGATCAGTTGAGACGTGTCTGAGAGGAGTGAGGGTGCAATTGTACAACTAGGGGACGTTTTCTGTGATTGAGGACACAGTTCATCTTCCCGAGCAAGCAGAGAGAGCAGAAGGGTTGAGGGAGCAACCTTTTGAGGGTTAGATAGAGTGTACAACATCCAGTGATTGGCAGAGTCAATATTTGAGAGTTCCAGCGTTAGGGTGTACTGTCGAGGGCGCTCAATCCAAGAGAAGCAATTGCAGTTGTTGCAGATATAGGGATTTGGCCCTTTAGGTTCACTTGTTGCTTCTCTAAATATTACTATACTTCTTATATATTTTATTTGCTTTGGGCTCAAGAAAGAAGAAAAATCCATTGTAGCTAGTTTTCCCCATTGGGGTTTCCAGGATAAATTTCTGAGTCTTATGTGTGATTGCCTAGTTGTTTATGAGTTGCAAGGATTTCTTGTGCTGCAAATTCTAATTTTGATAGAAGTGTATTTCATCTGGGATTAGTGAATTTTGTGGTCGAGTTGAGATCTAACTTCTCAGGGCGTGTAGAGACCTCTGAGAAAAATTAACAGGTGTGCATGTTCATGAGGGCAGGTGTTCATGTGCTTGAGGTTACATGATGCATGTGCATGCTTGCAGTTTACATTTTTTTTATGCACATTTTTTAACACGCTAGTGAAATTTTGAGTGAAAATCAAAATTAGGGTTTTGAGCCCTAATATCACCAGAAGTTTATAAAAAGACATTCTGAAGATAGAATTCACTATTGCTTGAGTGAGTCAGGTGATCAGAGTAGCTGAGTGAATCAGTTGAGCTGGGAGGGTGTATCCATCTGAGAGAGCTAGGATGCATTCTTGAGAGAGAGCGAGGGCATTTCTTCTGCGACTAAGGATGCTTATCATTCAAGTGGTGAGGGAGATTAACTCATTGAGTTCCTTCAGAGATTGAGGGGTAGTATAGTTGAGACGTCTTACAGCAACAGAGAGGCGCATTCCCACCTATACCACACGTGTGAGAGCAGTTGCACACGTGTTGAGCCTAGGAGCGCCAAGAGTGTTGGGTATCCTTAATTAGTGATTGAGAAGGGCTCACATAGACCTTAGTTAGAGGTGGACTGAGGCAAAGACAACTAGGGTGTACTTCTGAGCAGAGAAGGCGCAGTTGTACAGCTGGGGGCACCATTGAGAGATTGAGGCACATATCTTCTTCGAACAGAGCAATACTGAGAGGAAGGGCAAAGGGAGCAACTATTCAGAGGTTAGAAAGATTGTATGACTTCCAGAGATTGGCAGTGACAATGTTTAGAGTTTCTGAGTGAGAGCAAACAATTGGGGGCACATTTCCCAAGTGCAGCAGTTGTTGCTGCATGTAGATCTAGGGATTTGGCTCGGTAGGTTCTCTTATTGTTTTTCTTAATATTGATTGTACTCTATCTATTATTTTGCTCAGGATCGAGAAGGAAGAAAGCCCCATAGATGTTGGTTTTCCCCATTGGGGTTTCCAGGGTAAAAATTTGAGTCTTAATGTGTGTGACTACTATTCTGTTAGAAGTTGAAGAAGATCTCATGTGTTGCTTATTATAGTCTTGATTATATGCTTATATGTGATTTGAGATTAAGTTTTATTATCAGTATATATATTTGGGATTAGAGAGATCTATAACCGAGTTGAGATCTTGGATTTCTAGAGCAAGTGGAGACCTCTAGAAAATCTACGAAGGGGGCGAAAATTTACGAAACCTTCCAGTGTATTTTGGTTCCTTTTGGAACCCTCTTATGTATTGTATAAAAGAGAAATGACCCTTGAAATTTTTGTACAAAAAAACGTTGTAAGTATTTTATCGAGTAATATTAAAAGATTGAAGCCCCCATTTCCTCGTGTTTTTACTTGCACACAATGGGGTTTCCATTGAAATCTTGTGTTCTATTGTTATTGTCGTTTCCTTCTATTTTTATATTTTTCTAACATATGGTATTAGACCCTAGAAAAATCATAAGCATAGGGTTTCTTGTGATTGGGAGATGCTAAGATAGGAGGTTTGACCAAGTTTGAGGTTGGGAAGTTTGATGGCAAGAATTTCTCCCTATGGAAGATGAAGGTGGAGGATTTGTTGGTTCAAAATGACTAAACCCTATCCTTGAAAGTGGTTGTGAAAAAATTGAACAACATGACAGATGAAGAGTGGATAAAGCTAGATAGGAAGGCAATTTCTACAATTCGTCTTTGCCTAGCAAGCTCTGTCTTATTCATTGTTGTTGAAGGAAAGACTGCAAAATCCCTTTGGGAAAATTTTGGGAAACCGTATGAGATTAAATCAACAACAATTAAGGTTTTCTTGAAAAAACAACTTTATTATTTGAGGATGAAAGAGGGTTCACCTGTGGCAAATCATCTGAACGAGTTTAATGCAATAATTACTTAAATGGTCTTGGTTGGTGTAAAGGTGGAGGATGAGGACAAAATGATTGTTTAACTTGTTCCCTCCTAGATACTTGGGATCATTTGGTGATGACCATCACCATCTCATCATTAAGAACTCTAAAATTTGATGATGTGGGAGCCACTTTGTTGGGAGAAGTATTTAGGGGGAAACCATTTGGTTTGCAAACTAAAGAAATATTTGTATGGATTGAAACATGTGCCAAGGATGCGGTACAACAAATTTGACACCTTCATGAAGAGCCAAGGTTTTAATAGAAGTGAAGTTGATCATTGTGCATATTATAAGAGGTTTTATGATGAAAGTTTTATTATCTTGTTGTTGTATGTTGATGATATGTTGGTTGAAGCCCCCAACTTGAAGAAAATAATTGTTCTTAATGCTCAATTGGCTAGGACATTTGAAATAAAGGATTTAGGAGCAACAAATCAAATTCTAGGGATGAAGATACACATGGGAAGAATAGTTAGGGAGATTTGGTTCAACCAAATGTCATATATAGAAAAGATTATGCAGTGCTTCAATATGTAAAATGCAAAACTAATTAGCACCCAACTTCCCACACATTTCAAGTTGTCTTTCAAACAATGTCCAAGCACAGAAGCAAAGAAGACAAGCATGTATTTTGGATAGTATCCATCAGTAGTAGGGAACCTCATGTTCGCCATGATGAGCACTAGATCGGATATTTCCCTAGCAGTGGGAGTCGTTAGCAAGTATATGACAAATCCTAGTAAGGAGCATTGGAATGTTCTGAAGTGGATGCTTAGATATTTAAGGGGTACTTCCAATGCTTCTATTTGCTACAAATCAACATATTTACAAATTAAAGATTTTATAGATTCTGATTTGGTGGAGATAGAGATGGACAAAACTCTACTATATGATATACTTTCACTTTTGTTGGTGGAGCTATAAGATCGACATCTAAGTTACAACCATCGGTGGCCTTATCAACCACTGAAGCAGAATATGTGGCAGTAATTGAGGCTAGTAAATAGCCAATATGGTTAGAGCGAGTGATGGAAGACTTCAAGATAATGCAGGGGAATATTACTTTGCATTGTGATAGTCAAAGTGCTATTTACTTGGTAAAGAATCCAACATTTCATCACATCACGAAACATAGATATTAAGTACCATTTCATAATGAAAGTGGTGGAAGAAGGTAGGATCATGTTGGAGAAAATTGATACTTATGTGAATATCAAATCATAGAGGTTTGAATGTTGCAAAACTTCCTTAGGCTTGCTTAAAATGTGATGAAGGCAACAATTGGGCAAAGGCATGTGGGTGCAAAACAAAGGCAATCAACTTGTATATTGACTTCAAGTGGAAGAATGTTAGGAAGTGAATTCGATATACATATCGATGATATTCTTCTTGTAGAATACATGACTAGGCTCACATGTTATTTGTATGTGTTGGGGATGTGGGGGTAGAGCCCTCGATGCAAAAAAATTTGGAACCTTCTTATGTATTTCATTTCCTTCTAGAACCCTCTTATGTATTGTTTAAAAGGGAAATGAACCTTGGCATTGTTGTAAAAAAAAGCAATGTAATTTTTTTGTCAAGTATTAATAAAATATTGAAGTTGTCGTTGCACCATGGTTTTACCTACGCACAACAGGGTTTCCATGTAAGTCTCATGTTCTGTTGTTATTTTTATTTGCTTCTGTTTTTATATTTTCCCTAACAATAACACCAAAAATACTTAATATACTGATATTCACTTCTTGGGAAAACATTGTAAATATTAAAAGTTTATAGAGTGACATAGAAAAACATAACCAAATGAGACACGAGGCCTAGAAATAAACATAAGGCCAATATCTTCACAAGAAGGGGCCTAACGTGGGATGATGAATCAATGTGTCCTTGGGGTCAACCTCCAACCAATAGTAGTAGACTTGGGGTTTGTGCAATTTGTTCCCAATCATCACTGTTAGCTTCTAGAGGCTTCTCAACCTCAGAGATGGCAAGCACGAGCATTGTGAGCTTATCATTATGTTGTGTTGGCTAGGGTGGTCAAGGGTGTCGACACTCCCTCATCTCTCTCTTTCCTTTGCTATCCTAGTGACATGGATTGCCTTAGATTTTTGTGTCTACCAATAGCTCATTGAATGCGTTGGAGAGGCTCAAGGGGCCTCTCTAATCATAGTGCATGGGGCACCTTCCTAGAGCTCAAGAAGTTGTTGTAGGCAAGCCAACATTGAACTCCACCTTTTGGACTTGTATGAGAATCTACATGTACAATCTCACATGACTTAGAGAGCTATCATATCAAGAGGAACATCTAGAAGTTGCATGTGACTAAATAAGGCCTCATTCCTCCTTTTTCGAATAAAAAGAGAAGTTTCCACTCGTATAGGTTGCAATGAAGCTTGAAACTCCACAACTCGTAGCAACATTGCTTTCCACAAAACGCAGGTTGGTAGGAATTTGGCATAGGAAGAATAAATTCATTTCCAGGTGGGCTTGGCAAAAGGACAAAATTGAAAAGGTGCTTGAGCATTTCAAATTGATCACATGGAGGGCACATAAGATGCAAAGCCCCCATGTGAGTTGGTCTCCGACTAACATGCATGCCACCCATTCTTGTGAGATAGGTAGGAATTTGGCATAGGAAGAATAAAGTCATTCCTAGGTGGGCTTGGCAAGGGGACAAAATTGAAAAGGTGCTTGAGCATTTCAAATTGATCACATGGAGGGCACATAAGATGCAAAACCCCTAGGTGAGTTAGTCTCCTACTAACATGCTTGCCACCCATTCTCAGATGGTAGGTAGGAATTTGGCATAGGAAGAATAAATTCATTCCCAGGTGAGCTTGGCAAGGGGACAAAATTGAAAACGTGCTTGAGCATTTCAAATTGATCACATGGAGGACACATAAGATGCAAAACCCCTAGGTGAGTTGGTCTCCTACTAACATGCATGCCACCCATTCTCATCGACTAAGGAATAAAAGGATTTTTGAGTTATATCAAAGGATCTCATAGGCTAACAATGTGGAAAGCCAAGTTTTTAATTTTGATTTTGATCCCTAAATCTTGCTTACTGGACCATTTAAAATGGGCATTAAACTCGTAACAATTTGTTGGTTTGAATTTGATGAAAGCCTTGGATCTACTCCATTTCTAGTCATGTCCATATGCCCATATACAATGGATATGGAAATTCTAAATAAGGTCAAAAGTCGCAATGAAGTCTGACTTGGGATGGATTGATTCATATACAATGTGAAAATTTTGTTTAGCACTTCATAACTCATATTGTCTCATATTTTTAGCCATTGGAACTTCAAGAATGAAGAATCATGAGAAAGCATTGCAAATCGAATCAGAGACATAACTTTTTCCATAAAATGCTTTGAGGACAAAGCATCATTGAAGGGAAATGCAATGTAATGATTATTATAATAATAATAATAATTGATAATCTAATGGACAAAACCATTCAGATTTGTGGCCAATCAATGCATACAAGTATATTGTCACAATGCTCATTGTATCTATCACATCTCATTCATTCATTATTGATTATATATTATTTATCCTCTATGGATTTCAACCATGAACTATTGTTCATTACATTTGAGCATATTGTGGATTTCAACTATGAACTATGTTGGATATTTTTGCATATATGAACTATTGTTCATTACATTTTAGCCTATTGGTTATTGGAGCCAAGCACAACATAAATGATTTGTAGGTAATCCATAATGTTATTGCAGGGATCCTAATATTCAAGAACAATAAGGAAGGAATCCTGAGCAAATTTCCATTGACAAACTTCTTCGCAGTAGGTTTGGTTAGAAGGATGCATTTAATTAGTTTTGATAAGCTTGATTGTGATGCAAACAACGCAGTGCTTTGATGACCAACAAATATAGGGTAGGGGATAGGAACCAACCTTGTTGGATCTAACAAAGCATTCCAATTGCTTTTGGTGTATCCCATTAACAAAATGATATGTTGAAGCTTCAATAAACAACATTTCAACTACTCCAATGAAGAAAGGTCCAAATTCTATAGCTTTTAACATGGCAAGATTGAAAGGATTCTTCACACGGTCATATTTTTTTCTAAACTCACTTTTATGAACAAAGCAACGAGTCTAAGGGACCCAGGGCAATCTATGCTTTTCCAAACTGCAATAACATTTCCAAGAATGAAGAAAGCCTTAATAAATCATGTTTGGCCCGAGCACATAATGTTGGGTGGAATACATTTTGAGATGAAGCGCAAGGGATTTGGCCAAAAACTTATAAGAAACATTCAACAGTGCAATAATATTGGTCTCTTGTCTATTATGAGCGTAGGGTCACCAAGCTTAAGAATAAACTTGATGAAGTAACTTGTTTCTAGCTTGGTATGAGCTTACGGTCAATAGCATTGGGTTAATGATTCATTTGGTAATTGGTCTAGTTAGAAAATTGGTTGTTTTGAGTTGAGGGTCACCAAGCTTAACAATAAACTCGATGAAGTAGTTTGTTTCTAGTTTGGTATATGGTTAGGGTTGCAATCATTGGGTTGATTCATTTGGTAACTAGTCTAATTAGAGAATCAATTGATTGGTATTGTTTGTGTGCTTATTTCTTGATGATAATAGTTCAATTTTGTTCATGTATAAATATGTGTTTCTTATAATGAATAAGATTGAGATTAAGTTGTTGTGCATCATAGTAAAATTATCGTGTTGCTCCATTAGTGTTTGATACTATTTGTCACAGTGTATAAATCTTCATTCGGTATTAGAACCAATATAGCTCGCAATACAACTAAGGGTGGTGGTCTCCAAAATCTATGGTAGTGTTGTGTTTTAAAGAACAATACCATTAGAGTTGAAGAGAGTGGAGGCGAGCAATGTTTTTTGTGTTTTTTATTGGAGAATGTTTTTATTGGTCAGAATTGTTGCTAATGTGAGATTGTGAGTTGAAAACCATAAATAAAAGGAAAAGTGACGCTATTGAAAACTTTGTTGAAGAAACTAGTGGAGAAAGGCCACTAAATGCAAAGAAACAACCTACGTGGAGCTTGAATTGTCGATGCTATAGAAATTGTTGAAGTGTGTTCAAGATCCAAAGTGATTAGTTACTAAAGTTTGCACATATAAAGGCATTTATTCCAACACTCCAAGTCTTGGCTTAGGACTCGAATGACAAATTTCCCACACTAAATGTTGGTTCATTGTCTACAACCATATTCATGGATAGAAGTCATTTACATTATTCGAGTGTGTGCTTGAAGAATCTGAAATCCACATCTTCGTCACTACATTTTGCAATTGACAATTACCCACACTGTCATCACTGCATTCTGCAGTTGAAAATTACCAATTGAGCAACTTGAGAGGTAAATTGATTCGATGATTCTTTTTATGCATGCCAAATAAAAGGGGCATAAACCTATGCATGGAGATCACAAATGGTGAAAACTAAGTTTGTGAATGCATTTATTAATTTAATGGGTATTGTTTTAAGCTATACTATTTAAAACCCCATTGTTTAAGTTTTCTAATGAGGTACTAGGCAAAGGACTTGGTTATGTTATATGAGGATAGAGATCAAATCACATTGGCTACAAAAATTTTGAATTGTTGAATGTTTGAGAAAGATTGAAGAAGATCAATAGTTACTTTGTAAAGCAATTGGATTTGTTATGGCAGGTTAGAGATAAAATCCCATCGGCTGCTAAAGTTTGCATTGTTGAATGTTTGAGGAAGTTTGAAGAAGAGGAACAATTGTTTTTTTTTACATTTTAAAAATTTGTATAAGCATTGCATTTTTGTCATTTGTTTCAAAGTTTGAAAGGCTTTAAATGTTTTAAGCATGGCCTATAGAATTTTACCAAAGCTCCTTATGCAAAGGGGAAGAAACATTGTAATCATGTTGTAACACAATTTAACAATTATTAGTTTTTGGTGGTGGTTCTCTTTGCTTTTTGGGGACATGAGCTTCTTGGCCTAGGTTGAAGGGAGACAATTTGTGCTCGTTTGGAGTTGTCTCTCTCTTTTCTCTCTTTGTGAATTCTATTTGCAGTTAATGGTAGCTAACAATATTATAACGCCTAAGCAAAATGACACAGTTTATGCTTATTGGAGTTGTAGAATGAAAAGCATACTTATCTTTAAAAAATCATGGGAGCTTGTCACTAATGTGTACTGTAAACCTATAATCAAATCATTTAAAGCTCTGCAAGATGATGAAAAAAAATTCAAGAAACATTGAAAAGAGATATACTGAAGCACTATCAATCATGATTATAAAGACAAATGATTGATAAAATTTTGAGACTTGTGCCTAAATTTGAAATCATTGCCACTAATATTCAAGTCTCCAAAGATCTAAGTTGAATGGAAATTGATGAATTACACAGGCACTTGCTAATTGTTGAAGAAAGGACTCAAATAATCTAATGGAAAATGTTTTTATTAGTAGGTTTAGAGGAATAGAAAGAATCAAAGGACATTAACATAATCAAAATTGTCAACATCAAAATATATATTATTTACAAAATTTACATAATTTTCAACAACAATCAAATCATCAAGGAAGTGCATCCACCTCAAGAGAAAGAGGAAGAAGTCGAGTTCATTTTCTCAAAGGAAGATGAAGATGAGGATCCTAGAGAATGTTTCGACGCACAACGTTACTATTGTGATCGCTTTGATCATCTTGAGAGAATTGTAGAACTAGAACAAATGCAAATGTTAATATTGTTGTAGAAGAAACTAGAAATGATGAAATATTTTAACCAAGTTTAATGGCACATAATGAACAAAATGAAGCTTAGTACATTAACTCAAGATGTTTGACCTATATGGCATCTTACGTGAATTGTTGAATAGTATAGATGCCAATTATCTTGGTAAAATTTATATTTGGTGATGAGGGGTGTTATTCCAACCCCAAATATAGGGTGGACCAATGAAATGGTGCCACGTGACAATTGCAAGCGGAAAGAAAAAGAGGAGTTGGGGAAAAGGAGGAAATTATAGGAGCAATGGGATTATGTGCATGAATAGAACATTGTCGAGAGGAAGTTGCAATCGAGAATGAAGATAAAAGGGAGAAGTTTGAACCCAACAAAAGTAGGAACAACAACAGTTAAAGAAGGTTAAAGGGGCAATTTCAATTATTATAAGATTGACTCAAAGTTGAAGAGCCATTGTTATAGATAGTTGTAACAAGAGAAAGAATAAAATCCAACAAGTGAGAACAAAGAACGGAGTACTTTAGAAATATGAGAACAAGGGTTGCCATGGTGTTCAACATGGCGACACAATATCTTTAATGCAATGCAAGGAGAAGGCCAAGAGCCTAATGTAGATATTCTACAAATGAATAATAAGATATAGATTGATCTATTGGACAATGGTTTTTTCCTTTCTAGTTGTAATAAATAAAATATATAAATACTAAATATTAAATGATAATAATAATAATAAAATAAAATAAAGAGATAACTAACAATTAGAAATGATTAATTATCTAAGTTAAGTAAAAGTCATGTCCTTTCATGTGAAACAACGCAAGTATGCTTATTTATTTGGGTCTCGATTGTATTGTAAAAATTATATTCGTATCTTGTTTAATATTCATATTTTATACATTTTGTTCTAAATATTATGGATTATTTAATATTCCAAATATTTAGATAAGTTTTATGTGTGAACAAACTTTGTTTGGATCATGTGGTATCAGAGCCCCCTTCTTTGGCTTGATTCCGACCTTTGGCCACAAACCCTTCTTGGAGCTTCTCCTAAATAATTTTGGCTTGCAAATAAGAATAAAAGAACAAGAAGTAAGAAAAATAAAATATTACAAGCAGTGGGTAAAAAAATTATCCGCAAGAGAAGAAAAAATAGTTAAAGAAAAGAATTCATAAAACTACACATGGTTTTATTTACAATATTAAATTATAAAGAAGTTTGATAAAGTATGTTTTGAAGACAAAACATCATGATGAAGAAGGCTATGTAATAAATAAAATATACAAATACTAAATAGAATTAATAATAATAATAAGTAAAAGATGTGTCCTTTCATGTGAAAGGACAAAAGTAGACCTATTTATTTGGATCTAGATTGTATTGTAAAAATCATATTTGTATCTTATTCAATATTCATATTTTATACATTATGTTATAAATATTATGGATTATTTAATATTCCAAATATTTTAGATAAGTTTTATGTGTGAGCAAACTTTGTTCAGCTCAGTGGTATCCACTTAAATTCATGTTTAATGGCATGATACTTGTTCGTAGATTACAATAGAGGATCTATTTATGGTTAAGTAGTTGTTGTAGATCTTTGAATGTTCTCATTCATGTTGATAAAGATTTGGGTATAAATGGTATATATGTACTAATTTTTGTGTGACAATTTAATGCATATAGATAGTATTAATGTTGTGTGCTTTGGTTTTCATATTGTTCTCTTCGCATCAACAATTGATCAAATGGATGTTAAATCAAATTTATTGAATTCTCATGTTAATGAGCAAATATACATGGTGCAACTTGAAGGATTTGAAATTCCATGAACTCGAAGATTGTGTTTATATGTTGAAGAAGGATTTGTATGTTCCTAAGCAATCATTGAGAGCATGGTATTCCAAGATCAATAAGTATTTTAAGGGTCGTGGACTAATTCAAAGTTTTTTTGAACCTAATTTATACATTCTTTAGTTAAGACAAGAAATTCTTATAGGTGCACTATATGTTGATGATTGATTTATACAAGGAAAAATGTTGAATTGTTTCAAAGGTTTAAGTCTTATATGATTTCAACACCTGAGATGATAGATCTTGGCAGATTGCATAGAAAGGTGATAGAATATTCATGGCGCAAGCCAAGTATACTTGGGATATGTTGAAGAAGTTTAACATGGTGAGTGGGAACCCAATTGCAACCCCATTGGAAATTAGGTTGAAGTTACAAAGAAATGATGACTCCAATCTAGTTGATAGTACTCTATATTGTCAATTAATTTGGCATTTGATCTACCTAACTACAACTTGACCATATATAGCTTTATTGTAAACATGGTTTCTAGATTTATGTCAGATCCCCTTGGAGGTACATTGGAAATTTAGTAAGACAATTTTGAGGTATCTTTGTGGTACATTTAGTTATGGTTTGACATACAGATCCACATAAGATTCTAGAGTGTTTGGTTACACATATTTACATTGGCTAGGTTGAATTAATGACAATGAGTTCACTCAAGGGTACACATTCAAGATGGGTTCAACAACTTTTTATTGGTGTATTAAAAAGATACCTATAGTGTCACTCTCTACAACAGAGGTAGAATATAAAGAAACAACCACAACAAAATATGAACTCGTTTGGTTAAGGAGAGTTTTACAGGATCTACATAAGCAAAAAGAACAATCCACATAGTGGATTTGTGATAATCAAAGCAATATTGGTTTCTTACAACAAAAATAAGCACATAGTAATTCAATAACATTTTGCATAAGATCTAGTTCAACAAGGTCTGCTTGAGATAGTGTATTTCATTACAAAAGAAGGTAGCATATATATTCACCAAGGCAATGTTGAAGGATAAATTCTACCCAGTCAGAGATGATCTTTAAACCTCCTAAAATGCTCATTATAGGAGAAAAATATTAGGTTAATTATTCCTTTGGGATTGGTCTAAAAAGACAATTAGTTGAATATTGTTAGTGTGTTGAATCTCTTGATACACTAATTAGAATTTATGATAATTCTTGTTGAGTGGTTTTAGGGGTTTGTAGTTTTACAAGATCATTCTCGTTCATTTAGAAATATGTGTTCTCATTATGAGTAAAATTACTACTTGTGCATGATATTAAATTATTGTGTTGTTGCATTATAGTTTGATATTTTGTTGGTGTATAAATATTTAGCTAGAGTTAGGAAAAACTTGATGAGAAATTGATTTATGCTTGGCCCCATTACTTGCTTCTTAGTCGGATCTGTGTACACCAAAGAGGGTTTAGATTGACAAAGTCTTGTGTTGTCTTGTTGAACTAACATGGAAATTCATATACTCCACAACTACTCTATTTTTTAATCATATTGCCATGTTAAATGTCACCTTTCAACTAGGAGGCCATGAGTGAGGGGTTTCAGTTCTGCCAAATATGGATAGGACTTGTAGTTGTCCCCATCCATTTTTCATAAGCATGGGGGCACATGAGCATGAGCACGAGAAAAAAACATGAACACGTCAGTGTAGAGAGTTGAAACATAGGGAGGGAAATAATGATACCCTTCTTTCACTAACCTAGCAAGCCGTCGTAGAGCTTGCCATCTACCTTTTTATTAGTATTGCTATCAACCCATTTAAAGTTAGTGCTTGCTCACACGCCTTGAAATGTTCCTTTAAGAGGTGATGTGACATTACAACCAAACATTTTTTAATGGCCTTCTTACATTCTTTTGAGAGCCTCTTAGATTGAAACACTAATTTGTAGTGGTTGATAAACTCTTCCTTGATTCCCCCTCAGCCAATAAATCGATCTACCATGGTTTGAGCACAAATTTGCTACCCAGCTTCCTTAGTGGTTAAGATTGAAAGAAACCCTTCATTGGTGTATATTGCTTGTCTTTATTCAATGAAGTTGAGCTCTTAATTGAGCCTCATTGGTCCATCAAACCTCATTGATGTTTAGGAGTTGTTAAAGTTTGACAACTAAGGGTTACTTCTCTTTGTCATAAGAACTATATTGATGCAATTGAGATGTATTCAAAAGCATCCTTGATTGTTTTATGTTTATTTTCTCACATTGTTGCAATATGGTAACCATAGGCACAAAGGAAGGTCAATGTTCCCAATATGGCATCTTACCACCAAGCAATCCATCTCTCATCACCTCTTGATTAAGGAAGAAGGTTCCAAATTATTTTGATAAACTTAATACAACTTGGATTTTTAAGGTCTAAAATATATAGAGTGGAGTAGGGTATGTGTGACCTTGCCTTTTTTTGGCCCCCCTAAGAGATTGAAGTAAATATATGCCAATGGTCTAAGAGAGAAACCTCCCCTAAGAACAATGAAAATAAAAGGCCTTCCCTTTCTTATAAGTGTGATGGGGATTATGTTGGCTTTTTGGCATAAAACTAATGATTAGGGAGGAAGGTTGTTTTTTAGTTCTTAATACATCTTCAAAGAAATGAAGTTGCTAAGGGTTGTATTAGTGGGCCCTTTTCCCTTGGTATCAACAACCACTATTAAAAGAGAAATGGAAACAATGATGCTAGATGAAAGGGTGGCAGAACTTGCCAACATCACTACTTTCCTAGCCACAAAGGTTAATGATATTTATATCGACAAGATATCTCCTCGACGCACAAAATGTGAGGTGCCCCTTTACAATGGATCATGTGATTTGGAAGTGTCTAACAGCTAAGTTCTTGACATTGACACATGTTTGACCACAATGTGATTCTTGAAGACGAGAAGGTTTCCTTTGCAAAGTTGAATCTTATAGGGCTTGCTAAGCTATTAGTTGCAGAACGTGTAGTATATCAAAACCCAATCACCAATTGGACTAGGATTATGGAAGTCCTTAGTCTTTTTTTCTATTCTTCTTGATACAAACATGATATAAGCATCAAGTGGCTTCTTTTGCATCAAATATTTAACATGCTTGTGAAAGAGTACATCCACCAGTTCAACCATTTGTAAATTCTTCTTGGCATCACTGTTCTAGTTGAAAAACTTGTCGTCAAGTTTAAAAGTGGATTGTAGGAGAATTTGTGCCAAGACTTGCAGTACATGGAAATCACCACCCTCGATGCCATGTATGAAGAGTTAAAGGGACTCATTAATGTCACCTTGTTACAACACTCCACTCCTCTGAAAGCCCAAGATAATTTGTTTATCACACGTGCATATCTCTCCCATGATTTATCCACTGCTTGTATCTTTGCTAATGGCTCACAAGAGAACATGACTGCCAAATCCATTATCAATAAACTGCACTTGTTAGTGGACCATCATCCTCATCCGTATGCACTTGGATGGAAGGATCACGGTTCCTCTTCCCGGATCACACACACATGCACTACCTCATTTGTTTTTGGTCCTAAATGTGTTGACAAATTCACTTTTTATGTGACTGATATGGATTGTCGTGGCTTGTTGCTTGGTTGACTTTATCAAGATGATCTAAAGGCTTAGTGTGATGAATTAAACAACACTTATCTACTGTATAAACATAACATCAAGTATCTTATATGTACTACACTCAAACTACCGTATCATGTTGATCTTACAATTAAGAAGAATTCTTGAACTTTTATTTGGCAACTTTATCCACAACATCGTTATGTTCTAGATTTGTAGTCTCAGGTTCATTTGGTAGTTATAGAGGACTCTTGTACTCCTCTTTCAACATTTTCTTTGCTTTTTCATCGACATCAATTGCCTTGAGACACCACCTTAGTAGGCAAATCGACAAACTTCAATTCTAAATTGTTACAAAGTTCTCTCCTTGCATGGAAATTCAAATTTGATGGCCTTTTCTCGCTAGTTCGTAACCCAATTCAACATTGTTCATTCCCTGAAGCTTCCTTTCAAGTTCACAATGTTTTTCATCATGATCCTTCGAATCAATTGAGCATCCATGATATTGTCAACACATATCATGAATCAACATTGGACACAAAGATCCTAATCAATCATACTACAAATATTGTGGCATATTTTTTGTTTTCGCTCATTGCAAATCAAGCTTGTTGTATTTTTCAACACTAAATGCAACAATACTTTCCCTCTCTCTTGAAAGCATGGGGGGGCGATGCTTCTATTGATAGGAGAAATGTATAGATTGTTTATTGCTTCACATTTGATTGGATTCTTAGTAATTAGTATCACATTATCATTTGTGTTATGTGCACATTGGGGTTATTATTGAGATTATTTTTGTTGAGGTCTTTTTGGTTTCCTATTTTTGTGTTGTAGGTGACATCCTATCTCTAACTATCTCCATTATTAGGATCTTGTTTAGCATTTCTCTCTTAGCTTGTTGATATAGTTCTCTTGATGTAAAGCTAGATAAGCTTGTGTTTTCCTAGTGAAAAGTAGTTAGAGGTTTTTATTTCACACTTTGGTGTCAAACTCTACTCGTGAGTGGATTTATATTCTGCATTAATGTGTCTTTCATTTTTTTTCACAATAGCGATTAGTTTTTGTATTGGATTCTATGGTCAAGCCATGCAATGGTGTCATACGAAGAACAAATAAGGAGGTCATAGCAAAACACACGAGTAATACTATTTGTCATCTAAATTTTACTCTATGATCCTACTCTTAGTCTCTATGAGTAGTTTTGGTAGGTATATTGCCTTACAAATGGGAAAAACAATACAAGACAAAATTTACTCTATGATCCTACTCTTGGTCTCTATAAGTAGTTTTGGTAGGTATATTTCCTTACAAATGGGAATTATAATACAAGACATAATGACATTCAAGATTGACAATAAAAACTAGATTTTTGCTCGATTGAGACACTTATGTCTCCATTGTTGTGTCTTCATTGTGCATTCCTATGTAGTTTGATTTGTAGGGATGGTAGTTTTTATAACTTTTAGATATCAATATATTTAATTTATATATAGGTTTGATAAAATAGCAAACACCTTGGTATAACAAAAAAAAGACTTAATATTTAGCATTTTAATTAATGTTTCAATGTTTTATTAAAATTATCAAATTTAAAATAATATTTGCCCTCTTGTATTAAATTTTATTAAATTTGATTGAACATTTTACACTTTAAAAAAAACCATATAAGTTGAAAAAAAATTCCCAATCTCAAGTCATTTGTACATTTTGAAATAAATTTACAATTAAGTTGTTTTTTCATATATACTTAATTAAATAATTATGCAAATACTCCCCAAAATCACTTGTAGTTCTTATAAATTTTCCCTTATGCTTACTCAATTATATGTTTTGAAATATGGTTAACTTTATTATATATTTATATATAGATAGAACAAGATGGTTAAAGCAATTTATACTTAAAACTAAAAAAAACTACAACAATACTTTGTTGAATTATTGTAACATAATACATTACTTTTTGTTATAGAATTGTATTATAATTGGGTTTTTTTTGCAATGTTTACGTTTATTAATACTATATTGATTTTTTATTATTAAAAACTAAATTCTGAATAAACTTCTAAATAAATAATCATTTTGTATTTATTCATGATATTAAGTATGTATTGGAAATAAACTATACATTTATTAACACCATGTTGGTTTTTTATTATATTAAACTAAATTATGTTTACATATAAAATAAGAATCATTATAAATTATTTAGCAATATATACACTTAAATGATGTTTATTTTGCAATATATACATTTATTAACATCATGTTGGTTTTTTAATACATTAAATCAAATTATGCTTACATATGAATAAATAATCATCACAAGTTCTTTTTGCATATATACATTTATTAATATTTATATTTTTTTGCAATATATGCATTTACTAACATTATGGTAAATTGTTTAACCTTAAACCAAATTGTAAATTCAGTTATGAATAAATAATGATTGTGAATTTATGGAAATATTAAGTATGTATTAGAATTATATTAAATAAGTGAGTTTTTTTTGTAAATTGTGAGTAGATTTATTAAGAAAGAATTAATTCATAGAAGGTATTAAGTTTATATGATTTATAGTAACTATTTAAAGACAATATTACTATTATTATTATTAATTCCTATCATAAATAACATGTCACAATACAAGCCTAATTTCTTTTTATTTTAATCAATGATGTTGAAATATTCAATTTGTATTTAAAGGCAATATCAGTATTATTATTATTAATTCTTATCATAAATAAATAACATGTCATAACATAAGCCTAATTTCTTTTTATTTTAATCAATGATGTTGAAATATTCAATTTGTATTTAAATTGTTAACATTTTAATTTTAGTATGAAAAGAAGTAAAAATGTTAAGTTTTCATGTAAAATAAATGAAAAATAATTAATTAATTTTTTTTTACTAAATAAAGAATTCATTCTATTCTTGGTGAGATTGGATAATACTTCATAATATGAGCATTAGGATATATTAGGGATGTGGGAGAAGCAACACTATGAAATTATTCAAAAATAGGGGTATAAAGAAGTGGCAAGTTGAGAAAGTATTCCAATGAGATAGTGTAGTTCCAAAACTTCTTGAGATAATTAATGAAGCTGAGTAAAATGTAAAGCCCTCTTACATTCAAGGTAGCAATTAAAGATCGTTAAAATCCTAAAAACAATATAGATTTGAATTATTTTCTATCCCCCGGGCACTAAAGTCCCTCAAATCAATTAAAGATCTAATAGAAGCCCCAAAGCAAAAGAGGTCTATCACATCTATGTCTTGCAATTAAACCTATATTAAGGAATTTGATGTGTTACTTGGCCCTTGCAAAACATTATAAGACAAGGCATCATATATGCATTGAGGACACTAGGTCCAAGCCTAGGTCGAACACTTATAGATATGATGGCATCAAAACTTAGTAAAGCATGGCTTCTCAATCATTTAAATCATTCAATTGGTCCCCTTAAGTTAGCGATGTTCATTAAATATATTGTATGCATTGGGAAATTGCATTATTTCCTAATATATGTTGTTATTTCATGTTGGTATTGTTAGTAATTTGGCCCTAATCCTTAATCCTAGGCCACCTATGTGTGCATCTTGGGATTTGGTTACTTTCCTATGTATTATGCAATTTAGTTATGCATTGGGGTTGATTGTTGTATGGTTATATATTAAATTGTGGTTATTGGATAGTGTACTATATATGTATCTTACATGTGGATACAATATTGCTTTTGGCTCTTGCTTTTTTTTTGTCATATTCATGTCTTTATGCTTATCTTTATTTTATTGCTCCTGTTATTTCCTTAAATTGACAAAACATGCTTACAATTGAATGGGATTACAACATGTATTATTCTTAAGGTATTTGTGGTTGAATGTTGAAGTTTTACATTGATCATTCTAGAAGAGCAAATATTATGTTGAAAAGGAGCACAAGCCCATGGAAGAACTGTGATGAAAGAATTATAACATGATTGTAAGAGTTTTTGGTGTTGGAGTTTTATGTTATCTGCATTTGAATTATGATTAAAATAAAATGTGAAGAGTTTATTTCCGCATATTGTCATGTTAGATAAAGAACTTGATTGCTTCACACGAAAATTAGATTGCTTTGTAATTCCAAGAATGTGAAGTATATGAAGATTGGAATTGGCCTAGTTAGTTGTAATAAAGGCCAAGAGTCTATTGGCCATTAATGCACTAAGGTACTCATGTTAAATCTCTATTTAACTCTGTGCTTGTCATTAGGTTGTGAGCCTGAGCATCTAACAAATAAATGCTTCTACATAAGATATTTCCTTGCATTTTGATAAATATAGTTCGAGAAAGAGCAATCTCGCTAAGTATAATTGTTTCTGAAAAAAAACATGAGTATTGTAAAGAAAGTTGCAGTAAAAGTGAAATATCAAGTGTTGAGAAATTCATTACTAAAAGTGATGAGCATCAGGATTGAATTAATTATTGATATCATACTATGGTGAGAAAGGATTAATCACATGACCTACATTATGGCATCACTAGACGAGCGAGAATGGAGTAAGATAAAGTGTATCGTTGTTCTCATACCTTGAGAAACCCAAAATCAAAACCAAATGCATCCACATGAATAGTGTAATTATTAGTAAAATATCTTCAAATCAAACAATCTTGTGATCCATTGAGTACCTCCAACACCAACAAGAAAAATTTATAATGCCAAGCATAACATAACCAAGTCAAGCCCCTTCCAAATTAGCAATGATAATCTCCATCCCAGTGAAGTGTGTTATCCCACCTAAATTCAATCTTAATGCTCCTATGGAACTTACCTTGCATACATGTGAGGATTGCAAGGCAGAGATGAGCCTTCATGCTCTCCTTGATCCTCACCATTAAACAATTGCCACCCAAGTGCTCTTGCATTCCAAGTCCAAAGTTTAAATTCACAGTATCAGATTAATGATGGGATTAGCCACATTTTTTAACCAACATTCCTTCACCTAAATTAGTTGTTACATTTGACATGGAATCTGCATGGAAGTTACAAACTCGAAGAAGGTGATTGAATGTGATATCATTAAAATATGAAACAAACTCTTTTGTATTTACTATAGATATGGCGATAAGCGAGGAATAGCCTAATCTTGTTCTTTTCATTTGTCCTATAACAATCAAAAAATCGTTGAAGACTAGAGTAGTTATTACTTTCATATCTTGTAAAATAAGCATATAAGGCCAAAATTTCCACCTTAATTATTCATCGTCTCCCCCAATCCTTAGGCATAGGTCATTTCTTTCTTTCCATCAAGGTTATATATAACCCGCCCTTGCACCTATCAACCCTGTCTATTTAATTTCTTAACCTTCTCATCATTTTAAGGTTTTAGTTTACCTTTATTTGTGCTTGTTCATTTTCTTGATACATTCATAATAATATGCTTCTAGTGGAAAGCTTCATTATCACCATTCTTAATCATTCTTCACAGCTATCTTGTTTGAAGATGGATCATGTATCATGGATCTAAAACATTGACTTTCACTCTCCAACGCAATAAATCCAAATGCCATTAACAACTTGAATATAGTATTGAATACGGATGGCATTGGCTGAATTAAGTTGTTGCAATTTGGAACATATAAAATATAAACAAAACAAGAAATCTTATTGACAGAAGAGACATCAAGTACATTGAGAGCAAGCCTCCTTTATTTGGATCATGGGTGATTGCTTGGAGCATTATACTCCAACACCCTCTCTTCACGCTGCAACTCAAAAACTTGATTGAAAGATAATAATAATAAAAAACTTTTCTTCAAGTAGCTTCTCTTCCATATAGATATGGAATCTTTTCAATACTCCATCATGTTGTCTCTTCAACCCCGTAAGGGTGGAATTCCCAAATTCCTGAATCTTCAAAATTCCCGAGTTTCTAAATTTCTCAAATTCCCAAACTCCCAAGTTTATGAATTCCTCAATTTCTCAAACTCCAGAATTATCAAAATTCTCAAATTACTTGGACAACAATCCATACAGAGTTAAAATTTCTTGGATTCGTTCTTGTAGTAAGGATCTTCCTATTCAAAATAAGTAATCTCCCTTTCATTCATTATCACATTTCTCAATCTCACATTAAGGTTATAATGATCCTTCTACTATGAAATTTTTGTTGTCAACGCCAAATTTTGCTTTCCTTTGTCTCTAATTTTCCCTTTCAGAATATCCTTTGCTCGAATTTTACAATTCCATGTTGTATGGCCTTATTTTTTGCAATAGTAACATTCAACATCTTTAACTTTGTGTTTCCTTGTTCTTCTTCTCATTCAATTTTTAGTAAGTAGTGTTTGAGTTCGATAAATTAAATTGCTTAAATCTTTTACATTTAGCCTTTTATCTTCAACTAAGAGAGATGATATCATATCATCTAAAGATTATGAAGGTAGTTGACTTAATGTAAAAATAACATTATTATAAGTGAAAGGTATACTATTTAATAACATAGCTTTTACATCTTTGGTTATTGCACCAATTTTTGCAAACTGCTTTACAAGCAATTTTAACTTATTTATATGACTTGACATTGAAGTTTCAGCGACCATTTAGAATCTGAAAAATTGTAATTTTATAGAAAAGTTTGTGTTATTTTTAAGTAAGGAGGAAGTTCTTTATATTACTATAAACTAATAATCAACATTTAATACAAAATGTTGTGCATGCTGACCCTCCATGAACGTAAACAGGGAAAGCATGACAACCAACAAAATTCTGAACCATTATACTAGATCCCATAAAGTAGTATTCTAACCATATTGGAGAACATAATTAAAACTATTATATTAGATTTCAAGCCTATAGTGCATATGCCATAACTATTGAGAATCGACATTATACAACAGTTTTGCAATTAATCCCAAACATAAACAGAAATATGAAATTAAACATATGCTTCATGTGCGAGGAACCTCTTCATCGCCTTCATCTATGATGTGGGGTGAATCCGGTGTGCTACCTATTGGAGGGCACTTGGTCTCCAATTCAATCTTGAGCCTTCTAGCAATGATATCCTTTACTGGGTTGTAGAATGCAACTCTTCGGTGCAATAAAATTATTTTATTTATTCCAAGTGTTATACTCCAACATATGTGAAGCCATTTATTAAATCCTCGTTCCTAAGTGATGGCATAGCTATAAATGGAGCGTTTATCCTTATTATAACGTGATCTTGTATCCTCATCCATATGTAATTTTGTAACACACCATAAGTAATATTGCCAAGTTGGCAGTCTTATCGAATCATTCTCTTACATATCATATATGTTTGTATGCTCAATTTGACAATGTATGCACACACTTGAATGGTTAGTACACAAGCACCATTGTTAAAATAAATATATTTTAATAGTGCACTTTTTAAAAGATTGTAAGTATTTAGGAATGTTTGGTCGTCACTTATAAAGCAATCTAGTGCAAGAAAAACTTTATGAGGGCAACTTCCTCTCCAAAATCTATCACTATCTTCCTTGTGATTTCTAAAACCTTCCTTTCTAAAACCTTCCTCTCACCACTCCATGATTTGCACAATAAGCTATCCTCCATGTCTGATATTCTTCCTATGTTCTCAATATGCTCTCTTCTTATTGACCATGAAAACAACCATAATCTTAGCTTTCCATATCATTGATCAATAGACTTTGTAACCCGAAAATCAAATTGCTTTCCTTGTATGCATTGGTTCTACCCCAATGATGTCTGCTACCAGATCTACCATGAGAACTAGACAAGCCCTAGATATGAGCTTACATTCTTTTGGGAGTTGATGGTTATAGGAGAGTATTTTGATTCCATCTCTAATTACCAAACATGAAACCTATTTTGAAATACTAAGAGGGGGGTGAATCAGTATTTGCACAGTATAAAAATTTAACTTTAATCAAGACCAAGTTGTTAATTACCAATCATAGCAGCATATCAATATTCATGAAAAGTAACAAGATGCACAATACACAAGATTTTTACGTGGAAACCCAAGCTCTAAGAAAAAAACCACGGAAGCCATTATAATAAAAAATTGACCCAACAACTAAAAAAAAGAAATCTTATACAACGTATCTAGCTACAACTGGAAGGAGGCTACAGCCCCCTAGGTTTTGTCGGTTACAATTGACGAACTACTGCAACAACTCAACTCAGAATTGTGAGCCCTAGCACCACCCTACCACCCTAAAGAATAATGATCTTGAACCTATGGACCTGTCAAGACTTCTGAGCACTTCACTGTATAATCTTCTCTAGCATATCACTGTATAAATTTCTCTAGACCATCACTGTGCAAATCTCACTAGCACACCACTGTGTATTAAATTGCATACTGAATATGTCAATGTGGAAACATCAAATCACTGTGTACTACATCACTGTAGTGAAAACTCAGTGATCATTACACATGTATTACTGTGACCTCACACACATCTATGTACATATATATATCATTGTATATGGTGCATTATTGTACATACCCTTCATTGAACTGTACATTCATTTCACTTCATTGTACATTATCTACAATGTACATTCATTTATTATTTATCATTGTGTATTACATACCTTTCGCTTGAGATGGAAGAAGATACCCTATGCTTGGATAAACCCTTGTAGTTGTGACTGTATAAACTTATGACCTGTTGTGGATGATTCTTCCAAGCTCAGGACTGCTAACTCCTTCAAAACTTGTGCAAACTCGGGATTGTTGGCTATCAAAACTTTAGAATGTGTTAGCAACAGTCTTCTTCCTGTGGAATGGTGTGACTTCTCAACAGAGCTTGGACTGTGACAAGCTGTAATAGCCTACATCATCCCCTTTTTCAAACTGTGGTTTCTCCAAAGTTGACAGGCTGCCCCTCTTCAAACTTCTGGATTGTAAAAAGGATGACTTCAAACTCAACTCGATATTGTGACAAGGGACTAACAAGCTTCTCCTCTAAATCGTGACTGAGATAGATGTGTAGAATCCTTCAAAATGTTGATAAGCATCACCTCTAGGATGCTCCTCAAAAATTCGTGATTGTTGGGAAAAAGATGTAAACTGTGGTCATCAAGATATTGTAGCATCCTTAGGAAACTTAACAGCTGTAAAAGTCAAACCCCAAACACAAACTTGTTGCTGAAGATTTCGGGACTGCGGTAGCCTCAGTTAAAACTTAACAAAGTGTTTGTGAACACAAAAAAACTTTTGTTGTTTTTCTATCTACATTGTCTGCTGGCACCAAAAAATTTCCTCAACTGAGCGAAAATCACAGCTTGCTTTCTTACAATTTCATGGTGGAAAAACTTTGTATTTATATGGTATAACGTTGGGAAAAAAAGGTAATAGGTCGACTTCATAAAGATCAAATTTTATTTTATGATATTTTATTAATTCATAAACTTGTTTATTTAATGGGTTGGCCTCTCAATAGTGTTTCAAATTACAATTTTATTTTTTGAATTTTAATTATTAAACTTTACAAAATTCAAAACTCTTCAACCATGAGGAGTTAGAAGACGTTCCACATATTAACAAAAATGGCTTGACGAGGTCTATCTCCCTATGATGGGTTTATTTGCAAATTCTTGGTCTAATACCCTTAAATTCTTCAATTTGTTCAGGACTTCAAAATTCCCACACATAAGGGTGCCAAAGACCAAATCAAGTCAAGTCAATGGGTTATCAACAACAACCAAGGTCAAGGGCTTCAAGCTTCATTAAGTATGTCATTTTAAATAACCACGGAATGGGTCATTTTTTCTTTTTTGGAGTATGGGCTTCATTAATAGGCTAAGACATCAGGAGGGGCACAAGGCAAATTGTGTGAGGATCTCAAAGACCAAGTTACCATATAAACAATAAAGATACCTCAAACAAGCACTCACGTGCATGACCACAACAAATACAAGGAGACAAATTGGACTTCAAAAGGGACCAGGACACATCTGGGGAGGCTCTGCCAAATTAATGGGTAACCAGGGTTTT
Organism: Pseudotsuga menziesii; assembly: GCA_001517045.1. Lineage (NCBI taxonomy): Eukaryota > Viridiplantae > Streptophyta > Pinopsida > Pinales > Pinaceae > Pseudotsuga > Pseudotsuga menziesii. The sequence goes on along the minus strand of LPNX010193199.1, from coordinate 275,437 downwards.
CACCATTGTTCCAATGCCTTCAAGGGCTTTAAACTTGGGCTTTGGCAACTATAAAAGGGCTCCTTTGACTTTAACAACTACACAGTCAACACACACCAACCCTTGACTCTCATGCACTTGTTGACATCAATAAGCAGACATTGTTGGCATCAACGACAACTTAATCAACAATCTCCCCCTTTGTCATTGATGACAACACCAAAGCTCCCCCTTAGAACAAACACCCCTTGTTCACAACACTTTTCTTCCCCTTTTCCATCAATGGCAAAGGGTACTCCTTTTAGCAGTACTTTTCCCCCTATCATACTGTTGTTTTGTTGAAGATGAATCAATTAAGTTAGGAGATAATATTGTTAGGATATTTAGACACTTAGGAGTTAGTTAAGATCAACTTGTGTAATATATCCGTTAGGTAAAAGTGTGTTTCATTAGTATGCATTTGTAAATATTCTAATCTGGCGGTCACGATATGTTCTAGACATAAAGTGATTTGACGATTCAACTTCTCTTAGATCATACCTACCATTGATCCGTGGCTTAACACCCGATTGGTCCATGATCTCTATTTAAAGAGCATGGAGAGTCCTTGGCTAGTTGATCGATTATAAGAAGCTCATGTAACTTTCTTTCTTTTGCATAATAATTTGCTCCAAGTAGCTATTTGGCTGGGGTCGTGGACTGTTTCCTTCTCGAGGGTTTTAACCACGTGACAAACATCGATGTGTCGATCTGTGATCTATTTGTGTGAAGCGGTTGCTCAAGGTGTTCGGTCTTTTGGGAGTACCATGTGTACCCAAACATGGTATCAGAACGTTTATGAAGAGTCGCTTTCGGTTTTGATCAAGATCTGGAACCGGTGTTGCCGAAACTTTGAAAAGGTTTCTAGTTCTAGATTTTATGTGCATTTGTGGCCTATGGGAGTTGTTCCATTGTGTTCGGAGCGCTGTTTCCATTGGGAAATAGTTTTCGTTTCATCGAAAACTATTTTCGTTTGTTCCAGAAACACCCATTTCGACAAATCTAAAGGTATAATGTTACAGTGACAGATTTGTTTTATTTTTTTTAAATCTCTCATATTTTTTCGAGCTCTTTGCATCCAGGCAGTTAGTTTCTATTCTTTCAGTCATTATTTTACAGTATGGCTGCCCACTCACATAGTTAATCGCACACCCACCAAAGTTTTACAAGGTATAACACCCGAAGAAGCATGGAGTAAAATTAAACCAGATGTAAGTCACTTTCGTGTGTCTGGTTGTGAAGCGTGGGCTCACATTCCGGATGAAAAACGGAAAGCATTGCAGCCTAAAAGTAAAAAGTGCATATTTGTTGGATATTCAGAAGATGTAAAAGGTTATAGACTTCTTCAACCACATTCTCGTGATATAATCATTAGAAGAGATGTTAAATTTGATGAAAATCTCTTGGCCTGTGAGCCTAACTTGGCGGGTGTGCCATCTTTGGCCTGCGAGCCTAAATTGGCGGGTGTGTCATCTTTGGCCTGCGAGCCTGATTCGGCGATTGTGCCTTCTTCTTCTTCTTCCAACTTCCTTGACAGGTTTCCAACTCCAATTTCTGATGATGACAGTGAGGATGAAAATCCACTTCCGCCTCCTCATGTTCCTCAAATTGCACCAGCGCCAATACTTCCTCGATGGGTTCGTTCAACATGTGAAGCAGTTGGTGATCTTTTCGGTGATCCTAGAGATTAGCGTCGAACATGTTCTTAGTTTCAGCGAGCCTCTTCTCTTTTGGCTCAAGTTTCCGAGAATCATGATCCATAAACTTTTGCAAAAGCTTCAGGAAATCCAGATTGGGATGCAGCTATAAATGAAGAATACCATTCCTTAATGGCAAACGATACTTGGGATCTTGTTCCTCTTCCAAAAGGAAAAAAACTTGTCATATGTAAATGGGTCTACAGAACTAAGCATGCATCAGATGCAAGTGTTGAAAGACTTTAGGCAAGGTTAGTTACCAAAGGTTTTTCCCAAGTTGAAGGAATTGACTACAATGAAACCTTTGCTCTTGTCGCAAAAATGAATTCCATCCGCCTTGTTCTTTCCCTTGCAGCCTTACATAACTGGAAAGTCCATCAAATGGATGTGAAGTCTGCCTTTTTACATGGTGATTTACAGGAGGAAATTTACATGGAACAACCTCCTGGATATGTTCAGGATAACTCTAGCCTTGTTTGTCTCCTTAAGAAATCCTTATATGGCCTTAAGCAAGCTCCTAAAGCTTGGTATGCCAAAATGGAGCTTTCTCCTTGACACTGGTTTTTCTAGATGCCATTATGACCCCAATGTCTATACCAAGAAAGTAGGAAACCATCTCATCATACTTGTTCTTTATGTTGATGGTCTTATCCTTACTGGTAGTGACCCTAAACTTATAACCCATGTGAAATCCAGTCTTAAGCAAAATTTTGAAATGTCAGACTTAGGACATTTGCATTATTTTCTTGGTCTCCAAGTCTTGCAAACCAAAGAAGGAATCTTTCTTTCCCAGTCTAAGTATGCTTGTGACTTTCTTCGTCGCTTTCACATGGAAGATTGTAAACCAGCGCCTTCTCCCTTCCAGTCTGGAGTCAAACTTTCTGCCACTTGTACTTCCCCTAAAGTAGATGCCACCTTGTATCGTCAACTTGTTGGTAGTCTCTTATACTTGACTCATTCTCGTCCTGACCTTTCCTTTGTCATTGGTCGTGTTTCCCGTTATATGCAAACACCTCATGAAAGTCACTGGAAAGCAGCAAAAAGAATACCTCGATATATTTGAGGTACAATTCAGTTTGGGATTCATTATAGTACAGGGGGGAAACCTTTGTTGGTTGGTTTCACTGATTCAGATTGGGCCGGCAATCCTGATGATCGAAAGTCTACTGCAGGTTATGTTTTCAGTCTGGGATCTGGAACTATCACTTGAGCTTGTAAGAAACAACAAGCTCTTGCTCTTTCTTCAGCAGAAGCATAATATTGGGCCGCAGTTAATGCCAGTCAGGAAGCTTTATGGCTTCGACAGATCCTTTCATAGTTTTGATTCGAGCAACAGTAGCCTACTCCACTTTGGTGCGACAATCAAAGTGTCATCAAGCTTGCCAAAGATCCAGTTCCACATTAGCGCAGCAAACACATTGAGCTACACATGCACTTCATCAGAAATCTTGTTCATGATCGCGTTATTGAAGTGCTCTATCGCCCTACAGATGACCAAGTTGCAGACATCTTCACCAAGTCTCTTACAGAAGCGAATTTTTCTAAACTTCGGTCTATGTTAGGAGTTCAGGAATGTGTCATTAAGGGGGGATAGGCTCTAATGCCTCCTTCCTTCTCCTAATAGTGTCACTTTTGTAAATCCTTCAATCCTATCCCAAGTTGTTCTCAAGGGGGGATGTTAGGATATTTAAACACTTAGGAGTTAGTTAAGATCAACTTGTGTAATATATATGCTAAGTAAAAGTGTGTTTCTTTAGTATGCATTAGTATGCATTTGTAAATATTCTAATTCGACGGTCACGATATGTTCTAGACATAAAGTGATCTGACGGTTCAACTTCTCTTAGATCATACCTACCATTGATCCGTGGCTTAACACCCGATTGGTCCATGATCTCTATTTAAAGAGCATGGAGGGTCCTTGGCTAGTTGATCGATTATGAGAAGCTCATGTAACTTTCTTTCTTTTGCATAATAAATTGCTCCAAGTAGCTATTTGGCTGGGGCTGTGGACTATTTCCCTCTCGAGGGTTTTAACCACGTGACAAACATCGGTGTGTTGATTTGTGATCTATTTGTGTGAAGCGGTTGCTCAAGGTGTTCGGTCTTTTGGGAGTACCCTGTGTACCCGAACAAATATGACTCCCATTTTCTCTCGAAGGTACTCAAAGGTCTCTCGAGGGAGATAAGATAAGATAAGATCATTTTATTAATGTCCACTAATTTTATTAAGGTCTCTCTAGGGAGGGGCTTAGTAAAGATATATGCAATCTGCTCTTTTGTTCCAATATATTCAAAATTGATATGTTTATATGTGACTTGTTCCCAGAGAAAGTGAAACTTGATGGGAATATGCTTTGTCTTGGAGTGCATGACCGGATTCTTGGAAATACTCATGGCACTCGTGTTGTCACACAAAATTAGAATTGGCTCATCACATGTCATTTGTATGTCTTGCAAGTTTTGTTTCATCCAAATAATATGAGTACAACAAGTTGTTGTTGTTATATATTCTGCTTCGACGGTTGATAAGGATACTGAAGATTGTTTTTTGCTCAACCAAGATAATAGACAGTTACCTAAGAAGAATGTTGTACCATTGGTGCTTCTTATGTCGTCAACACATCCTGCCCAATCTACATCTGAGTAAGCTACCAATGTTAGCTTATTTCCTTTTGGGTACCATAGTCCAAAATCCATAGTTCCCTTAAGATATATGAAAATCCTTTTGACTGCAATACTGTGAGTTTCCTTGGGAGTAGCTTGGAAGCTTGCAACTTGTCCAACGACTTGCATCACATCTGGCCTTGAGGTTGTTACATAGAGTAGACTACCAATCATTGACCTATAAATCCTTTGATCAACTTCTTTAGATTCATCTTCCTTGCTTAGCTTACAACCAGTGACCATAGGAGTACTCACAGGTTTACAATCTTCCATCTTGAATTTCTTCAACATTTCCTTGATGTATTTTGTCTACGTAATGAAAATGCCTTTTGTTCGTTGAGACATCTGAAGTCCCAAGAAGAAGGCTAATTCACCAAGCAAAGGCATTTCACGCTCTTTCTGCATGTCCTTGGCAAATTGTTGACTTAGTGAACCATCATCACTTCCAAAGATAATATCATCAACATACACTTCAATAATAAGTATGTTACTGTAGTCCTGCTTGATATACAAGTTGTTGTCTGCACTTCCCCTTTTAAAACTTTGTTGTTGTAGGTATATATCCAACCTAGAGTACCAAGTTCTTGGGGATTTCTTTAAGCCATATAAAGCCCTTTTGATTCTGCACACATGGTCCTTGTTTTTTGAAAGTTGAAACCATTCTAGTTGTTCGATGTAGACTTCTTTTAGTTCACCATTCATAAAAGTTGATTTTACATCCATCTGGTGCACCTTGATGTCTTTGGAGCAAGCATAAGCCAATATCATTATGATAGCCTCCATTTTGGCTAGAGATGCAAATGTTTCTTCAAAGTCTATTCCTTCAATTTGAGCATATCCTTTACAAACCAATCGACCCTTGTTTATGATTACCTGTCCATCTTCATTCATCTTATTTCTGAAGACCCACTTGGTGCCAATCACATTTTTGTTCTTGGGTCTAAGAACGAGTTCCCATAATTTATTTTTCTCAATTTGGTCTAGTTCTTCCATGTCCTTAACTCAATGTGCATTTGTTTTGGCCTCTAGAAAATTGCCTGGTTCAACTATAGACAAGAATGAGAAGTGTACTTGCTCATTCCTTCCAGATTGCCTTCTTCTAGTTCCTATTCCAACACTTTTATAACCAATAATTAAGTCTGATGGATTATCTTTTGATATCAATTCTTAGGGATCTATTGATCTTTCTGTTTTTCTTGTTCCATTGTTGGTTGATTATGTTCTTCATTCTCATCTAGTTGTTCTTCCATTTTAATTTTTTCCTTTTCTTTCTGATCAGAAACTTCCTTTCCTTCATCTTCAAAGTCTTCTCTAGATGATGTTAGTCTGGTCTCATATATTTTCACGTTGATGCTTTCGATCATCTTGTTTAGTCTAAAATTGTAGCATTTGTAAGCCTCCTTATGGATGAATATCCAACAAATATGCCCTCATCTACTCGAGAATCAAATTTTCCAACCTTCTTATCTTCTATTTTGATGTAGCACTTGCTTCCAAACACCCTGAAATGTTGCACATTTGTTGCTCTTCCTGTCCATAGCTCATAGGGAGTTTTATTGTTTTTACTTTTGAGTAATCCTCTATTCATGATGTGTATTGTTGTATGAACTGCTTGCACCCAAAATCTATCACTCAACTTAGATTCATTCAACATGGTCCTAGCCATATCCATCACTAATATATTCTTTGTTTCAGCAACCCCATTTTGTTGAGGTGTTATGGCTACTGAAAACTATCTTTTTTATTCCATGCTCTTCACAGTATTTGTTGAATTCATCCGAAGTGAATTCTCCACCATTATCATATCTGAGGCACTTGATTCATGATCCTATTTCATTTTCAACCAATTCCTTGAAAATTTTAAAACATCCAAAAGCTTCTAAATTCCTATTGAGAAGACATACCCAAGTCATCCTAGTATAGTCATCAATAAGTAGCATAAATAAGTGTGAACAAGCTCCAAAGGTTTCATAGAAGAGTGCTCTTTTGTCTTGAAATTGACTCTTATTTGTTTTCCATGTTGACAGTGTTCAAATACAACATTAGAGGGTTTTGTAACTTCTGGCATATTTCTTACTACTTATTTTTTGTAAATTTTGACCAAGTTGTCCAAATGTATATGCCCCATTCTTCTATGCCAAAGCTAGCTCTCATCCTCTTTTCCCAAGTGACAATTCTCAAACTTGATTATCCATAACATATATATTGTTAGGAGTCCTAATGGTTGTGGCTACTAACTTTCTTAATCCTTCTTTCCTTATTCGGCATTCCCTTGAGTTGAAGAGGAGTTCATGTCCTTGGTCACACATATGGCTAACGCTCAACAGATTATGCTTCATATTACCTACAAGTAAGACGTTTTCAGCCAAGGAATTTTTACTTCCAAGCTTCATTGTGCCCTTCCCCAATAGTTTTAGTTAATTGTTGTTTTCGAAAGAGACGGACCCTGTATCATTTTCAATATTAACAAAAGCACTTTTGTTACCTGTCATATGCTTGGAGCAATCGTTATCAACATACCATTCACCAATGTTATTATGGGCTTGAAGAGCAATTCCACATTCATGATTATTCAAGTTGTCCTTACATTTGATCTATACCTTTTGATGTTCCCCTTTTTATTGTTGGACATTTGCTCATTTGTTATTGTTGTTACTATCATTCTACAATCTCTGGCTATATGTCCAAAGTTGTTACACTTATAACATTCTACCTCAATTCCCAAAGGACCAAATCTGTTATTGTATTGTAGCCATCTGAGGTTTGCAGAGTCATACCTAGTCGCAAAGTTTCTCCTTCGTAAACAGTTTACAACTGTGTCCAAATTTTCCACATGTAAAACAATAGCCATAAAATAAATGTCCAAACCTGGGAACAAACGGAGGAATTGTCCTTCTAAGATCTTGTCTTTCTGTTGACCCTCTTTCTGGTACAAATTGTTCTGGTTGGCACTTGATCTTGTCTTCATTAAAAAAGTCTTTGACTAATTTTGTGTAGCTTCTTCGCTTTTCTTCATTCCCTGTTGTCATAGAACTTGAGGCCTCATTGGTATCTTCCTTATATTATATACCGTACTTGTCGAAGAATGGCTTCTGATTGCTGATGATTTGCTCTAGAATTTTGGCATTGTTTTCATAATTTTTGTTGATATCCTTATTCTGCAATTGGGCTTTTAGAGATACTATCTCATCCTCAAGATTTTTTTTCTTTCACATTTTCCGTAAGCTGTTGAGTAAGAGAGTCTTCAATTCTTTTGGCCTCTTCCAACTTAACCTTCAAATCAATAATGACTTGCTCAGACCCTTGTACTTCTTCTTTGAGCATCTTGTTCTCCTTCCTGGCTTTCTTTAAATCCTTCAAGGCACTTATGAGTTCTGCTTCAAGATCTACCTCACCTTCGAATTCAAATTCTTCATCACTATCAGGAACTTCATTTGAATCTATTACCATAAAGAGTATGTTTTATGGTTCACTGTCATTGTAACTATCGTTGTCGTTGTCACTACTACTATCATTCTCGGAGACCTCACTAGAAGAACTGTTGTTTCTTTTTTAGTAGAGACTTTTCTTCTTTGCGAACTTACCCCTTTTCTTATCCTTGTAATTCTTGTACTTCATGTATTGTTTAGAGTTGCCATCTTCATCACTATCTGCTTTCTTTGCATAAAGACATTTAGAAGCAAAGTGACCTATTTTTCCACATGAAAAACATTTGAGAGGTAACTTACCTTTGTATTTCCCAACACCTCTCTTCAGCTTCCTTACAAAGTTTGTTAATTCTTCATCATCTGAATCATCACTTGTTGGCTTACTCTTGGTTGATTTGTTCTTCCTTGCTTGCTTGCTTGGAGGAGACTTTGAATGTTGCTTCCTTTCTAGACGTGTCCTCATCTTCAATTCTCATTTCATAGGCTGCAAGAGTCCCATGCAACTGATCCACTGTCATAGTACTCAAATTTGTTCTTTCTTCTAAGGAAGAGATCTTAAAATTAAACCTCTTGGGAAGAGTTCTTAGAGTCTTTCAAACAACTATTGATTCATCGACTTCTTCACCCAAACCTTTGATGGTATTTACAAGTTGATTAACTTGAAGAATATAAGTTGCAATGTCTTCATCATCATTCATCCTCAGATATTCAAATTGTCCTCTATAAAAGTTTGAAGTTTGGCTTCTTTGACCTTAGTATCTCCTTCATATGTGGTTTGGAGTGTATCCCACATTTGCTTTGCAGAGGTGTAGTTCATTACTTTGGCAAAGACAAATTCATCTATAGAACCTGTAATATGGTTCCCAGCTTTTGTATTGTTATTGTACTGAACTAACTCATTTGGATCTGTTGGTACTGACTTTGGTACCTTGTACCCATTCTCAATAATTTTCCATATTTCCACTCCTTGAGCTTCCAAGAAGGTTTTCATCCTTATACTCCAAAATGCCTAGTTAGTCTCGTTAAACATGGGTGTTCCATTTTTACTGTGTTTCACAAACTTGCCCATGACTTCCTTCCAATGGTTAGATTGTTCTTGAATGAACCCGCTCCGATACCAATTGTTGAAATACTGAGAGAGGGGGTGAATCAGTATTTGCACAATATAAAATTTTAACTTTAATCAAGAGCAAGTTGCTAATCACCAATCATAGTAGCCTTTCAATATTCATGAAAAGTAACAAGATGTACAGTAAACAAGATTTTTTACATGGAAACCCAAGCTCTTGGGGGGGAAACCACAAAAGCCTTTATAATAAAAATTTGACCCAACAACAACTGGAATAACAAATCTTTTACAACTTCTCTAGCTACAAGTCAAAGGAGGCTACATACCCTTCACTGAACTGTACTTTCATTTCACTTCATTGTACATTATCTACACTATACATTCATTTATTATTTGTCACTGTGTATTACATACCTTTCGCTTGAGATGGAAGAAGATACCATATGCTTGGATAAACCCTTGTAGTTGAGACTGCAGAATCTTGTGACATGTTGTGGATGATTCTTCCAAGCTCGAGACTGCTAACTCCTTCAAAGTTTGTGCTAACTCCTTCAAAACGTGTGCAAACTCGAGACTGTTGGCTGTCAAAACTTAGGACTATGTTAGTAGCAGTCTTCTTCCTGTGGAATGGTGTAATTTCTCAACAAAGCTTGGACTGTGACAAGCTGTAATAGCCTACAACATCCCCTTTTTCGAACTGTGGTTTCTCCAAAGTTGACAAGTTGCCCCTCTTCAAACTTGTGGATTGTAAAAAGCATGACTTCAAACTGCAGCTCGACATTGTGACAAGGGACTAACAAGCTTCTCCTCCAAATCATGACTGAGATAGATTTGTAGAATCCTTCAAAATGTTGATAAGCATCACCTCTAGGATGCTCCTCAAAAATTCGTGATTGTTGAGATAAAGATGTAAACTATGGTCATCAAGATATTGTAGCATCCTTAAGAAACTTAGCAATTGTAAAAGTCAAACCCCAACACAAACTTTCTGCTGAAGATTTCGGGACTTAAGTAGTCTCAGTTAAAACTTCAAAAAGTGTTCGTGAACACACAAAAAAACTTTTGTTGTTCTTCTATCTGCCTTTTCTGCTGCCACTGAAATTTTTCCTCAGCTGAGCAAAAATCACAACTTGTTTTCTTACAATTTTATGGTAGAAAAACTTTGTATTTATATGGTATGGAAAAAAAAAGGTTCTAGGTCGACTTCATAAAGAGATAAAATTTTATTTTATATTTTATTAACTCATAAACTTGTTTATTTAATGGATCGACCTCTCAATAGTCTTCTTCCTGTGGAATGGTGTGACTTCTCAACAGAGCTTGGACTGTGACAAGCTGTAATAGCCTACAACATCCCCTTTTTCGGACTGTGGTTTCTCCAAAGTTGACAAGTTGCCCCTCTTGAAACTTCTGGATTGTAAAAAGGATGACTTCAAACTGTAGCTCGATATTGTGACAAGGGACAAACAAGCTTCTCCTCCAAATCATAACTGAGATAGATGTCTAGAATCCTTCAAAATGTTAATAAGCATCACCTCCGGGATGCTCCTCAAAAATTCGTGATTGTTGAGATAAAGATGTAAACTGTGGTCATCAAGATATTGTAGCGTCGTTAAGAAACTTAGCAATTGTAAAAGTCAAACCCCAAACACACTTTCTGTTGAAGATTTCGAGAATGAGGTAGCCTCAGTTAAAACTTTACAAAGTGTTTGTGAACACACAAAAATACTTTGTTGAAATATTGTAACTTCAAAGAATATTCTATATGTATCTTTTTGTGGTCTCCGATGGTCCTATCGGGAGAACCACTTGTATTACTTTGTACCTCGATACTTCTAATCGAAAGAACTAATAAGAGTCGTGAGGTAGTCCCCTTTAATTGTAAAGGTGGGTCATTAGCACCCCAGTGTGGTTACTGGAGCCTACATGTGTAACTCGAGCCTACATGATTAACTTGAGCCTACATGTCGAAATAAATAATTAAAGCGAATAGATGAATATAAATAGAGGTGTGGCGCTCCTCATTTGAACACACTCTCACTTGTGTAACGCATTAGTGGAGAGAGTAGCTGGAGAAGGAGAAGGATCAGGCTTTGATCTCCTTTTTGGTTTTACCTTTTATCTTTTGGGGCATCTATATTGAGAAAGCTTTTGTTGGGTTTTTCCCTTTAGGGTTTTCCCAGGATAAATCTTTGTGTTCATTTTGTATGGTTGTGCTTGTCTATCTTTCAGTGATCCTGTTTATATGCTTTTGTTATGAAATTGAAATGAAATACTAATGATCTAGCTTAGCATATGAAAATTCAACATGGTATCAGAGCCACCCTAAAAGAAGACATTGTGCAACTACAGAATCTAGAGCTTCTTACTTTTTGGTTCTCTGTCCACAATCGATCAACAAAAGAAGGCTAGGCTGACTCTCCATTGAAGGGCACATCTTTCTGTCGAAGCGGAATTCAATTTCGAGCATTTTCAGTTTTCGATGCGGGAAATTAGGGTTTCTTGCAGAAGAAGAATTTTTGAGTGAGCCCAACATAGGATTGCTCTCCTCATCAAAATCGAAGTTTAAAGACCTGGCTCAAGATTTTTCGTTGGGTGAAACTCCGGGAAAGTCAAACCCTAGTTTGACCCCAAGCTAGAAAAACCCTAAATACTAAAACTGCTAAGTTTTGGTACATTCACTATATCCTGAGATTGGCGAAGTTTCAGGAGCTGAAAATTGCAGATGCCGAAGATAAAATCCTGATGTACACTATATCCAAAATTCAGCCTTTTATTCACTATATTCTGGGAGATATGATCCCTCCAAGTTAGGGTTCCAACCTCTTCCAGAATTCATCCCTAAACAGGACACTTGGGGAGAATTGCTATAGTTTGGGCTACAGAGGTCCAAATGGAATTCCTGAAGATGTTCCAGAAAGAGGACGCACTATACTTTCTGTGGTCCGAATTTCAGAACCAGAAGATGAAACAGTGACACGTGGCAGGCCGTACAACTTCATTGTTCTGAACAGTCCTATAATAGGTCACCTTGGAAAAAGGATCATAAATCCCAATTGGTGAAACCAATTCTGATGAAACTTGTGTTGTTGGATCAGGGACATGCAAGGTTACCTCAGTGCGAAATTTCAGACACAGAGGAGCAATAATTTCGGAGATATCACAAAAACAGTGATAGACATTTCTGCAAAAGAAATTGGAAAACTAGGGCTTCCTGTTCCGGGAGCTTCCCTCTACTGTTTTCAGAAAAAGGAGTACATTAAACAGCTCCATTTGAAAAGATCTATCTTTCTATCCAATAAGATCTGAAAGATTCCAAGTTTTGAAAATTAGGGTTTCTCTGACAAACCCAAGATCAGTCAGCCCCGGAAGCAAGACGGACACCTCAAATCGGTAAGATCTAATCTTTTGCTATTTGCATTTGAGGTTCTCATTTCAAAGTGATCTATCACATCAACTTGATGATAAGCTTGGTGAAGTTGACAACTTCCAAGCCTGGAAGTATATGATCTCTGTAAAGAAAATGGATTTGACACCTACATGAGTATAGAGGTTCCAGTTCCAGAGGGAGATAAGGCTAAAAGCCTTACACAAGAAGAACTTGGTCAAGGCCAAGAATATCATTGTTGATTCAGTCACGAATCAACTTGTACTACAAGTGTCTTCCCTAAAGACACCGAAAGAGATGTTTGATTCCTTGACCAAGCTATTTGAAAGAAAGAACATACATCGAAAAATGACCTTAAGAAACAAATTGAAGAGGTAAAAGAAGAAGTGAAGAATGCAGAAGTGGTGATAGCCACCTTGTATGGCTTCCCAGGATCATGGGATTCATTCATGCGAAGAATGTATGCCAGAAGGAAGTGATTACTTTCAGCTCGACTCATAAGAAGAGAAGAAGAAGATGGGAGCAATTGAAGATCAAGCTCTCACCATTCAAAGAACATCCCTCAAGCAATAAAGAATATGAAGAACTCAATTCTTGAAGAACCTCTTATTCATCTTATCATTTGGATAAGAAACAATGATTTCATGAATGAAGAAGATGATAAAGCAGAATGATCAAGATGGAGTCTACCCACGAAACAAATAAAAGATAAGTATTCAATTGTCATTTCATGATATTGTTTTGTTATACATTTGATTATATTCAGTTGATGTGTTATGCATGATAGATTGTTTGCATTAATGACTGTATACTACTAATATGCATGTGATGGGTAAGTAGCTCACGGTGCTATACAACTCTCCATTGCTACTTATCTAGAATGAAACCTCTTTGCTGACATATTGGATTAGTTCACAATCTCAATGATGTCATGGTAGAGATGGAAGGCATCTAGAAAGTTTTTGTGAGATATGGATGAATGTTGTATTGGCTAAACAATTGCATAATGCATAAGAATTTGCCGTTATGCATATGTTTTATGAAATAGTTCTAACCATGCAACTGGTGCATTTGAATTGTAGGAAATGTCATGTACAACCTCCTACAAGAAAAAAGGATAAGACTTGTTCCGAAGAACAAGTGATGACAATTCAAGATTCACTCCAATAAACATGAATTTGAAGCTCCCAAGGTCAGAGACACTATGACGGAAGAAAGAGCTTCAGAGAGCGATAGATCCACCTCGAAGGATGAAGACCACCATGGGTACGAGAGATAACTCAAGATGAAGAAAAGAATGCTATGAAATAATCTATGATCAAAGAGTAACAATTGATCATGAGGAATGATGTATTCGATATGGTTTCGAGACATAAAGGGAAGAGCGTAGTATCTTCCATATGGATCTACAAGAACAAGTGTACAAATCAAGGTTCGTGATTTGCCTCAGAAAGAATAGACTATGACATAACATACTTTATTGACAAGTATATATCAAACATAGAACCACCTGTACAGAATGAAGAGGGAAGATGATACTCCACTTCAGAGAGAATGACTACAGAAGATATCTGAGTTCGACATGGTACGACATGATGGACAGCTTCCTGATGGATCGAGACTTTACCAAGAGTAAAGTGGGTTCCAACCTTCAAGGTTGAATGCAGAAGACTAGGATATGTTGATGACCTGACAATACGAACTCTTGGAGGATGTTATGATGAAAGAATACTAGAATGATGTATGGGATATAGTTTCCAAACCAGAAGGAAAGAGTATAGTATCCTTCAAATGGATATACAAAATAAAGCATGCAGCTGACGAAAGTATTGAGAAGTATAAAGCAAGATTTGTGGCCAAAGGTTTCTCTCAGAAAGAGGGAATTGATTATGAAGAGACATTTGCCCCAATAGCACGGTATACTTCGATTAGAGCTATCATGGCACTTGCATCCATGATGAAGTGGGACTTACACCAGATGGATGTGAAAACAGCCTTCCTGAATGGTGTGATTGAAGAAGAAATATACATAGAGCAGCCACAAGGATTTGAAGTTGAAGATAGACATACTCACGTATGCAAGTTGAAGAAGGCCCTGTATGGCCTAAAACAAGCTCCTCGAGCTTGGTATGGAAGGATAGATAGTTTCCTGTCGAACATGGGCTTTAGCAAGAGTAAAGTTGATCCTAACCTTTACCTCAAGGTTGTAGAAGATGAACCTATCATCCTACTACTATATGTGGATGACTTATTCTTGACAGGGAATGAGAAACAGATTATGGAAAGCAAGAAGAAACTAGCAGAAGAATTTGAGATGAAAGACCTTGGGTTAATGCATTATTTCCTAGGTCTGGAAGTATGGCAAAGTTCAGAAAGAATCTTTCTCAACCAAGGAAAGTATGCAGTAGAGATATTGAAAAGATTCAATATGTTGGAATGCAAAGTCATGGCTACTCCCATGGATTCCAACCTGAAGCTGTTAACCGATGACTCATCAGAGTTAGTCGATGTGACTCATTACAGACAGATCATTGGGTCATTGATGTACTTAACAAATACCAGACCAGACATTTGTTTTGCTGTGAACACCTTAAGTCAATATCTAGTTCAACCTAGACGGGTTCACTTGGTAGCTGCAAAACATGTGATGAGATATCTGAAAGGGACTATAGATTTTGGTCTATACTATGATGGTAGCCATGAGTATAGATTGTATGGCTATACAGATGCAAATTGGGCTGGAAGTATATCAGACAGGAAAAACACATCAAGGAGATGCTTTTGTTTGGGGTCTGCTATGAGTTCATGGTTTAGCAAGAAACAGTCCAGTGTTTCTCTTAGCACAGCTGAAGCAGAATACATAGCAGATTGCTCTGCTAAATTGTGAAGTCATATGGCTTCGGAAGCTGATATCAGGTCTCTTTGACCTGAAGATGGATACTACAATGATTCTATGTGATAACCAGAGTTGTGATGACAGAGAACCCTGTGTTTCGTCGTAACACATAGAAATCCGGTATTTCTACATACGAGATAAAATGCAGATGATGATGTTTCAGTATTCCCATATTGAAGATATAGATGATGCTTTCAGTATTCACATACTGGAGATACATATGGTGATAGTTTAGTATTCACATACTGAAGATGTAGATGATGATAGTTTAGATGATGATGTGCTGACAAAGCCTCTGTCTCGAGTAAAGTTCGAACACTTTCGAGACAAGCTTGGTGTGGTTCGGAAAGACCTTTCTCGAAAAGGGGAGCAGTGATATTGCAGTGGGATTGTATCATCCCTGGGCACTTGCCCTAAAGTGATCCGGGGACCTCGGTCCTCGAGAATGAAGAGGGATTGTATCATCCTGGGACATATGTCCATAATGGATCCGATGACTTCGGTCCTCGAGAATGAAGTGGAATTGTATCATCCTTGAACCTCGGTTCAAAATGGATCCAGTGACTTCGGTCATCGAGATGGTAGGATTGTATCATCCTTGAACCTCGGTTCAGAATGAATCCGATGACTTCGGTCATCGATCATCCTTGAACCTCGGTTCAGAATGGATCCGATGACTTCAGTCATCGAGATGGTAGGATTGTATCATCCTTGAACCTCAGTTCAGAATGGATCCGGTGACTTCGGTCATCGAGATGGTAGGATTGTATCATCCTTGAACCTCGGTTCATAATGGATCCGATGACTTGGGTACTCGAGAACGTGGTAGGATTGTATCATCCGTGAACTTCGATTCATAATGGATCCGGTGACTTCGGTACTCGAGAACGTGGTAGGATTGCATCATCCTTGGACTTAGTCCTAAAGTGATAGGGACTAATTATCCCGTAATCAATCCGATGACTTCGATTGTCGAGAATGTGATGATGATGATGTTTCTAATCGAAAGATCAGAGTGTGATGATGATGATGTTTTGATGATAATGATGTTTTGATGATGATGTTCCTAATCGAAAGATCAGGGTTTGATGATGATGATTCCGATCGAAAGATCAGAGTATGATGTTGAAGATGTTGCTGATCGAAAGGTCAAAGTGCTGAAGATGTTGCTGAAGATGTTGTCGATCAAAAGGTCAAAGTGCTAAAAATGTTGCTGAAGATGTTGTTGATCGAAAGGTCAAAAGATGTTGATGCTGATCAAAGAGTTGTTGTCGTTGAAGATTGAAGACGAAGACTATCTGATGTTGAAAAGCTTCCAATGATTTATAGATGTGTTACCCTGATGACGTTGATGATGTCTTCTCTCTCTCTCTCCTATTATTGTTGTTGTTGATGTTGTTGTAAAATATCCTTCTCGTTAAGAGGGAGTGTTGAAATATTGTAACTTCGAAGAATATTCTATATGTATCTTTTTGTGGTCCCCGATGGTCCTATCGAGAGAACCACTTGTATTACTTTTTACCCCGATGCTTCTAATCAGAAGAACTAATAAGAGTCATGAGGTAGTCCCCTCTAATTGTAAAGGTGGGTCATTAGCACCCTAGTGTGGTTACTTGAGCCTACATGTGTAACTCGAACCTCCATGATTAACTCGAGCCTACATGTTGGAATGAATAATTAAAGTGAACAGATGAATATAAATAGAGGTGTGGCGCTCCTCATTTGAAGAACACACTCTCACTTGTGTAGCGCATTAGTGGAGGAGAGAGGAGTAGCTGGAAAAAGAGGAGGATCAAGGTTTGATCTCCTTTTTGGTTTTACCTTTTATCTTTTGGGAAATCTATATTGAGGAAGCTTTTGCTGGGTTTTTCCCTTTAGGGTTTTCCCAGGATAAATCTTTGTGTTCCTTTTGTATGGTTGCGCTTGTCTATCTTTCAGTGATCCTGTTTATATGCTTTTGTTATGAAATTGAAATGAAATACTAATGATCTAGCTTAGCATATGAAAATTCAACATACTTATGTTGTTCTTCTATCTATTTTGTCTAATCCCATTGAAATTTTTCCTCAGCTGAGCAAAAATCGCAGCTTGCTTTCTTACAATTTTATGGTAGAAAAACTTTGTATTTATATGGTATAATGTTTGGAAAAAAAGGTTCTATGCTGACTTCATAAAGAGATAAAAATTTATTTAATGATATTTTATTAATTCATAAACTTGTTTATTTAATGGGCTGACTTCTCAATAGTGTTTTCAAATTACAACTTTATTTTTAGAATTTTAATCATTAAACATTAAAAAATTCAAAAGTCTTCAACCATGAAGAGTTAGAAGACACTCCACATATCAACAGAAATGGCTTGACAAGGTCTATCTCCCTGTGATGGGTTTATTTGCAAATTATTGGTCTAATACCCTTAAATTCTTCAATTTGTTCAGGACTTCAAAGATCCCACACATAAGGGTGCCAAAGACCAAATCAAGTATAAGTCAATGGGTTATCAAAAACAACCAAGTTCAAGGGCTTCAAGCTTCATTAAGTATGTCGTTTTAAATGACCACATAATGGGTCATTTCTTCTTTTCTAGAGTATGGGCTTCATCAATAGGCTAAGACATCAAGAGGGGCACAAAGCAAATTATGTGAAGGTTTCAAAGACCAGCTACCATATAAACAATAAAGAGATCTCAAACAAGCACATGACCAAGCTACCACATGACCACAACAAATACAAGGAGACAAATTGGACTTCAAAGGGGACTAGGACACATTTGGGTAGGCTATACTAAATTAATAGGTAACTGGGGCTTTTGCCATTGTCCCAAGGCCTCCAAGGTCTTCAAACTTTGGCTTGGGAAACTACAAAAAGGTTCCTTTGACTTTGACAACTACACAGTCAACACACACCAACCCTTGACTCTCAGGCACTTGTTGACATCAATAACCAGACACTATTGGCATCAATGACAACTTAATCAACAACTTATAATCCGACTCTTCATGAAAAATCAATCTATACATTATTCATGTGACCCTTTTGAAGTGTGTGCAAGGAAGGAATAATCTTCAGAGGCCTTTAGCATGGAGACTTCAATCAGTATGTACTCAACAATGTGTACAGAAGTTTAAGCCGTGAAGTCAATAACATTTTTGCAAATTTTAGAATATCAAAGAACTAAGACTCATCTTACCAAGTCACACAAGGTAAGAGCGACCACCTTCATAGAAATGCAACAAAAGTTTTACAAGTTACTATAATGATGAGAATTTCTCGAATTACACTATCTTGGAGTTCAAAAACAGTTAAATGTTTCGAGGGGACACTACACCCATCATCATAGGATCCAATACAAAGTTACTATTATTTAAAGCATAGGTAGACAGGAAATAGCTTGGTACAGAAAAAGTTCATGAATCTGAGCAGAAGAAGAGTTTCACTTGTATTTAGACAGTTTAAGCTTTGCTTGGGTACTTTCATTTTGATATGTCATGCACCAAAGCCTAAAAATCCGAATTGTTAAAAATTATCTTGCCCAACAGAGGGCACTGTACAATGTACATTTACTGCTGAAAGGTAGAACACTCGAGCATGTCGTTAGTCAGATGTACCCTACAAAAGGCTCTCTGGAAAGTAATTTTTGATGGAGTAAATGTATGGGTCTCCTAAAGCAGGCTGCAGCAGTCCTGGAAACTGAAGGGAAGAAGAGTCACTTGTATTTAGAAGATTTAAGCTTTGCTTGGGTACTTTCATTTTATTATATGTATACAACAAAGCCTAATTGTTAAAAACAGCTTACATGACAGGGGGCACAGTCCAATGTACATTTACAACTGAAAGGTAGGACACTCAAGCAAGTTCTTAGTCAGATGTGAAAGGCTATGTGGAAAGTGATTTGTAACCATCTGATGTACTAAATCTATAGATCTCCCAGAGCAAGATTCAGCTATCTTGGGTAACAATACAAACAAATTGCCTTAGCAATACAGCCCATGTTTGGATAACTGTACAAAGTTGAATACATCATGGAGAATTACATACAAAGTTAAGTAAGAGGGAAGTTCTATGATTGCCCATCAAGGGCTTTCTCACTTGTATGTTAGTATTTGGAATCAATTATATTCTATAAATATATTGACCACCTAATATGAAAATTGTATTACTTCTCAACTTTCAAGTTTCATATCTAGCGAGTATATGGGACCAACTCATGCGGTATTCAGAGAGAATATTGTCCAAAATAATCAGAAAACTTTCCAATCATTGCCAAAAGAATTATTTTACAAATTTCCAATTTTGGAATTGGAAAAGATGTTCTTCCAAAAATGCACAAAAAAGTGGAGAAATGCAATATGAAGTAATGAGAAATCCAATTTTACTAACTAAACTTATATTAACTGTGGTCTAGTAAAAAGTTGTAGTGCTTGCAGCAATGATGACATAGGTTCTCCAGCTTCCATGTAGATGAGGTCAAGGTGATTTCGAAGGAAAAGCTAACCTGTTTATAAACCAAAGATCTCATATAGAATTTCATACGCTCTCCAACAAATAAAAATGGGCTTAACCACCCAAAAAAATGATAATGCTTTCTTCGGCTGATAACTTTTTTAGGTATCAACCTCTCTATGTGATCATCACGAGGGTACAATCCATGAATGATGAACCTAAATTATTATTTGCTGGTATAAGATTTATCCAGGTCCATAGCTAAAAGATCGGAAGTTTTATTCTGACTCTAGTTGAGGACATATGAGAAAAGAAGCTATTCATAAAAGTATTTTCCCAAAGTTTTTGTTAATCATTTCAAACAGATATTTAATGTGCACTGGAAACAAAGCATGTTTTCAGACCATTATCAGAACATCATAAGAAAAACATAGTTTCCAACAATGACAAGAAAGTAAATTGTGATATGAACACTATCAGATTTACTAGATAGATTTTATGCTGAAATTGTGTTTGCATTGAAAATGTATATAATTGTGTTTCTCCTGACCGTTGCTTTCTCTATACTTTAAAAGAGTTTCAACCAACAAAAGCATGTTTCTCTTAGAAAAGTGCAAACATGGATTTACATTGCTTCCAAACTTTGCAACAAAAAAATAATTGTGTTTTCCAGAGGCATTAAGTAGCCACATATTACTCCATGGATAAGAATGGTTATGGCTCATACAACAAGCCACTCAAACATGCAACTTCACCAGAGGCAGTCGGAGAAGCCATGATTATCCCCAACACCTGCCTAGTAATGATAAGAATCTGTGTATTCATTTGGCCATATTGAAAGGCAAGCCACAACAGGATGCAGACATGAGATGGGCACCCTGATTCCATGCCAGACTCCTAAAGATTATTAATCTGGCCCTCGAAACATAATGATGATGATGATTTTCACAGATATTCGCCAACTTCTGTTGCCATGGTGGAGCTGGGTGCTTGAGCTGAAAGGCCATCAGCCTTTATTGCCTTAGTTAATGCATTGCAGTGGATATTTACTGCTAGTTCACACTTCAAGGCCTTAAATTTTGGAGATTATGATAATGATTGTTTAATGGCCTCATTCATTTTGTATAATGCCAGTAGTTATTGAGCGTCTAGGTTATAGGTGATTGATAAAAAAACTGAGGGATAAAATCAGAATAGATCAACGATCTGACAATAGACCAAGTCAAACTGCAAGCAACCAAAAGCCAAAAGGGTCCAGGACAAAACCACAACAGGTAATAGATCACTTCTGCAGAACTTGTCTGTAAGAGTCTGTGTTCAGGTTGGAGGACCATATGAACCAGTAAGATTTTTCCAAGGGTTATATAACGAAAACTCAAAGGTCAGACTGACTGAACTTTGTCATGGACTGTATATTAACTGAACTTTATTATAGACTAGAATTTTTGCATGGACAATGAAATACATTTAAACTTTATGGAATAATCTTTGGGTCTTCTTTAATTCTAAACACTCTGTTCTCAGTTATAAACGTTTAAAGTTTAAACTGGTTTGTGCCTCAATGAACAAAATATTTGGCAAGTTGTATAACTGTAATGGATTGCTTACTAAGTTAATTTCATGTTGTTAGGTGTTTGACTCTGTTATCATAGATTCTATAGGGGGGAATTACTCCTCTCTCTTTTTTTGCCAGCGCAGACCAGATTTTGTTCAGTTGTTTCCAATGAGCATCAGATATTCTTCATGTATATTAGATGGCTGAGATCATTCTATGAACAGATTGGAGCTGGATCAATTTGTTGGGAAGGGCAGTGTTACAGAGCAGTGTTGCCTTGTGATTTCTGGGCTTGGGTATTGGTTGCCAATTTTTCACATATGTGTCTATGATGTATTCTACAGTTGCAGTTGTGTACCAGATGTTGTGTCCAGAGGACATTTTATGAGTGATTATGTTTGGTATTGATAAACTGACTGGTACTGGGACTTATCTTAAGAGTTGTGATTATCTGTTAAGTATGATGAGTAGGACAGTTGCATAACATTACATCTACTGTTAGTTTGTGTGTTGTAGACGTGTTGTTCTTTGGCAGGTCTTCATAGAATTGCACTCATCACCTAACCCTTGGGCTCCACATATTTGCCTTACCCACATTCCACCCATTCACATAGTTTGATATAAATCCCATTTGATCCAGATATGGCAGTAACTGAAGGGCATTCCCCTATGTGACCTCTTTGTTATGATGACCTCCATGTATAGCTTTGGCCTCTCGGCTCTAATGTATGTGACAAAGCCTTCTGACCCCGTTGATCTCCTATTGCTTGTAAACCGCCTGTGGATTGAGTGTGAGCTAAGGTTGACCTAGTCACTAGTAATGTAGTCCTAAGCCTTGTAACAAGTTTCCCCATCCTTGAAATCGGTTAGTGGCTGGAAGGGTAGATACTCCTTGAATTAACAGATTAAGCCTACTTTCTCTAAAAAGGCATTACTATGGAACCTCCATCACACCTATGGAAAGTGGCTAGCAGCAGAGCTAGGGCCGTGTCATAACTAGTGATCAAAAGGCAATCCAAGGATTCAGTCACTAGCAACTTAAAGGATTGCAAACAAAGAAAGTGCTTCAAAGAAATATCCAAAGAAAGAAAGAAGAAAAAGTATCAAAAAAAATGAAAATGAAAATGAAAAGTGAAAGTGAAATAAAAGTGGGGCTTGCTAAAGTCAAGGGGGGTGCTTTCTAGCACAGCATCCATCTATGAGACACCTTGCTCCCTAGTGTTTGCCAAACTAATTAATGTCAAGAGGGCCCCTGCTATTCCCTCTTCTTCAAGAGTGACTCATGCCTTCCTCTGATCAATCATTCACTTGACTAACCTATTGTACCTGACCATCCACTCCACCCAATGAGGAAGGCTGATTTGTGCAACACTTTATGATGATATTGTTAGAGGATAATATGTATATAACCCATTTACTTTTACTCTATGTTTTGATAAGTTTTTGTGCTATGAAGACATGCCATGCAATGAGTCACACAGTTTGACTTTTTTACATGGTCAAACTTGAGTTTGAGTTGGTCAAAGGGGTTAACCAGCAGCATGGAACATTTACCTAGTTGCCTCCAAATAGCATTTGCTGCATTATTTAACTGGCTAAAATTGAATTATTTTTCACAAGTCTAGAATGTTAGCCTAAGTTTAATTTAATTATTTGGAGTAGATTTTAAAGGCATGTCACAGATTGGATTTGGGCATAAAAACAATGCACAATATGGTTTTGAGAGTCAAAGGATCCATCCGTGGCATCACATTTCAGTTTTGACCAAGGGAAGACTAAGATCTAATTAATGTTGATTTATTAAATGGCTTCCTAAGGTTAAATTTAAACAATGCCTAAGTTCAGCAGGATTTCAGATATTGGCAGATTGCAAAAAGAGGCAACTTGGGTCCTCCTGAAATAATTTTCCTAGCAAAATCCCAAGTCTCGAAAATCTCAAGTTGACATCTCCAGTGGACCCGACATGCACTTCATTTCCTTGGGGCGAATTTGAGCAAATCAGCCAAAATAAAAACATTTAAATCAAGTTATAACTCAAACAATATGTAAGGGGGGACCCTATAATGAACCCCCCATATGGGCTTGGGTATCGTTTGCCACTTTTTCACATGTGTGCCGATGATGTATTTTACAGTTGAGGTTATGTATCAAATGTTGTGTCCATGGGACATTTGATGGATGATTATGTTTGATATCGATAAATTGACTGGTAGTGGAACTTATCATATGACTTGTGATTATCTGATAAGTATGATGAGTAGGACAATTGAATAGCATTACATCTAGTGTTAGTTTGTGTGTTATATACATGGTGTTTGGTTCCACATGTTTGCCTTACCCACATTCCACCCATTCACATTGCTTGATATAAATCCCACTTGATATGAAAATGGCTAAGTAACTTGAGGACATTCCCCTGTGTGACCTCTTTAGTAGAATGGCCTCTATGTATACCCCTGGTGTATTGGCTCTGATGTGTGTGACAAAGCCTTCTGACCCTGTTGATCTCCTTCTGCTTGTAGACCACTATGGATTGAGTTCAAGCTAAGGTTGACCTAGTCACCAGCAGTGTGCTCCTGAGCCTTGAAAAAAGTTTCCCCGTTCTTGAAATTGGTTAGAGGTTAGTAGGGTAGGTACTCCCTAAATTAAGAGGTTAAGCCAACTTGCTCTAAATACGCATTATTGTGGCAACTTTGTCGCACCTATGGACAATGGCTGGCAGTAGAGCTAAAGCCATGTCATAACTGGTTCCCAGAAGGCATTCTAGGGCCAGTACCTTTCAGTCATTAGCCAACTAAAAGATTGCAAACAAAGAAAGTGTTTCAAAAAAATATCCAAAGAAAGAAAGAAGAAAAAGTATCAAAAAGAAAAATGAAAAGGAAAAGTGAAAGTGAAATAAAAGGAGGGCTTGCTAAAGTTAAGGGGATACCTTCTAGCACACCATCCATCTATGAGACACCCTGCACCCTAGTGTTTTCCAAACTAACTAATGTCACAAAGGCCCCTGCTATCTGCTCTTCTCCAAGAGTGACTCATGCCTTCCACTGATCAATATTTCACTTAACTAACCCATTAACTACTTGACCATCCACTTTACACAATTAGGAAAGTTGATCTATGCAACACTCAGTGATGATATTATTAGAGGATAATATGTATATAACTCATTTACTTTTACTCCATGTTTTGTTATGCTTTTGTGCTATGAGGACATGTCATGTAATGCGTTACATGGTGATAAGAGGTTATAGGATGGGACCTCATGCTGAGTTGTTTACCAATAATTCACATAATCAAGTGTTTGTACTCCTCTACAAGCTTGATATATGGTTCTCAAATCATTTTGCATGTCGGTCAAATTTTGACAAAGTTTGACCTTTTTTCTTGGTCAAACCCAAATCTGACCTGGTCAAAGGGGTCAACCAACAACATTTGAAGGCCAATCGGACCCCTCCAAATAGGATTTGCAACATTATTTGATTAATTGGCTAAAATGGAATTATTTTTCTTACGTCTAGAATTTTAGCCTAAGTTTAATTTTATTATTTGGAGCTGATTTAAAAAGGCACATTGCATATTGGATTTGGGCAGAAAAATTATGCACAGAATGGTTTTGAGGGTTAAGGAATCCATCCATGGCATCATATTTCAATTTTAACCAAGGGAAGGCAAAGATCTAATTAATGGTGATTTATTAAATGGCTTCTTAAGGTTAAATTTTAAAAATGCCTAAGTTTAGTGGGATTTCAAGTATTGACAACTTAAAAAAAGTTGTGACTTGGGTCCTCTTGAAATAATTTTCCTAGCAATACCCAAGTCTCAAATTCTCAAGTTGGCATCTCCAATGGACTCGGCATGCACTTTATTTCCTTGAGGTGAATTTAAGCGAATCAACCAAAATAAAAGCATCTAAATCAAGTTATAACTCAAAAAATATGTAAGGAGGGACCCCTAATGATCCCCCATGTCACCTAGGCATTTAACTTGCCAAAAAAATTGTATTTTCATGATGTAAAAACAGGCTCAATGAGGCAATTCACCCCCCTCTATCTTCAACAATTTTCAGCTTTGTAAAATGAGAAAAATGAGAAATAATATCATACATTGATCTCTCTCACTCATCTCCGAATCCCAACTCTCCATCCTTATGGGCTAGAGATCTTGCTCATCTCTTCCCTATAAAAGAATGAGCTCTCATTTGTAAAGGACTCTAGGCTCATTTTCAGCAATAATAGTGTTAAAATGTTACCTAGGAAAAGGTGTCTTTATCATGTGTGATGTCTAGCATGGTGGGGACACATTAATATGTTGCCTAGCCTTAATGTCACTTTTAAGTGTCATTAGTGTTCTAATTTTAAAGTGAGTTTCACTTTATTATAAAGTGACAAAGTGGATCACTTTAATAAAGTGACATTATAATTTTAAAGTGAGTTTCACTTTATTATAAAGTGATAAAGTGGGTCCCTTTAATAAAGTGACATTAATTAATTAGTTGAATTAATTAATGAGGGTTAAAAGTGAACCATTGGATTAAATCTATTTTGACCATTGGATTAAAAAGTAAAAGCCTAACCCTAAATGAAAGAACAAAAAGGTGAATGCAAAGATAGACTTCAATTCATTCTTACTCTACGCTGGAGGAGAGACGAGCAGAGAGAGAAACGACGAGAGCTAGGGTTTCATCATTGGAAATATTAATTTCAGAGCAAGAAGAAAAGGGACCGTACAGCGGAGATTGAATACTGGAGTGGCACGTTTTCCAAAGAAGATTCAGCCATTAATATTGCAGACCGTACAGAACAGCAAGGGATAAATTATTGGCTCGATTTTCTAGAAAATGGACAGCAGACATTAATGATTGCAGGCCGTACTCCTTCTGGCTGTACCGTATAGCAGAGTTAAGGTGTTTCTCTGTGGCACGCATTCCAAAATCTGTACAGCAAATGAGAGATCAGTCTGGCACGTGTGAAGGCAGTTCATCTCAGAGTTTTGTGGCACGTGTGAAAGGTGTTCTCCTTTGTATTTCTGTAGCAGTCGTACAGTCAAGCAAATGACACATATTTCCAAGCTGGAAATGCAGAGATAAGTTATCTTGTGTTCATTGTAAATTCTGAAAGTGCCCTAAGAAATTAATAAAAGCTCTCTATCTCTCACAGGTTTTCCCATCTTGGGTTTTTCCTGGGTCATTGACCAAAATCCCTTGTGTCAAATTTATGGTTTGCATGTTGATTTTAACAGTGAAAAGATGAAGTAGATTTAGTATTTCATTTACAGGCAGAGAAATTTTTCATTTCCAGAATTCATTTCTTGTGAAAAATTATTTACATATGCTAAGTGGGCTGAATTAAATGCATGCTTGACTGAGATCAAAGTTAAATCTGCTAGTTTAAATTTCATCAAATAGTAACCATAAATTCTTGTGGGTGCAAAATCTTTGTTTATGAGTTGTGAAGATAGATATGATCTCTTGCCAATCCCTGTTGGATGTTAAGTGTTGAATACATCTTGTCTTGGGCAATTTTCATGGAGTTTTCATGCAGGTGAAAGAGAGCCATAGTCGCCCATGCGCCCTACCTATCTGAGCAAAGGGCGCCCTACCTATCTGAGCAAAGGGAGTTCTCTACATACTAAAATCGATTTGCATCAAACTTTATATTTCTTGCCAATCTTCTATTTGAGTCTGCCTGCTTCTGAATTTTCCATACTTAGTTTTGGCTTGGTGTTTGTATTTTGCTAAATAAGTTTGTTTTTGTGTGGCGGGTAGAGGAAGAAAGTCTATCAAGTGCACCCAAGCAAGAGAAGAGGGACTTCCTGAGTTCAACACTTATTCAAAAGCAGTTGGTGTCAAGTCCTAGGATTATATAATCCTCCCTTGTCCATATATAGTCTATTTGATCATCTTGTCTAGCATAGGGAGACATTATTACTGTATTGGAGTATGGGGAACACATATAGAAGTTAATTGCCACTTACTGCATGTTCATGTTTAGGTGCCTCTGAGACCATTCCCTACATTATAGGAGCCACTCTAAGTGCTACCAGCAGCCTCCATCAGTTGGATGTGGTAGGTATCTAGTTATGCTGAGTCAACCTTCAATTACATTCAGTTAGATCACTCTCAGTTAGTCTAGCGCCAGTTTTGCATGGCTGCATGGGGAAGTGGCGCCTTTTTCCACCTACCTCACCAGTTTAACCAGTTTAACTAGTTTAACTGATTGTCGGATTGATTTAGATATCAGGAGTTAGACTAGTGGCTCCCATGCAGTGATTTAGACACTCCTAGTTAGCTAGTCAATCAGGTTTAGTTGGTAGATTCAAATCTTATCCACATGATTCGAATTCTCCTTATTGTAACACTATTGTATACAGCTGGGAATAATGAAGATTAATGTTCTAATTAACTGATCAATTCTTATAAAAATTTGTCTTGTTCAGTGTACATTGTCTTTGATATTCCACAGCACAATTCTACCTTTCAATTGCTCTCATTTGCGTGTAGATCAATGGTTCAATAATTTAGCATGGTATAAAGCCTTGTTCAGGCTAGCAACAAGTCTTGTCCAACCTCCATTGTACACCAAAAACAGCTAAGTTTCCACATAAATCCTAGAATGATAACCTTGCTCCCTTTGAATTTTGTTCAGAGAAGTCTATCCAGGTGTGACGAACTCTGAGAAAGTGTACATGTCGAGGTGGAAAGGCTTGAAACTGACATGATTGTGAATTGTTTTGTTTTGCAGTGAAAGGTACAACTTCAATAAGGATTCAAGATTATCAATTCCTCTTCTTACTCCATTCACAAGATATTCAAAGTTGAAATTGAAGATGATTTCATCTCTAAAGAGACAAGGTCTCTGAGGTATCTATTGGACGTGGTAAAGAGTCTTATGAAGATGAGAATGACTAGCTAAATGACAGTGATAGAGCTTTTGGAACAATATGTCTAGCCTTTTCTCCAAGCTTGCGCTACCTTATTGATTCTGTTGAATACCCTAAGGATCTCTGGACAAAATTGGATAGAACCTTTGGCAAGCACAATGAGGATTATTATAGCAATTTGGAGAGCACACCCAGCACCACAAGAGTTCTTTCTTCAAAATTCTCAGCCTCTATTCTCTATGATGAAGTTGTTCAAAATAATGAAGAAGCAGAATCTTCAACACAATCAATTCAAATTGAAGTAAGTCTCCTTGGAGTGACTCCTTCTCCTATTGCTTCGGAAATTTATGAGATCTCTGATATCTCATCTTATCTTCTCATATAGTTGATCTAGAAGAAGACATTTGAATCTCTGTTATTGAAGAAAAACTCTCCTTCCATTCTACTCGAGCATTCTCCGATGTTTCTTCTATTTTAAATTCTGTGCAAAGTTTGCCAGTAATTGCTTCAGAAAATGAAGAGGAATTTGATTTCTCTCTTTCTAATGGTGTTGCTTGTGTGAAAAAAAGTAATACTCTGGTTTTTTTGGAAAAAATAACAAATTTTAGGAGTGATCCATTCACTCTAATTGATCTAGAGCTTCCAATAAATTCCTACATGATTGCTTGCACCAATACTCAGAGTTTTGTTGAAGAAGGAGAAAATTGTGCATCTACCATCTGTGGAGCACTTGGAACCTTTGTTCCACACTCTTGGATGTGATATGACCTTATTTGGATCTAACATAACCTTATTTGGTTCAAGATTTAAATTTCAAGAGCCTCTAGTCATGCTTGTAGCTGTTCTCATCAATTTTGGTGTGAAAAATCAAGTACCTCAAGTTTCTTTCAAAATTGGTGTCAAGGATTCAATGTTAGCTTTCTCTCATGAGTTTGCTAATATTAAATGTTGTGAATCATTAGATATTTTAGAAGCTATATCAGATTATGGAGCTCAAGCATTCGCTCTCCATGGTCCCAGGGCTTCTCTACCTTTCTACTTGATCACATGCTCATCTCCTCACAGAACTAGTAAAGATGGAAACATCATGCATTCGCATGGAGTTGATTTTACCTCACATGGTTCGATCTTCAAGGTTGCAGCATTTAATTTGCTTGGGTTTACCTCACATGGTTTGAATTCTCAATAACTTTTGCTCTCTCATCAGTTGATCTCAGTTGCTCTACATGGGTCCAATTTTTATCTTGTAGTTGTCTATGTCTTTGATTCAATTGAGCATATTCCTCTTCTTCCAAAGAGGAAAATTCCTCCAAACATAATCATTTAGTTGAGAGGTTCACATGCACAGTCCCAAGATGTTGATGCACAGAAGAACCATGATTCTGCATGTTTGCTCCACAAAGTTGCAGATTGCAACAAAATTACATGTTTCCTGCTTTTTTTTTTTTTTTTTGGGGGGGGGGGGGGGGTTCCCATGAGGTTTTCCCCATTTTTCTTAGTTTATTAAGCAACTTTTAAATCTTTTAGATTGTATGGGTGACTTTTGGCCTAGTTTCCAGGGCCCAAAGTTGTCCAAGTCAGGATTAAGGGGGGTGTTAGGATTATATAATCCTCCATTGTCCATATATAGTCTATTTGATCATCTTGTCTAGCATAGGGAGACATTATTACTGTCCTAGAGTATGGGGAACACATATAGAGGTTAACTGTCACTTACTGCATGTTCATGCATGGGTTTAAGTGCCTCTGAGACCATTCCCTATATTATAGGAGCCACTCTAAGTGCCACCAACAGCCTCCATTAGTTGGTTGTGGTAGGTATCCAGTTATGTTGAGTCAACCTTCAGTTACATTCAGTTAGATCACTCTTAGTTAGTCTAGTGCCAGTTTTGCATGGCTACATGGGGTAGTGGCGCCTTTTTCCACCTATCTCATCAGTTTAACTGGTTTAACTAGTTTAACTGATTGTCGAAGTGATTTGGATATCAGAAGTTAGACTAGTGGCTCCCATGCAGTGGTTTAGACACCTCCTAGTTAGCCAGTCAGTCATGTTTAGTTGGTAGATTCGAATCTTATCCACATGATTCGAATTCTCCTTATTGTAACATTGTTGTATACTGCTTGGAATAATGAAGATTAATGTTGTAATTAACTTATCAATTCTTAGCAGATTTGTCTCAAATTTGTCTTGTTCAATGTACATTGTTTTTTATATTCCACTGCACAATTCTACATTTCAATTGCTCTCATTTGCCTATAGATCAATGGTTCAATAATTTAACAGTTGGGGAGGAGAGAACACTACATCAACCTTCCATAATAGAGCTAAGTACTATAGAACTCTAGTTAATAATCTCTTAAAAAACATGTGTCATCTATTTTTTCACTGTTTTCTCTATTTTTGTTTGCATGTGGGGGAATTAAACTATATTTATTTTAGTTGTAGCTGATTTGGTCTTCTAAGAGGTTTTTCTTGTTAAATGTATGCATCTAGTGACTCCATATTGCCCCTTAGATAGGCACTGGTCCAACATTTCATTTTTAGCCATTTGGGTATTGCTTGTTTCTTTGTCATGCTTGTTTTTCCTCGCTGTTATTAACATACCAGATCTGATTTTTAGCTACAGCAAGGTCATTTTATTGCTAAGACACTCTTAAACTATATTAAGCTCTCATATCCTTGATTACACTTCATATGTATGAGTTTTCAAGCTCAAATCATCATATAATCAACTGGGAATAGCGCTGAAAACTTCTTCTTGGCATTTAACTCTTCAGCACTATTTTATAACTCATCTGGTGTGTAATAACTTGTTGGTTTGTTTTCCCATGCAAGTACATCTCTAGGACAGCCACTTCAAAATCTAAGTACAGCCATCATTTATGTGCAAAGAGAGTCTCTTTTCACTTCACGCAATTTGAAATTCATCTCTTATTTGTGTGCTACTTGTCTTGATTGTATTAGGGTGATTTGCTCTTTATCATTATTGAGATTTCCCCCCTAAGAGTAATCCCCCCCGGGGTACCGATTTACCAAATTGACTTAAGTTGCTGGAGTACCATGTTTCCTACCTAAAATCGGTTATGCAAGTACTTTAGGAAAGCTGAGTTTTTCAGCAAGTACTTAGGAAAGCAAGACTAGGGGCACCTCTCGTAGCTAGTCTAGGTCTACCCTGAACAGATCCGAAAAGCCTAAAAAGAGAGGATCTTGCTTGGCATGAGGCACTGGGGCAAGGTCCTGAGGTATCACGAGACTAGTGGTCACTACTCTCTGCCAAACACGAAGACCTCTACATTTTGTGATAACAGACTAAGCATTTCCATATTGTGTTGTGTTTTTATTTATACCATTAAATTAATTTCTAAAAACATTTATTGTCACTGAGGCAATTAAAGTTTTTCCTTGGCTTCAGGAAAATTGGTCCAAGAATTTCCCTTTAAGAACAACAATAAATATTTGTTTTAAAGGGTAAGGGATAAATTGGAAGCGGTGCGAAGCCATCATTAAGTTAATTGAGATTCATAACTCATTAAGATAGTCGTGTATCTGGATTTGGTTCTGTTACACCTCATTGTTGAGGTTTAACATTGTGATTTTCATCACTTTGTGGGGTTTTCAGCTAGTACCTTCGAGCAATTGGATGGACTTGGGAGTGTCTGCATCTTCATTGAGTTTCTTATCTTCTTCATGGTGGTGTATTTGATAAAGATCTTTGGTGGAGGATGTTCACTTCTCTATGTTGGATGGTCAAGTTGATGGTCATTTTATGGTGGGATGCTACTTTCATGCATTTGCTTCATTCTCTTGACATATGGATATTTCCTATTGACTATACATGATGATGTTCTATTGTCAGTGTCACTATGAGGGGGTGTTCTATATGGTCCCTTTGGTTGTAGTTGTGGTGAGGGGCATACTTGATGCTAGATGGAGTTAACACCTTCCTTATGTCCCCTTTTCCTTTGGTGTCAATGTGTGGTGGTAATGGACTTTCCCTTGGCGGGATTTCCTTAGGTTATCTGAACTAACATTGTAACATTTGCTAGACATCACCTCGGTGGAATATGTATTTTATGATGTTAGGACCCATGTGATGTAATATTTCCTAAGTTTGAGATAGAGAAGAGGGATGCTACATACATCTTTGATGGTCAAGCCTTTTTCTAAGGTTTGATGTGGTATTAATCATGTAATAGTCCTCTGGTGGTGCACTCTAGGTAAAGCTTCTAATTTGTCATTTTGTTGTTCATGGTAGGGTTTTGCTAGGGAAAACAACTTGTATACATCATACAACACTTGATGGAGTGCACCCCCCCCCCTTCATTGGCACAAAACTTCAAGTTGATTTAGTCAATTGGTGACTAATTGGAGGTTGGAGTATAGTTTGATTAAAGCTTTAAGTCTTTGTGCACACATATTGAAGTTGATTTAACCATTTATTGGTTAATCCAGTCCCTTTGAAGCCCAACTACTTGAGCACCCTCCTTCATTGACTATATTTCACATGTGGGAAAGGTTATTTGGAGGTTATGTATCGGCTATGCAATGGAGCGATCATCTATGGCACAAGTTCCAAGGTACATGGAAGAGTATTTTACTATTTATTAATGAGAAGTATAACAATCTTGGCACACTTCTCTAGGTCGCATCCTCTTATGCACATGGTATTGAGGTTAATCAGTTGATGGTTTTCCAAACCAACACATAGTCTTGGCATAAGCATCAATACTTTATTGTTTGATGGTTCAAGGGGTTGGTTGCATAGCACATTTTTCTAGTGCACACCTCTTCTAGGTGGCCCTTTGCCATGATGCATGGTCAAAGCTTCACTTGACATTATTGTCTCTCTTGGAGTGCCCTATCTTTCACATATGTGTGGAGGTTGGCACACCTCCCTAGGGCACACTCATATGGAGTTGGTTATGAATTGAATATTTCTTGAGTTCTAACTACCTTGGAGTTTATTTATTAATTTATTAAGGTTGTTGCACATGGGAGGAGCATTGCTATTTTGAGGGTTGACCAATTTTTTTCTTGTGGAGTGCAGCATTTAGTTGGTATCTTGCACATTTTTCAAGGAAAGTTGTTGGAGTGCCCTCTTCCTTCACATGTGGGTGGTTACATTTGCTATTTTGAGGAGTTTTTTTATGAAGCTCCCTCCTAGGGGAGATTATTTTATTGCTTCTTCACTTATGCACATTGAAGAGGAGCTTTCAAAGTGGATGTTGAGCACATCCTTCTATGTTCAGGATTATTTTATTATATTTGCATGGAAGCATCTTGGAGGGCACACTTCACTTGGTATTATTTTATTAGTTGTTCGTTGGAGGTGGTTGAGATGGCATATTTTTCTAGGGTGCAACTCTTTTAGGTGTCGTTTCATCATTATTATATGGTTATTTCAGTCATCTTGGACAGCAACCCTCACCTCTTTGACTTGACACTTATATTATTTTATTTGGAGGTAGTTATTTGAGCTTGAGGAGGACCACATGTGGCACTTGCACATACACTTGGTCTCATTTCTATATTTGGAGCTTCTTCTTGGAGGGTGCACATGCAGAGATTCGAGAAGTTATCCTTGCTATTTGAGGAGGGTTTTACTCGGTTTATCTCTTGGAGAAGTGCAACCTTTGACTATTTTATTGCTTTCTGGAAGGGTGAACATATGGAGGAGCATATTTTGTTATTTCATGAAGCTTTACATGGTTAAAAAAAGGTTGTTTTAATGGTGTGTTTCTCTCCCTGGGAGGATATCTCACACATTTCTTCATATTTCTAGGTGAAACCACCTCCTTTGAAGAGATAAGAGTCCACATCATCTTTTTGACTTGTCAACAATGATGTGTTAGATCTAAGTAACTCCAGTATTATATTATTGTTGCACTTGACATGGAGTTAGCAAGGAAAATAATGTTATTTTCTTGTAAGAAATGTCTAGCTTAGTTTACATAAAGGAGCTTTCTCTCCATTTCATTTGTGATTGGTGAGTTGGGAGTTAGAGAATTGAGAAGTGAGTAAAGTGAAGGAATTAGAATAGGAGCTTGGTGATGAGGATGGGGCTCCTCCTTTGTGTATCAAATGCTTGAAGACTACTAAAGAAAGGAGGTATTGTTATCTTGCTGTTTGGTTATGTTAATGCTTCTCATTTTTGTTGTTGACTATTTGTAGATGTCACTTGTTATCACACTTAAATAAAGGTCAAATAATAAAGTTAATTTATTTCTGGAATAGTCAATGTCAGGAGGTTCTCCCTCTTAATCTATTTGTTGTTATAATTATGTTTTATTTCCCTTCTTCTAACACACTAGTTGCTGAAATGGATTAATAATTCAGCCCAATATAACAACACCATTATAAAGTTTGATGAGTGACAAATCCAGCCCTCCAACAGTAATATCCAGCATTTAATTTCCAGCAAACTTCTTAAGGTTTTAAGCATCAAAATAGTTCTTTTAAGCTTAGGATGGAGGTTTCAACCTAGTCCTTTCATCTAAGTATGTTGGAAGTGTCACACTAATCCTTTCTAACTTATAGCCTGCCTCAAAATAGTGATGGTGACAAACCAGTCCATTCATGTTGTAAAGCCTCACGACCTCATTAGCCCTGAAGCTGATGGGAACTGATCACATCACCTTATTCCCTTGTTCCCCTCTACCTTCAGTTCCTTCTTTTCCACATCCCATTTCCTATACTACAATTACCACATATTTTGTTAAGGCTTACTCTCTTTATATCACCTAGAGCCCCTACTTCATAGCTTTAGCAACTTTACTTAGGGATAGCACTTTGAGTTGGAGGAGATTTGACCTGAAGAGAGAGGAAGAGCTACAAAGGTGGCGGTGGGTAGCCTTCCTGAAGTTGCACAAAACTAGCTCCTAGTTACTTGGGACTTTACATCATACAGGGAGTCCTGATTTTGATTAAACAAGTTCAATGCAAGAATACACATCACTAATCAAGGTTTCTTCTTGTGTCAGATGATTGTTAATAATTATGTCAACTATGGTTACTAGACCAATTCATAGATTTGATTTTAATCTGGCTTCATCTTGTGTTAATGTCTATCTAAACTTTTAAGCCTTCATCATCGTTTAGATCAGAATATACATTTCAATTGCAGATTTATTTTACACGGTCCAGCTTCTCTCTTTCATATAGGTCAACTATCATTAGGTCAATTGAGCCTAACAGCTCTTTGGCCTTGGGTTTTTCCTTCCTTAGAAAACTTAAAATTACTTTGCATAACACCTGCAATTAAGTTCAGTCTTTCTGCGAAAGATCACAGAGTGAATTAGGATCACTAGATCAATTACCTGATGTGGTTTTTTATTATGGGTCATGTTGGCCTCTACTCCTAAGGGCCTACATAGATAGATTGACACCAAGGCCAACTTTTGTGACCTTCGACAACTGACGATCAACCTAAGTAAAACCAAGGTTATGGTCTTCAAATTATCGAAGGGCTCTATTATAGACTTACATTTTTACTTCTGGGGGGAAGAGATTGAGATCACTGTTGATTTTTCTGAGCAGCATCGAGAGCCATTCTTCTCTTAGGAGAATGGGGCCACCTAGTCCGTGACCACAATGAAGACTCAACCTAGTGTTGAGTGACCATTCTGTTGAATGGTAGATATCTAGTCTGGGACCATGATATAGACCCAGCGCTGCCCTGGGTAGACTCAAACCAGTGTTGAGTGACCATTATGTTGAATGGTAGACATCAGGTCCGAGACCACAATGTGGACCAGTCTAGTAATGGTAGACTTAGCTTAGTTCTGAGTAGCCATTCTCTAGGAGAATGGAGGCGCTTGGACTGTTACCAAGTATTTCACCTAGGGCATGTGTGACACTCTGACCCTTGACCCTTGATCAATGGGCTTTGTGTACTTCTCCAAGGATTAGCTACCCTTGGTTAAGTTATCCTAGTACCAAATCTAGGTGTCACACAGAGTGTGAGATAAAAGCATTAGTAACTCTCTTGGTTTATGATGATGTACTTTTAGAATTAAAAGGACCACAGGTAATGACCACAGGGGCACTTGGAAAAAGACTAAAGTTAAAAGTCAAAAATACATAAGGACTTTTGGACCACAGGAAAAGGACCACAGGTGAAAGTCAAAGATAAATAAGGACTTTTGGTAAAAGTAAAAAATACTTAAAAGACCTTTTTTGGTAAGAAGGTAAAAGTGAAATTAGAAAAAGAATAAAATATTATTATTTTATCTTTTCTAATTTTGGTCCACTTACAGGTGACTAAAGGCTATAAAAGAAGATCAAGTCAATTCATTATTACACACACTTGCTCTCACATGTACAGCTGCTCAAGGTTGAAGAAAGAAGATTCTGTGATTGTGCCCTAGCATGGATGAGTCTAGCTAGGGCATCATCATCCTCCATTGAAGACAAACCCTAAGCTAGGGTTTCTTATCTGTTATGTCTTAAGGGTTTTACCAAACCCTCATCTTCAACCAAGTTCATATCTAGGGCAGCCATCTACAGATCTGGGTAGCCAAGTTCAAATCTAGGGCATCCACCTTCATATCTTCAGATCTGAGCAGCCAAGTTCAGATCTAGGGCAGCCACCTTCAAATCTTCAGATCCGGGCAACCATTCTCCAGATTCGGGCAGCCACCTTCTTTAAGGGCAGTCTTCTTTCCATTTCCGGGCAGATCTGTGATTTTCAGGCAGACACTGGGTTTCGGGCAGATCTGTGATTTTCGAGCAGAATCTGAGTTTTGAGCAAATATGTGATTTTCGGGCAGAATCTGAGTTTGTAGCAGATCTATGATTTTTGGGCAGAATTTGAGTTTCGGGCAGCTCTGATATTTTTGGGAAGATCTGATATTTTTGGGCAGATCTAAATATTTTGGGCAAATCTAATATTTTTTAGTAGACTATTGTTTTGGACAGTACTAATCTTTTCCAGTCAGATCTGGAAATTTCAATTACTAGGGTTTGAAACCCTTGCTCTGGTTTTTACTGAGAAAATCTTACTGTAAATTGTGGTTTAACCCAGATTGGGGTTTGAGGAACTTTTTGAAGAATTTCCTAAGTAATCTCATTTATGAGATGAGCTACTAATGCTTTTTGGGGTTTTTGTCCTTTGAAGGTTTCCCCAATGAAAAACTCTTGTGTCTATTGTGCTGATGTGATGAATATAATTTACTGCACTTGTTATTTGTTTAAGTTAATTTGCAAATTTTTAAGTATTTCTGCTAACGCTAAAATTCAACAATCGCCACATCTTACATTTATTTGGGAGTACAGTTCACAAGGCCTCGTTTTGGCGTGCAGCAAGCCCTTGAACCATGACTCAAGAAAGGATACAGTTCCCTAGACCTCATCAAGACAATGCTTCCAAAACTAGTTCCAAGACATCTTGTCCAAACTCTATCTCATGGAGACAATTATTAGACCCACAGTTCTCTATGCCTCCGAGATCTGGGAACCGAACTTGGTGTAGATAGACTGGGCCTAGACAGAGAGAGTTCAAACCTTGCTTGTCAAGTGCATCACCCGATGCAAGCATACTGTTCCATAGACCATTATTCAAGCAGAGTTCGATGTCCACCACTTCCACCTTGAGGTCATCTTCCACTTGGTCTCTTTCCTTCACAGAGTCAAATCTTTCAAAAACTCTGCCACCAAGAGAGAGAGATACCTCTACCTTGCACTCCTCGGAGGCCCTCGCTTCAAATCACCCCACAAGCCATGCATATGGTTGGTTTTCAGAGGTGTCTCGGCTTCTCCAAATGGTGACCATCTTCCCAAAGCACCTTCCCTTGTTCAAATTCTCCCTAGATGCGTCGAACTATCTCTTGTCACCTAGGTAGGTACAAAATCAGTCCATCCAAGAGGATATCTACAGGTTATACATTCAGGCCACTTAGACTTAACCTCTGATGAGCTTGGGCTCAAAGATGTCCTTCTACCTTCAGCACTTTTTGGAGTTGCATGATGGCATCATCATCCCCCCCTTACACACATAAGCATCGGATGCACTGACTCAAGATCCCCTTGTGACAGCTTTGGGTTGATTCTCACCGACTACGAGTGGAGACTGACCACCATCTACTACGACCTGATAAGATCTACCAGATGTGCAACCTAAAGAAGTTGAAGACATCGATGCACCTCATTTTTAGGTGCCCTTTATACTATGAGATCAAAGGACAATACCATTGCCTCTATAAGGACTTAATGGGATCCCTCTCCACCTTCTTCTAGTATCAAGACCACAGTGCCTCGCCCTCTTCATCAAGGAGATATTAAGCCACATGTCATAGATCCTACATATCTTGTCCCGCCTTGGGAGCACCAGGACAATCACCTCTTGTTTTAGTGTTGATCCGTCAAATCAAAGCAATAAGTGTTAGGCAAAGCCCCAGAGTACCTCCAACAAGAGAATGGTGAGACCTCAAGTCTCCCTTCATCCTACCCCTCTGGGAGACAAATTCATTTTATCGAGACCAATTCGAAGTTTCCGAACTATACATCAGTGCATTCATTCTCAAAAAAGCGTCAGAGGGATCAGGTCTAGACAGATCTGGAGCAAGGCACCTCCCGCCTGTCAAATTCCCTCACAACCCCAGCAGAGTAGCCAAGGATCTATTCATAGTTTCTTTCCTTTGACCTCGAATGCTAGGACTATTACTCGCTTCTACATCCCCCTAGGGTCATACAATCTGGCACCCCAACGACTCTGGAGAGCCCCGACAGCAAGCAGGCATCCCGTTCTTCCTCTCTTAACAGAATCTTGATTTGTTTGAGTTGTCCATTCTTGAACAAACTCGCTTTGTATTTTGCATTCCGTACCTTTGACATGGATATATACATGTTTATGAGGCTGTGCTACTGCTTGTATCTTTCTTTATTTTATTTTATCTGAGTTTCAGCATTTTCTAGAAGTTGCATTTGCACTCCGACATTATACTCATTCTACATGTATCCTTTAGTCCCGTTGACCTACTTTTGTGGTCATTCATTGGACATTAATAAAATCATCTTATCTCAGTTTCTTGTAGTTTGGTGGCTTGGTCCATTGTTGGATACTGGATAGTTGATTAATTTCAGTCCTATCAACCGAATTCTTTATCGATGGCGTTTTTTTCAAACACAGCCTGGCCAAATCTGATACTTGCAGCCATGAGATTTCAGCTAGGGCAACATATATGCAGCCGTGATCTTTCATTGAAGCAGATTAATTCTGTGATATATTTAAAGCCATGATCTCTCAAAAGGAACTAAGGCAAAAACAAACACAGCCTGACCAAATCTGATATATGCAGCTGTGATCCTTCAGCTAGGGTAAAATATATGCAGCCGTGTTCTTTCATTGAAGCAGATTAATTTCGTGACCTAATTGAAGC
Source organism: Pseudotsuga menziesii (assembly GCA_001517045.1). Taxonomy (NCBI): domain Eukaryota; kingdom Viridiplantae; phylum Streptophyta; class Pinopsida; order Pinales; family Pinaceae; genus Pseudotsuga; species Pseudotsuga menziesii. The sequence continues at coordinate 236,020 of LPNX010193199.1, read as the reverse complement.
TGCAATCTCTGAAAAGGAACTAGGCAAATTCAAACACAGCCTGGTCAAATCGGATAGATGCAGCTGCGATCTATAAGCTTGGGCAAAATATATGCAGCAGCGATTTTTCATTGAAGGGGATTAATTTGCTCGTACTAAGTAGTGTTTCAAATCCAGTTCTGGAGAATCCGCTAGCTGTGTGGAGTTCTACTCAAGCAATTCCTCAAGATTTGTTTGGGAGCTCCCTGGCCTAGAAACTGGATCAAGTATTAGATCCAAATTCTGGGCAGCAGTTCTAGAAATATAAAATGATCTGCCATTGAAAACACAGATCCACTCAGACAGCTTTTCCGGATCTTTCCATAAGAGAATTTATGATAGAACAAGAAAAAAAACCCTAGCCGCTCCCCTCTTTCGCGTGTTCTAAAAGTCAGCATTGCTGATCTGTTATATCAAAGATCGTGAAAGGAGAAGGTATCAAGTAAAAGAGGTTGCTGCTCCAGGTGCACAAAAGTTACTTTTCCTAGTCTTACATTTTGTTTTTCTCTCTTTTTCATAATCACTTCACCAAATATACCAAAGGCTTCCAAATTTCAAACACAAGTCTATAGAATCATTAAACAAACATAGAGAAGAAATAGAAGCTAGACTCATACAGACATAAAGACTGTTTGATATTAAATTTTCATCTTTTGAAAATAATATTCAAAACCAAATAGAAAATAAGACAATAACATTGGACAATAGGATGCAGGAAATGGAGCATACACTATAAGAAATTCAAAAGCAAATGGAAAATAAGATAATAACTTTGGAGAATAGGATGCAGGAATATTTGATATTAAATTTTCAACTTTTGAAAATAATATTCAAAACCAAATAGAAAATAATACAATAACTTTGGAGAATAGGATGCGGGAAATAGAACATAGACTATAAGAAATTCAAAAGCAAATAGAAAATAAGATAATAAGTTATAACTTTGGAGAACAGGATGCAGGAAATGGAGCATAGATCATAAAAATAAGAAATGGGAAAAAGACGAGGAAGTAAAACAACAAACCCCAATAGGAGGAGGGAGATAAGATAAGAGTATCAATGTCCAACAAATGACCATGACCAAAAGCCAGGTCAATGGGACTCTGTAATACAAAGCAGGAGCAGTAGGGTCACTCTTATAAAAGCAAAAGTGAATGCAAAGCTAATATGTAATATCAAAACACTAATGGCTCAAGACCCAAGACCCAAGAGGAAAACACACTCCAAGATATCGATGTTGTAGAAAGCACTATCATAACTAAGTTAAAAAAAAATGTGGAGTAATAGAGAGATTAAGAACAAAAGAAAGTTGAATTACTGAAAAAAAACATTAACCCCAAATTAGAAGATCTAAATTATTTCTCTCGAGCACAAGAAAGAAAATAAATATAGTAAAGATAAGAACAAATTCCTATAGGCTTCATAGTGAAATAGCGCATTGGACAGTCAAATCCCACTAGCACCGTTACTTTCAACAGGCCTCATTCTGCATGGTGACTCGAGTTTGAACCCTGCAAGGTAGTCGGGAGGAGACACTTAAAATCCAGCCATGATAAAGGTTGGTGTGGCCTGAGCCGAGTGCGATCCTCAGGTGATTTTGACGACTTAGATGCTCCTAGACCGCAATTTCTTAGACCACGAGCTAGTCCCGCAAGTCACAGACAAACTAGCAAACAAACAAAAAATAAGGCATTGGACAAGAACTAAAACACCTTGGCATGAAAAAATCTATAAAATCCGTAAAACAGATAACATAAATAAGATAGGATAAAATAAGTGTATTGATGTCCAACAAATAACAAAAAATAGATCAACAAAACTACTCAATACAGTGATACACAAGTGGTAATAGTGGTGATATGTAGTGGGATTACAAAAGCCACCCCTATAAAAGCACAAGAACAAATATAATCTATACAACCTAATGGCAACTATCACACTGCCAAAATAAATACAATGCTTTGTAGCCAAGTAAAAGGCATAAAGCGCCAATGGTCCTCCTCTCAAGTCGGAAAGAAAGCTCTCCTACTATCCAAGGCTGAAGGAAAGAAACTATGTATAAGAAATTGGCTGGAAGATTTGGATCTAACCTAAGGCTAAGTCTCTCTATCTAGAAGATGTAACCCGCTATCGAGAGTTGGTGGCAGGGGGTTGCCTACTGGTTTGGCATGAACTATCTCAAAATCTCATATGGCAAATCCACATGGGCCTCACTACCAGAAGCTGGATAACCTCCCAAGGTTTGACAGAGCTAAGGGTTAGAATGGTGATGCACTATGCCCACCTCTTACTGCCCTTATCCACTGGGAGTACCAAAAAGAAAGATGTAATCCTCTGAGTGGTGTCTGGTCGACCCTGGGGCAAAGGGATGTGAGCATTGAGTCTAAATGCCTCTCCCAAGTATAACGCTGGGCGCCACTGGTCCAATTACTGGAAAAAGGTGGAGAGGAAATGCACTCTCTCTTGGAGTGCCAAGTCTACAAGGCCATTAGAACATAATTTGTTAGTCTATAAAAAAAATATTAAATAGAATTCAAAATTTTCATCTCCAAGTTATTTAATCATAGAAATAATAATTAATTTAAATTAGTTATAATAATTAATTTAAATTTATAAAATTAATAGACCAAAAATAGTCTTAATAAATAGTAATCATCATCACTTGAATTGCCTTCCCTTTGTTACCTTATGGTGTGACTTATGTGGTACTTCCAATTTGGTAATGCGCTTTGTGCATTATTGTTTCATTAATAGAAAATCAGAGAATAATTTTCACACCCAAAAATAAAATCTTCAACTGACAATTTGCAAAAAGCCTTGATAGAAAATCAGAAGCATATTTTCACACTTAAAAAACAAAATCTGCAGCTGAAGTTGAGGGGAAATTTGCAAAGCCACTAGATTCCAGCATTGGAAGCTTTTGAAGGGCTTCTTTCGTCTTCTTCGAAAAAGATTTTAGCGCCACTGAATAAAATTTGCAACAAAAGCAAGATTGGATGAAATCCATGAAATAAATAGACATAATTCAACCATGTTCATCAGTTACTTCATTTCTTAAAATACTACAGAAACCTACATTAATACATCCAATTCTGAATCTGCAATATTTATTTAATTCAGGATATTGCTTCCATACTAATGTAAACTTATTCCATATTAGTAGTCCCTCGATCGTTTTTTAGTATATCCTTTCAAATATCAACAAGGTCCTGGAGCACACAGATCTCTAGAAGTATGGCCGAGTAAACATAATATAGAGAATCTGAGATCATTTCCGCTAGTCACAATACTGATCAGCAGGGTTTCTCCAATAAAGACCTTACTACAGCTATGAAGTAAATTTATAAAATACCGAATATCACCTTATAGATCTTCCGTAATACCATGAAATAAACCGTTCAGATTTCAGATCCAAAACAATGCAGATCATTCATTTCATTTTTCTAATAAAAAGACTAAATACCATATTATGACATAGCAGTGATCAGAAATCCCCCAAACTAATACCATCAGATAACAGTAATCAGATCTACAAATATCAAACAATTTCATAGGCCTATTTATGCCCGGACGAAAAGGCTCTACAGTTCCTTAAAATTATTTCAATCGTAACTGGTGAGGGAAAAACCTGTGCACTAAATGGCAGCCTGCAATGTCCATTAAAACATTACCCAAAAGCTTGAAGTTGTTCTTTTGTCAGCATAATGCATTAATTAGCCATGACACCCAATCCAACCTCCTTTCTGAAATTCTCGTGGTAGCTCACGCTGCGTGGTAATTTAGATGCCCACAATTTTTAAGAGGAAGAAACACAGGAAGAAGAAGAAAATGAGCATGAAGAGATAGTCTAGAAAGATGAACAAACTGGTAGATCCATGATTTCTAGAGATGGGTGTCTCAGATGACGACATAGCTTTCCTTATACGAACAGTGGGCTGATTATTAACACGAACTACAGCAGTTGAAACCAGGCTGGTTTTGAAGGTAGCGAGAACAAAGGTAAAAAAAAGAAAATCCTTATGATTATAAATACGGTAGGCCTCTCGCGTTTGGTGTCCGGTGTGGACATACCGTTGAACTTTCCTATAAGAAAATCTTACTTGACGACTTCAATTACTATGTTTTGTTTTGGCGGTTTGAGTACCCATTCTAATTATGAAAATATTTACATTTAAGGTTATTAGAATTTTCTTTGGGTTAGTCTTGTCTTGTTTTTAAATAATAATAGATGTTGTCTTATTTTTAAATGATAATAGATGTTGTGCAATTAAAATAAATTTAATATTTTGAAAAATATTATTTTTGGTTTATTAAATTTTTAAAATTAAAATTAATTATAAAAAAGTTTATTAAATTCCTAAAGTATTAATAAGTTGAAAACAATGATATTTATGTAAATACTTTGAAAATGAATTGTAATGTAAATGTTGAGGTATTTTCAATGCTCATTTTTACTAGGTATTTGTCATTTTCATTGAGGCATTTTTAAGAGCATTTCCGCAAGTATTTTATCATTTTCACTAAGACACTTTTTCATTGGATTTTTCATTGAGTCATTTTGCATTTTCACAAGGCACTTTCCTACGGTATTTTGTCATTACATTTATGCAGATATTTTGTCATTTTCATTAAAGCAATGTTTCACGGAGCATTTTGCATTTTCAACAAGGCACTTTTACGGGGCATCTTCTTTTTTCAAGAAGAAAAAAGAGTTGTTCCTTGATATCCCATAAGAATCAAAGGTAACTTTTACAAAACCATGATATAAATATCAATCATTAGCTGAAAGAAAGAGAAGACTATGTCAGCACGAGAAAGGCCTGAGAACAACCATTACAAGAACGATGAGGAGAATCCAAACTAGGCCAAGATAATCTGAAACATTTACTCCAAACTCACTCAAGAACGCCCTACCAGGCAAATCCAAAGGGAGCACGTAAAGAACCCTGTAAGCTTATCCAAGGAAGCACTAGGGGAGAGTAAAAGCCTCAACCCCTGGGGAGTCCAAAGGATCATCTCATCCAAAGTACCAAGGACACTTAGTGGCAAAGAGAAATTCAATACTCAAATCATAACCAAAAGTTAGATGAGTGGGCCATTAAAAACAGAAAGCTCTTTAAAATAGTTGAAAGGAACCTCCCCTAATAATATCTCCATTAAAAAATTGGTCATATGCCAAAGTAAGTGCTTCCTCCGATAAGCTATCAGCACTCTTATTGTGCTCCCTATAGACATGAAGGAAGTCTAGATAAAGGAAGGAGTCTTTGATCTCAGTGATTGGCTCACACCAATAATCCAAATCTAATGTCGAAAGTGTTGCCTCAGAATTAGCCCAGATAATAATGGCTAATGAGTCTCCAAACACATGAAGGGAAGGAAGACCAATAGGAGCCACAAAGAATAACAGATCCCAAAGTGCAAGCAATTCTTCCCTTGTATCATTGCTAGCCCCACAGCCCATTTTAATATGGAATAAATGGGACTAACTTAAAGAAAGATGATGCATGCACTGCCAATCTTTGATGGAGCAACCCCATCAAAGAAACCATAAGGGTAGTTGATGGTGGGAGCAGTACCAATATCCCTGATCTTCTTTTTAGAGCAAGCCATAGGAAAATAAATTACCTGATCGAGAATTTTGTAGCATAGAGAGACAATAACCGGAGGGCTATCCTCAAATAAACAGTTGTTGTGGGATAACCAGATGTTCCAGATATAGAATAAAGGCAGGTAGAGCAAGTCATTATCCAAGTTGTTCCAATTGTCCAGGTTTTCAAAAAGAGTAGTAGCCTCCCAAGGGAAAAACATCTTAAATTGCAGACAGAGAGAGTCACAGACAGCCCGAGCAAAAGGGAAAGATACGAAAATATGGTTCATCGATTTCAAATATGATTTGCAAAAACAACATATGTTTGGACCAGACCAACCCCTCTTTGTCAAATTGTCCCAAGTGTTGATGCAGTTCTCCGAGCAAAGCTATGAAAAACACTTGAGTTTAATCGAAATGTACCAAGACCATAACTGCATATGATGCCATCCAGTTGTTTTTGGCAGGTTTGAAGAAACAATAAGATCATAAGCCAAACTAACTGAGACATAACCATTCATAGTATTATGCATCCAAAGCAACGTGTCATGCTTGTCTGTAAGTCTAATGCCTCCATGAGATAAACCACTGATGTATCGTGTCCATTCTGCCTTCCATACACCATCATGGTTCAAATCATTTGTTGTTAACCAATAGGAGTGAGCAGATATCCCCTCCCCCACGTTGCGAGCTTGGTTAAGCATGCAGATGCCAAAACCGTGAAGATAGTCACCCAAATCTTCTAAAAGTAAATAAGTTGAATTCTAACCTGCAATAGGGTCAATATCTAGTTTTATCATTTTCCCATTTCTAGCTTTCCAACCCGTAACACAATTTATCAAGGAGAGAGTCTGAATGAAGTCATTCTAGAAGTGATAGGTGCACTGAACACAATACCTTTGTCAACGCAACCAGCCATCGATAGGGATATTTTTAAGGTATTTTTCCTGTATCACCTTATTCCAAAGACCCGAACCTTTCAGGACCGTCCACAGGCTCTTTAGCCTTAGCGAGATACTAAACCATTCCAATGTGTTGATGTTCCACCATCCATATTCATAGGGTCGCGAGATAGTATGCCAATCTACAAGGTGCATCCTGCGTTTGTGATCAGTGCTCCCCCAAAGGAAGGGAAAAATACATTGACGGATTCTGCTCGTAATAGATTTAGGGATCCTAGCCAATGGAAACCAATAAACATGAATACCCGTTGAGACATATCGGATAAGAATTAATCAACCCCCAAAGATAAGAATCTGTAAGACCAATGGCTAATTCTTTTCTCGAAATTTTTCAAGATCCATCTCCAATCATTTTTACCATAACCCAAGGGCTTAAGTCCGTACTCGAGATATTTAAAGCCCAATTCAATTGGGTCCATTTTAAAGGGCAAGATAGCTAAAATGCCTCTACTAACCTCCTCATTCAAGTTATTGAATAAAAAAGCAGATTTATCCAGGCTAATACTCATTCTCGAGGCTGAGCGGAAGAGATCCAGATTTTCCTTATAAGCTTGCCACTCCTCCCAAGCTCCCTTTCCAAACAATACCACATCGTCCAAAAAGGGTAAGTGGGTTAAAGCAAGTGAGGGAGATAGATTACTACCTTGAATAATTCCCTTTCTCTTAGAATCTTTAATAAGAAGACTGAGCCCTTCTATCACCATAGAGACATTCATCATTTTGTATGGGACATCTTCATTGAGGCATTTTCACATTGGGCTTTTAAAACCCTAATCCAAGAGCTTGATTATTAACCTAATCACGTAAAGAAGTTCATTCTCCCTACCTTGGTTCTATTTTATTTCTCTCTACTTTAATTTATTTTATTTATTTGAGAATTGTTACATGGCCTTTTCATTAAAACATTTTTACCAACTCATCACTTTTTCACGACCTGCCTTTGAAACCCAACTAGTTCTTTCTCTCAATCTTGGTTATAATTTATCTCCCCTTTATTTCTTTATTCCAATATGAACAAGTTATCACATTTGCCAAAAACATCTTAAATAGAGAGACCTAGCAAGGTAACCATATATAATCTTTGCAAATATATAGAATCTTTAGATAAAAGCAGGGGAGAAAGAGAATCTAGACTTCAATTAAAGTTAAGGGAATGCTTGATAATAAGTTTGCATCATTTGCAGAAAATAATAGGAAACAATAGGCATTAAAATAATTGGGTTGGAGAATAAGTTGGGGAAAGTGGAGATGAGAAGCAAAGCCAAGAAAATAAACAATAAACCTAATAAGGAGAGGTTACTAATCTATAAAATCATGATATGAAGAATAAGATTAAAAGGTTAGAAGAAAAACTAAACAACAATTTGGCCGTAAATAGTTTGGAGGGTGAGTTGGATATCAAACTCATAAAGGAGTAAATGAATAAGCTTATAAAGTTAGACCATGAGTGTAGCAAAAAAGCCTTGAACCTCATCATTTTTTGTTTGAAAGAGGAGAAAGAAGAGGGCATGCTAGTAGTAGCCAAGGGAAAACTGCAAGAAAAATTACAATTTGAAACAACTTGTCTAATATAAGCATAGAGGTTGGGAAAAATAATAGAGTACAAAGACAGGTTAATTCATGTCAAGGTGATTTCTAATAACAGATAAATGTGGAATACCCAGTAAAACCCCATGTCTAAAAGTGTTAGGGATATTTATAAAGTAATTTCTCATTCCAAAAGTTCAAGTTGAATTAAGAAAGGAAGTTTAAAAGATAAAGGAATCTAAAACGGAAGGAAAATGGGCAATAATAAAAAATAGAAAAGCTATTATTAGGGACATAGACCAAAAGAATAATAAAAATAACAATTTGGGACACACTAAATCCTCACTTGGAACTATCATGGCTTTCCATGGAGCAAGGGTTCTATGTTAAGTTGGATCCCAAGTGAAATTGATATTATATTGCTTATTGAAACTTGGGAGCTTGAAGGATATAAGGTCCCTAACATAGAAATATCCGTCTTGTTGTCAGTATGGAATAAGAAACCCTGTCGTGAAGGGATCAGAGGCATAGCTTGTCACATTAAGAAGAACATTTATGCTCGTATTAGGCTTCACAAGAAAGATTATTTCAATTAGTTTATGTGGATGGGGATTTCAAGTTTAAATGCTAAGAAGATTTATATAGCGACGTGTTATTTAATGCCTATCATTTCTACTTTTTATAAGAAGCACAATCTAAATCAAAATTCTCCTTACAATGGATTAGAACATGATATTTGCATCCTAATAAATGATGGCAATGTCCTCTTACTAGGAAACTTCGTTCCTTAGATAACAACTAACCAAGCTAGATTCTAACCCCAATCCTCTATGGCTAGATAAGGAACTTATTTCATCTAATAGATATAAGAGAAACTCTAAATAATTGGTTAACAATTTGTTTGGTATCGAGCGAATCAAGTTTTGTAGTTCTAAAGATCTAATAATTTGCAATGGTCTTATGAAGTGGTCGAAATGCAACCAAATGACTCGTATCCATGGGGGTAGTATTGTTGTAGATTATGTGATATCTAATATCCAAGTATACAACAAAGTAGTAAATTTTGACATCTTAAATGACCACGAGCCAGACTTTGACCATAGACCTTCAACCCTAACTTTAAAATTTGATAGCCACATAAGCCCCATAATAAAAAAATTATAATAAGCACTTGATATTTGATAAATTTAAATTTGATATATTTTTAAGGTATTTAAATCATGAATTTCACCACAACCCTATCTACGTCTATTAGAAAATTCTCTATCATGGCTTCATGTAAAAAGGAAAATAGAATGACTAACCCTTGGTATGATAAAGAGAGAAAGCATGCGAGAAAAGTCATTGGGGATGCTTCTAACAAATCCTTAAAATTTGGTAAGATCTCTATGTACAAATCCCCAATTAAAAAGAAAAAAATGTGGTGTTATATAAATAAAAAGCAAGAGAATCTTTTGCACCTCTCTAAGGTAGATCCTAAAAAATCCTAGAGAGAAATTATGAGTCATGGAACTAATGAAAACAATATGATTTCATTAACGGCCTAGAGCTCCTACCTTAAAAAAAATTATGAATCCCTTGATGTCATGGGCAATATTCAAACCCTTTCTACAGAGAAAGAAGTTGTTTGTTTATAAGACAAAGAGTTTGGGGTTGAGTGACTCATCCCTCGCATCCACAAGCTCTTTAATTAAGCAGTCATCCAAGGTTTCTCTAAACCTTGGACATAAAGCCTCATTGTTCCTATTTTTAAAAGTGGAGATAAAAACAATCCATCTAATTATAGAACCATCATTATTAGCTCTCTTTTAGCCAAATTATATGGAATTATTCTGGAAAAGAAGATCAACCATATGTCTAGAATGTCAAGGAAAAGAGAGCTAAAAGCCAGATAGGATTTCAAGGCTATCATTCAACTATGGACAACCTTGTTACTCTTAGGACCATTGTCGAGGAGTGTGGTAGTAATAAAACTAATATTTTGTGTTACTTTGTTGACTTTAGAAAAACATTTGACACATTGCCCAAAACTAACCTTTGGAATGTATTATAAGAGCTAAAAGTTCCTTTCGAGTTGAGAATTGTTGTGATAAGGTTGTATGAGAATGTTATTGTCATTTTTAGGAACTACGAGGGCTGGTAAATATAAATGAATTGTAATATAGGAATCAAGAGAGGTTGTCCCCTATCCTCTACCTTTTTTGGTGTTTACATTGATAAGCTAAAGGGTTGTTTATAAGGGGCAATGTGTGCTAACACAACTCTAGTTGGTTTAGTTATCATGCTTCTTCTCTATGTTGATGATATTGTTCTTATGGTGAGGATCCCCCATGATCTCGACAAGCAACGAAAAATTCTCAAGGATTTTTCTCTAGTATGAGTATCACTGTTAGCACTAACAAAACAAATGTTATGATACTCAAATCCCAGAACATTACATATGTTAATTCTATGTATGACAACAACAACTTGGAGAAAGTCACTTTGTATAAATATATCGGAATCGATTTACATATTGAGCTTATAGCACTAAGAAAAGGATTAATGGAGGTTGGAAAGCTTATTATGGACTTGAAAACAATTGTAAATATGTAGACCTATGGATTTGGGATAGGAAGAAACTCCTCTTCAATACTCTCGTCACTCAAATTCTCTTTTATGGTAGTGAAGTTTGGGCTACAACATCTCTAGAGAATCGTGGAGAATGATAGAGTAAATCCAAAAGCACTTTATAACATATAATCTCAATATTAAAGGAAATACACCCTATCATATCCTCGTCATAAAAGCAAGTATCTCGTCAATTAAGAGCATCGCCATGACTAGGTACTTAATGTACAAGAACAAGATAAACAACATGGGTGACAAGAGGTTTCCTAAGATTGTTTCATACTCCAGTGAAACCCACCTACGACTCATAGCAAGGTTGGCATAAAGATGCCAAGTCTTGGCTAAATCATTGGGGAGTAGAGGAAGAGGTCACTCTACAAAATAGCGATAATATTAAAACTATTACATATAAATTTTAGGAGAATATGTGGTGCAATAAAGAGTTAGAGGATAAGAATAAATTAAGATATTATAAAGAGGTGATCAACCTTTGTTTTAACTAGCATAGGGAAGAAAATCAACATTGTGAAAACAATAACAAACTCTCACGAGCTCCATAGTGAAACAAGGCATTAGGCAATTCTTAAAACGCCATGGGACGAAAGAATTTGGCATATGTGACACAAAGACAGTTGAAGATAAAAATCACTTCCTTATAGAATGTATTGCATACACCCACATTAAAGCACAATTTCAGAATATTTTATACAATACTAACTTTCCTATCCTTTTAACTCATCACAATTATGGTGATTTAAGAATGCTTCTCTTAAAGTTTTTTTAGCATAGAAATGAAGTTCTAAAGAAAATCAAGTGATTTCTTACCTTTTTAAGGTTCAATAGACCAAAGTTGGTCTCGATGGACATTAATAACTATCATCATCATCATCATGAAAACATTTTAAAATAAAGTGTTTATTGAAC
>LPNX010193199.1:194712-224214 GCA_001517045.1 Pseudotsuga menziesii | reverse complement strand
TCTCTCTCTCTCTCTCTCTCTCTCTCTCTCTCTCTCTATATATATATATATATATAGAGAGAGAGAGAGAGTAATTATGTCCACACTTTTACAACGGTGACAGGTGTGAGGGGGATCATTCTCGATCCCGATAGACATGAAGAATTGTTTACAAGTGGGGGATAGGCAAGACCATTAACAACCAAGCAAAATTTGCAGCCCTTTACCAAGTCCTTCTTCAAATACGTTTACTCGGATTAGATCATCTTGTCATGATTTGAGAATCCAAGATTATGATCAAGCTTATGCTAAGTGCCTCCCCTCCCAAGGACATTGCTATGTCTACATGGATAACCAAGATTAAAAGTGAGACCAATAATTTCAACAATATTCGATGCTTTCACGTTCTTTGTCATTAAAATCAAAAGGCAGATGTAAGAGCAAATAATTCTTTTAGGATATTAGAAGGGACTGTTAAAAAAATAGGCTCATCAACTTGAGCCACGTCCCCTAAGTTGTCGTGCATGAAATGTCCAAATGTCATTATTTAAATCTCATTAATTATCCTAATACTTTTTGGTCTATACGTAGGGATCTCCACCCTGCTCACACAAACGAGAGTTTTGAATGATTTAATCTCCAATCTCATGTATTTAGTGTAACTTCAAAACACTTGTAGGGAATATGGGACTCAACCCAATCTCTTCGATGAAGAGGCAGTCACATATTTGCAGGCTTGCTTCATCACCCTTGATTCTGTTCACAAATGTAATTTACAGGTTTCATGGGACAACGTCTCTTATAGCTTCCATAGAATTACAATTCTTAGGATCTGTAGTTTCAAATTAAGGTTAACTCATCAAGCAGGGTAAAATTAGAATTATCAGAATCTGTGGTTTCACATGTTGGTGCTATAGTAGTAGTATTTGTTAAGGGAAGCAAATTGTTATGGAAAAATAAGTGAGACGAATTTAGAATCTCGTCCATATTATCCCCCACTGGTACCTCAATCTTCTATAAGAAATGGTGCCTATGAAACAAGCCCATGAAAATGATATGCGAGAACTAGCCTATGGTAACCATGTGTAAAAATGATATCAATAAACATAAGTACGATGGAACCCTTAACTACAGGAAGGGGCAGGGTAATAACAAGATTCACTCATAAAAGGGACAAGGGTAATCGTATTGTGACATAGAGATAGAGGCCCTAAAGCTCGTCTCACTCATTCATTCTAACAACGTAGGTTAATGCTCTCTTGCTCATGTTGTCTTCACATGTTATGCATACATTAGAATAAACAATACTAGCTATGTCAACAACAGATTGGCAAATCACTTTTGAAATGCATCGATGTCGTCCTAATGTTCAAAAAAATGGAAAATAAACAAATAAGCCAAGTGTTCTTCATATTATTCAGTCCCTTGAAACTGTAAACTGGAGTTGAACCTTTCAACATATTAATGCCATCAAAACCCCAAAATGCTTAAATTCAGTGAATTCATAATATATTACAAATAAAATCCTAAATTATCAACTTTTGAACATATTAGAACAGATAATGAAAAATGTTCGAATCCACAATATTTTACACAAAAAAAGAACAAAATAATTTAATTTAAAATACCATGAAAATTTTCCTTAAAAACTGAAACCATAAAATGTCCAAATCTAAAACAAGCATTGAAAAGAACGTGAGAATGTTTTTTAACCTAAAAATGGTTCCACGGGCAACGCACCAAATCTAGAAGTTCGAAGTGTTCAAAAGGCAACATAAAGCTATGATTTTAGTACCTAGGAGCCTTCCACTTCAATTTGATTGTAAAGAATATATGTTTCAAACCAACAATACATAAGCAAGAGTTAAATGGTAGGTTTGCTTCTTTCAGGTCCAAGCAAAAGCACATAAAAACAAGTATCAATGAATGATCAATGCAAGCAAAGCGCTTAACACAACTCAAAGGGAAAGATGGTTCATTTAATAACAAGAACTCTTGAGAAGTGATCCCACACTCCATTACGTAAACATATAAAATATTCAACACATCACAAGATGTCAATTGACAAGATTAAAACCCACTATGAATGTTTCTAATGGGTGATTTAATACTATTATACATAAATCACCTCAATAATTTCTCAAATCTTATCCACAATTTCAAAAATTAATATAGATTCGGTTATTAATAGATTTGGTTTTTAGTGAGTTAAGTTTTTTTTGTGGTAAAATTTAAATATTTTGGCATAGTCGGTTGGGACCGGCCACGAGCATCCTACCCAAGTCAATAACCAAGCCATATCAAATATATCAAAGTGCCTTTTCTATAGTTCAACCCTCGAGGAAGCATAGGTTTCTCCTTTTTCTCCTTCCACCAGGTCACAACGAGTGAATATTTAAGTGTGATTATAGCTTTCCTAACTCCTTTCGACAGGTCACAAATTCCATGATAGTTCACAAATCCATGGGACATGCATCACTGATTAAAAAAATCGATTGGGCATGCACATAACCTTAAATTCTATTGACTTTTGTCATTTTTTTTAGTTTTGAAACCCATAATACCATAAAAGTGGGAGATAGATATCCATCTGCTTATGATATAACAATCGTCGCACGGCAGAAGGTCCCAATGATGGTGACAATGTTTTTAACCATATGACCCATTATAAGTAACACACTCTACTCAATAAAGTTTGTTGACGTCTCCTAGTCACCACACCCCTTGCTCCATGGACCATAATCCTAGGTTGAACTCAACCCCACATGACCAATTAAAATAAATAAAATATTTCTTACAAAATTGAATTTAATAATGAAAATTAGAAACAATGGAATACATGAGGGCTTCGAAAAGTTGATTTGTCACATGGACAAAGTAATATGAAGACCTTGTCACTATATGTCCAAGGACATAACAAATAAGGTAAAAGGAACTTGAACAAAGGATGTGGCACACAAATTAGAAAACAAGGCAGTTCTCCAAATACAATGACTCACCATAGTACCTCATTAGGAGTTAATGCCAAGAAATGAAGATCCTTCTACCTTCTTTGTTCCGACTCCATGCACTTCTATGCAATAGTTGCCACCTCAAATTCCTATTTAGAGTCATGATCTCGTGGCAAATGAGTGCTTGGAGTTCAACATATTGAATGTGTTGGGGCCTGGAAATTCGCAAGCGACAACAGTAAAGGATTCTCCCCAATCAACGTTCCCAATTAGCCCGTTGACTGTTTGGTGTAGGGAATCCGTCCGGTTTGCGGTCCGGCTACTGTAGGTCAAGGTAACAAAACAAAGGGTTTTACTGGTTGAGGCCCGGTCCACCGAGTTTTTGTAATTTTGACTTAATGTATGCAATGCAAATGCCTAACTAACAAATGCAGCGTGATAAAGATGCAAGGAACTACACAATGTGATGCGCAGGTTCTTACCTCTCGTCTTAGGCTCACGAACATCTAAATCACATATGCAGCCATGAAGTAAATCAATTAACTATCTAATCACCTATCTATCTATCCCCGGAGAGCCAAAAGAATGATTATTTGTGAGTAATGTGTTATTTCCATGTATGATAAACAGAAATTACAGATAGTTGATATTCATATTTACAACACATGAATGAGGAAAATATTCCAACAATCAGATAGCTAATTGTTATATAAACAACATACATTACTCTTGGTGAACTTTCCACAAAAATAAATCAGAAATCATTCAACAAGACATAGGTCATAAAGTTGGAACGATCTCACGATTCATGGACACAAGCTGAAAAATAAAATAGTTCATCTTTCCGCCATCCATTGCATAACATTAGGAAATTCCACATCCCTTTCTCCTACAGGCAAACTATAATTTTTTATTGCAAAAGGAAATAGTTCTTCTTACAATATGTCCTCCAGTCTTACTGGGGAAAAAGGCCCTTTCCCTTCTTAGTCTATTACATTTATACAAAAAGAGTGAAATGGTTGGGCTGCCCAAAGTAGCCTTTGGGCTTCCCAACCTTTCATTTTCCCAACGCTTTACTTTTACAAAATATTACAAAATATAAATATGACCCATCCCTTACGAAGAGGGCCTAGCTTGGCTTTCTAGGAACTTCTTCCACGCTACAGCCTCACTAGCGATGCCTTCAAAAGTGCTAGGCTCCAAAAACTGAATATTTATCTCAAATTTCTCGGCTTGATTCTTGATAGCCTAGATCCTTGCTAGGCTCAAACGAAGCTGATCTTCCAAAAATTGTACACTAACGGCTGGTTGGCCCACCTCATTCTTCAAAACTAGGTCATCAATAGCCTTGATTTGTTGTGTCCTGGCCTCTGCATCCTGATATCTGCTCTGCAATATCTCTATGAAGGTTTCATGGTCTGGGAGCTCATCAAGCTTATGCTCAGCGTCTGTCTGAAACCGGTTAAATGTGTTAAGGAGCCTCCTGAAATATTCTAAGCATGCTCCCTGCGCCCTTTTGACGGTCTTCTTGAAGTCTTCCGTAGTACTGACAGCGAACTCTACTAGGTCATGATCTCTTTTAAGGGCTTGATGGTCTTTGGCTGGTATTTCTGCTGGAGTCTCTGCATTGTTCTCCAGCCTTGCCATTCTGGCATTCAAAACTTCAAGAACTTCCTGGGATCTGTCGAGGAAGTAGGAGGAGGTCTCCATGATTTCCCCTAATCGGTTGTCAATCTGAAGGACCTTACACCTTTCCTCCTCTAGAGCAATCTGTAGCTGGAGCATTCTAGCTTTCTGGGCTAAGATATGTTCTTTGAATGGCTGGAGAAATGAAGAGATCTGTTCTTGATGTTCCTTTACCAGACCTTGGGAGTGCATATCATTGGCTGTCAAGATGATCTTCTGCTGCTCCTCTAGCTCCTCCACCTTTGCCAGCAACCGCTCCTTCTCCTTCTTCAACTCTTGATCTTCTGCTTGCATTTGCTCAAGGTGTTCTTGTGTAGTCTCCTGAGCCTGTCTCTCTTCATGTAGGGCCTGCAACTCAGCTTCAGCAGTCCTCATCTCCCTCTGTAAGTGTTCAAATTTCCGCTTTAACCTGTTTCCTTCCTCTCTCTCTCTCTTCAAGGTATCCTTCAGCTGAGCAGAAGATTTCTTGTATGACTCCAGTTCAGTCATCACCTTGTCTATGTTATCTTCTGAGGCATGTAGTATTGCAGTCCCAGCCCTTATGGTAAGCCTTGGATCTAGGTCCGTTCCTAGCATAACAACAATATCTGTTATCATTTTGCCCGGCATACCTTCTGCTTCTACCTTCCTTTCCGTCCTCTTCATTATTCTCTTGGTAGCCCTATCATAATAGACAGTATTGAAGTCAGTGACTTCTTCTCCCCTTTTCTGGATGAAAGGCACTAGCTGGAGCGTAGGGGCCACAAGGGTGCTAGCAGCGGGTACTTGAGAGGTCTGCACCTCGGGGTTTTCCTCCTCCTGGGTCTGCCCTGCTGCTGTTTCAGAAACTGACTGTTGTGTCAAATCTATTCTTTCAGCCTCATGCTTTTGGAGCTCCTCCTCAAGCTTTCTCTTTGCTTCTTCAGCTGCTTGTCTAGCTGCTTCCTCTATTTCTTTGGCTGCCTCTTTTGCTATCTCAGCTGCTTCTTGGGCAGCTTTCTTCTTCTCCCTTCTGCAGCCATTCTGCAGCCTCCTTTTCCAACCTCTGAGCTTCTTCATTTCTCCTTTTAATTCCTTCTTCAGCCTTTTTCTGTTCATCACCTTTCCCACCTATGGTGGTGATTTTCTTCTTAAATCTTCTGTTCAGTGCCGTCATGTTTGGGGCATTCCGGAAGACAGATTCTTCCTTATCAAAATGATGGGTATATTCAAAAAACACCTTATGCTCTTTACAGTGCTCCGCTATTCTACCGAGAGTATCATTTCGCCAGAAAGGCATCTCACCAAAATGGAACTTTCCTAGTTCCTCTATGAATTCGGCAGCCTGTTTCACCCTGGTGAATTTGTAGCTCCCTAGCTTGAATGGTAAAGGAGGGTATGCAGTCTTCTTGTGTTGGAACAAGAAACTACTTATTCCGTCAATGAACACCTGCCTGACTGCCTCTTTATGGACTATATAATCCGTTGCATATTTGGGCAGCAGTAAAGGTGTCTTTGATCCTCCATACATTCGGATGTACATGCCATTTTCAGTGAAGAAATAATCAGTGTATTCTCCTATTACCTGCATGGCACCTTCTAACATACAGTCACATTCCTTCCGGAAAATGAGAGTGTAGAGTGGCATAATGAAGTGCTCGCTAACCTCTGTGTAATGGCTATGGTACTGGTGAGCCCACAATGGTCTATAAGCGGCATACACAGGCATTCTTTCCCTGTCCCAGATGCACTTGAGACCGGGGAAGGGCTGGTTACACAATATGCAATCTATCAATATTGAACCCATGTAAAACTGGGATCTTTTCTGAGCTTCTCCTCCCAAGGCTGTGGCCAAGCAAGAGGAAACACTGCTTGATACGAGGCTGGCCCAATTGAAGACTGTTCCTTGGGTTGCCACATGAAAGATAATAGGTATCCATTCAAGCTTGAAGAGTCGGCCATGAGCTCTCCCAAAGATCCTATTGAGCATTAGAGCTATAAACCTGTAGGGAGGCCTCAAGCTCGTTGTATCATACTCATCGGTCTATCTATATCGGTAAAGCTTTCCTTGCAAGAGCATTTTCTTAAGAGTTTCCACCAGGTCCATTCTGATGCTGTCCAGCCAATCGTCAGATAAGAAAACCTGGGCTTCTGGTAGGTGATAGGCCAACGCCACATATCCAGGGCTAAATGCAGCATAGCCCTGTCCTTCAACATTTCCTATGATCATTGTGGTTGTATTTACATGTGGCAAAATCCAGCCAATGACCTCAGAGCATGGGAACAGCTCTGGTCTGGTGGCAACTTTCATGATAGAAGACTTCTCTATGTTAGCATAGATAGATTCTTCTTCGAGGCCCGTGTCGGGAACCTCCCTGCGGGAAATCAATCTGTATATTTCACCCCATTTGTACTCGGGCTCAACACCAGAAACACACTGGGTGTCTTCATATATGTATTCAGTCTTTGTCTCAACTTCTGCTTTTGGTACTTCTTCCACCACTGGGACCTTCTTCTTTTGTCTTTTGGACATGGTGAACTCGACTTCTTCCTGCCATATATAACATTGTAATATTGAGACATTCAAGGTGCATACATTTACATGACAGTGTGCAGCATTTTGTTCTTTCTATGTATATCATGACAGCAACTAGTCGATGAAACTAAGATATAAGTTTGCATAACATGACTGGCCAAATGCACACTATTTAGTGCTCTTGTCTATATCTCAGCATGATGGAAAACATTTCTGTATGATATTAAAACATCACATCAACCATCTTCTAGACTGCAATAAAATTACATCATATGCAAAGTGCCATTTTCATTTGTTTAATGTGATAACAAGTAGAGAAACAAATGCATGCATGTACAACCCAAAAATGCCCTGACTATCAGAACTGCTGAAACTAGTGCGCAGTATTCCATGACCTTATCTATACCCATCATGAAGCAAAATCAGTCCTGTGCAATAAAGTGGGAAATATACTACTGCTGCATGATACTAAACTTTATCAATCATATTTGAGCCGGCATTAAATCTACATCATTTCGTAGTGTGTCGTTTCTCCCATGAAAACAATTCGTAAAGCGGATGCATGTACATCAAATGCAAGGTGCATCATTCATCAATTTGGTATATTGCACAGCAAACAAAGAAAAGTGGTTTTAAATATATCAAGATCATGCTAGCCGCCTACGTTTTCTAACATCAAACATTTTGACAACATAGCTTTAGTAGGGATAAAATCGGCAATGACTTATGCTGCTCGCGGGAAGATAATTACATCAACTCGACTATATGCTGCGGGTATTACTGTCATTTTACTGCAAATGGCGTTTCGACTAGAACCATTATCCATACTATTTTCAGTTCGCGAACCACGACAATGGCAAAGCCCTTTTAACCATCTAGGGTTTCAGACGACCGTGCCCCGATGGACTGCGCGGGGAGGCGCAAGCAATACAAGCTGGGGTTCGAAATACCAGTCAAAAAGGATAAATCGACCAATGGAGGAACCATCAAAACCCACAAGAAAAACCCACCACAAAAACTCCCCCTGGACCTCATCATCATACAAGGGGAAGCTAGGTGCAGGCGGCGTAACGCGCCTCCATCCACTACGCGCAGTGCTGTAAACAACAATGATGGGAAAAACTTGGCTCTTCCGACGGTTATACTACCCTCCCGCGGCAAAATAAATAAATAAATAAATAAAATAAGACCTTTTCTTCCAAGGCTCAAAACCTAGCGGTATGAGGAAAACGGCCGGGGGACACCATACTACCGTAGAAAACCACTAATAGTACCAATGGAAAAGGAGAAAATGACAAGGAGCCTACCTGGCAAACGCACGCAATCAATGGGAGGATGAGCGGGTCGATGACGTCCAAGCTTCCACGGTTGCCACCTGGACGCAAGTATACCGACAGCAGGGTCCTTCGCTGGCTCAGGAAAACGACAGCTCGACGGCGACAGTGCTTGGCAGCAAGAAAATAACAATAGAAAATCAAACGCCGTCCCCAGATATATAACAAAGACTCGCACATGGGAAGACTCAATGGATCAGACGAGAAACAATTTCGGATTGGAAGGTGAGAACTCAAAACCTTCCGCAACGGCGGAAAGCCACAACATCAACCCGTCCGCAACGGTGAGCAAGGCGTGTGAAAATAATGATCGGACGTCGGCTGCCTTTTGGGTTGGAAGTCAACAGCTTAAAATCTTCCGCACGGCGGACACTCATAACAAATCACCGTCCGCAACGGCGAAGAGAGCGATGGTAAAAGGCTCCGATACATAGCCAAAGAAAACCAAAAACATAAGTCGGAAAGAAAGAGAAAGTCAAAACCCGAACTAATCCGCAACGGCGGAGGCCAGAAGTGAAGATCCGTTCGCAACGGCGGACAAGGAAATGATCGTCGTAGAACTAAAAACCATTCGCAACGGCGGGAAATTCAAATGAACCAACTTCCGATTTAGAATGGCTTCAAAGGTACTTCAAAGGCAACGATAAGCTCGATTATGCATGGGATTATTTTAAACATCAAGGAAAACATCAGATCGATTGATAGAGAAACCCAAGCGTTGGAAAACGTTCCAAAAGTCATTAGACCAAAATAAGGAAGAGAATCAAACTAATTCAAAGTAGAGGAGGGTCCTAAAAAATTTTAGAATTTTGGGAAATTGTTGCAGCTGCAACAGTTGGTGATTACCTAGTGAACTCCAGATTTCTGAATTAACTCTTTTCCAGTGCAAGACCGTCTGAATAAAAGTTGAAATCTTCTAGATATCTTTATCTTCGGGCTGGCCAACTTAAGCATTTAAACCATTGAGAAGTAGTCTATTCTTTGGGAAATGGTAACACGGAAATATTACAAGTCTGAATAACTCTTTTGAGGCCAAATAGATGAGGTTTATTTTGCCTGTCCTTAGGTAGTTTCCAGCTTGGACACCATAGGATTGTAACAGAGTGTAAACAACATTATCCGTTTGTTCATCATTCCCATTGCAACTGCACTTTTGTGCCTTTTGAACTTTAGTTCTTTTGATATGAGTCCTCCTGCAGGCCTTTCTTACTGAATTTTAATTCAGGATCCTCTATCCCATAGTGCCCTTTTGTGTGAACAATATACTTCATATTTTAATTCACGGACGGAGAGGTTCTTGTGACCATTTAGTACTTCATGTTTTGATATTTTGCTTTGATAGGTATTGCTTTCTTTTTTTCAGGAGTTTTGACTCTTAATAGCTTTGATCTTTTCTGAAATTATGGTATTGGATCATTTAAATATGATATATTGTTTTACTCTGCTTCCTCTCCGTGGGTCTTTTGCTGTCACCCCTTTGGGATTTTTAAGATGTTAAATGGATGGAGCCTTGAAATAGTATTCCAGACCTCTTTTATTTCTGAGTTATTTACAGGGGTTAAGTAAGACTTCAATGAATGCATTGACAGTTAGGAAAACTGCTACTAGAAGACATTCTATACTTTTAAAGCACAGTCTTTCACTCAAGATCCCAGTTAATAAAGAACCCTGATGTTTCCATTGCAACCAAAAGTTTGCCTCTTTATTGAAAACCAAAAGAAAAACTAGCAAAGCAATAACTCAAAAGAAAACAATATTAAATCAATTAGCAAAAGAAAATAGCCTCAAGCATCAAAGAAAACAAACAATTTATTTATGTACAAAGCAAAAGAAAGAGAAAATTTGCCCACTCCTGAAAAAATATTGTTTTTTAAATCTAGAGAGTCAAAGGGTGGGCTGGAAAACAGACACGAGATATCTAACCATGGTCTAGCTGCGCTGTTTTTGAAACTGAACACATGTTCACAATTCTATAATCGCCTTTCACAGCCTGAGGAATTTGAAGGAGCTCAAGCTGAGTGTCAGTCATATGACTAGCCTTTCTTGACGTGAGATGTCTTAATTCTAGCTCAATAAGATAATTTCCCAGAACAGACTCAGCATATTCATTTCCCTCTCCTAGATTAGTGACATTGTGTTTCATATAGGGCTCTCTTAATATCTTAATCAGGTTTGGGCTGCCCTTCTGAGGTAACCATAAGTGAGACCAATCTGAAGCAAAATACCCATTCAGTCTTGCTGTCCAATCTCGGTTCAGGATCATTCCATAGCCATCAGGTATGTCTGCTCCTACAATATCCATGTAATGACATATCCTTTCATTTGCAGACAATCGAATCAGAACATTTTCCATCTCCCCCACTACTTTGACACTAGTCTTGTCTAGTTGAGTGACATCCCAAAGGGTAGGTTTTAGCTTTCCATTAAGTTTTTTGGAAACTGCCATAGGCATAACATTCATCGATGATCCAGAGTCCACCAAACAATTATGCACATTGTGATTCAGCATCTCTAGGGTCAAAAGGAAAGGTGGGGCGTTGGTTTTCCTTGTCCTAATCAATTCGATCTTTTCTTCCACAGGTTGGTTTTTTGTGGGCATCTCCTCTTTAATTTTACCATCCTTTTCTTCCTCATCATCTTTCATAGATTTGGCTGGTACAACAAGAGGCTCTATTTCCTGTTTGCAATTAGTGGCTTCAGGTGTGTCATCTTTAACATTTACAACTACCTGTCTCCTGACATTCTCTTGCAGATTTTTAACCTTTGGAAATATTGCATTTCCCTTAATTTCTAGGTTCTTATCTTTTGTGGCCAGAGCTGTATATTGAGATTTTGAGGGCATCTTCCTCTATATTGAAAATCGAAACACGATTCCATAAGAGCATGGCATCATCCTCTCCCTTCTCTATGGTTTGTTCCTTTCCTCCTTTCTTACTACTGTCTTCAGTCAATTTGGAATCCAGCAACTTATTCATTACCAAAGACATTGAATTCAACCATTGAGGGCACTTCTTCTCAGAGTGAGGTTGCTGGTGAAAAGTACAGAAATTATCCCCCCTATCTCTGTTATATTTATTGAGGCCGAATTTGGGGAAGGGATTTTCCAATGGTTATTATCCTCTCTTTTAGAATAGTAGGGTCTATCAGTTTTCTGAATGTCCCTTTCTTTTTCCAGGTCTATTATTCGGTTGTAAAGCTTTTGCATTGTTTTCATCATTCCCTCAAGGTCATGTGAGTGCTCCTCTCTGGGTTTGGATGACACCATAACTCTTTTATCTGCAGTTTTCTCTCCAGGTAGATCAGGATAATCTTCTACACTTTCCCTCTCAACCTCTACTCTTTCGGCCTCTTCATAAGTCTCTATCAATGTGGGTTTGGCTTTCATCTTGGCAAACATAGCTAGCTCAGGCCCTAGGGCTGATGTATAATACTCAATTAAGACCTTATCGGAGGGTCTGTCAGTTTCAGAGAAGTTCTTTAGGTATATTGAGAATCTCTGAGTGAACTTATGTACCTTTTCATTCTTCTCTTTTCTTAACAAACCAAGACCTTTCATTAATGAGGCATGAGTTTTCTGGGGTGAGCATTTACTTCTGAAACTTCTTTCAAAGGTTTCCCAATCAGGAATAGAATTCGCAGGTAAACTGAAGTACCAGGATGCTGGTGTTCCCTTAAGGGTGTGAGGAAACAATCTACAGACAACGTCTTCATACTCCCCGGCCCTCAATCCTTCTAGAGCCAAGTAAAAGCTTTGTAAGTGGTCATCTACAACAATTCTTTCTTCAGGATCAAACTTAGGCAACAGCTTGTCAAAGGCTTGAGGCAAGTTATGCAAAGGAGGTGTGAGGTTTAAAGGAGACCTTGCTCTCCATGCAGGCAATGGGTTGGGCTGATTTACATTTATGCCAGCCATAAGCGCAGCTACGGGAACGAGAGTCTTGAGCAAAGAAAAACGCAAGATGAGAACAGACTTTCTTGCTTCAAGGTATAACAGGAACCTGGGAGTACCTAGGTGAGGCTGAAAACTTCAAATATCTGCTGGTAAGGTAATCCTGGGAAAAGTAATTTTCCACGGCCAGCCATGCACTAGCGGCCCTCCTTCTAGCGCCAATTCTGTTGGGGCCTGGAAATTCGCAGGCGACAACAGTAAAGGATTCTCCCCAATCAACGTTCCCAACTAGCTCGTTGACTGTTCGGTGTAGGGAATCCGTCCGGTTTGCGGTCCGGCTACCGTAGGTCAAGGTAACAAAACAAAGGGTTTTACCGGTTGCGGCCCGGTCCACCGAGTTTTTGTAATTTTGACTTAATGTATGCAATGCAAATGCCTAACTAACAAATGCAGGGTGATAAAGATGCAAGGAACTACACAATGTGATGCGCAGGTTCTTATCTCTCGTCTTAGGCTCACGAACATCTAAATCACATATGCAGCCATGAAGTAAATCAATTAACTATCTAATCACCATCTATCTATCCCCGGAGAGCCAAAAGAATGATTATTTGTGAGTAATGTGTTATTTCCATGTATGATAAACAGAAATTATAGATAGCTGATATTCATATTTACAACACATGAATGAGGAAAATATTCCAACAATCAGATAGCTAATTGTTATATAAGCAACATACATTACTCTTGGTGAACTTTCCACAAAAATAAATCATAAATCATTCAACAAGACATAGGTCATAAAGTTGGAACGATCTCACAATTCATGGACACAAGCTGAAAAATAAAGTAGTTCATCTTTCCGCCATCCATTGCATAACATTAGGAAATTCCACATCCCTTTCTCCTACAGGAAAACTGTAATTTTTTATTGCAAAAGGAAATAGTACTTCTTACAATATGTCCTCCAGTCTTACTGGGGAAAAAGCCCCTTTCCCTTCTTAGTCTATTACATTTATACAAAAAGAGTGAAATGGTTGGGCTGCCCAAAGTAGCCTTTGGGCTTCCCAACCTTTCATTTTCCCAACGCTTTACTTTTACAAAATATTACAAAATATAAAGATGACCCATCCCCTACAAAGAGGGCCCAGCTTGGCTTTCTAGGAACTTCTTCCACGCTGCAGCCTCACTAGCGATGCCTTCAAAAGTGCTAGGCTCCAAAAACTGAATATTTATCTCAAATTTCTCGACTTGATTTTTGATAGCCTCGATCCTTGCTAGGCTCAAACGAAGCTGATCTTCCAAAAATTGTACACTAATGGTTGGGTGGCCCACCTCATTCTTCAAAACTAGGTCATCAATAGCCTTGATCTGTTGTGTCCTGGCCTCTGCATCCTGATATCTGCTCTGCAATATCTCTATGAAGGTTTCATGGTCTGGGAGCTCATCAAGCTTATGCTCAGCGTCTCTTTGACACCGGTTAAATGTGTTAAGGAGCCTCCTGAAATATTCTGAGCATGCTCCCTGTGCCCTTTTGACGGTCTTCTTGAAGTCTTCCGTAGTACTGACAGCGAACTCTACTAGGTCATGATCTCTTTTAAGGGCTTGATGGTCTTTGGCTGGTAGTTCTGCTCGAGTCTCTGCATTGTTCTCCAGCCTTGCCATTCTGGCATTCAAAACTTCAAGAACTTCCTGGGATCTGTCGACGAAGTAGGAGGAGGTCTCCATGATTTCCCCTAACCAGTTGTCAATCTGAAGGACCTTACACCTTTCCTCCTCTAGAGCAATCTGTAGCTAGAGCATTCTAGCTTTCTGGGCTAAGATATGTTGTTTGAATGGCTGGAGCAATGAAGAGATCTGTTCCTGATGTTCCTTTACCAGACCTTGGGAGTGCATATCATTGGCTGTCAAGATGATCTTCTGCTGCTCCTCTAGCTCCTCCACCTTTGCCAGCAACCGCTCCTTCTCCTTCTTCAATTCTTGATCTTCTGCTTGCATTTGCTCAAGGTGTTCTTGTGTAGTCTCCTGAGCCTGTCTCTCTTCATGCAGGGCCTGCAACTCAGCTTCAGCAGTCTTCATCTCCCTCTGTAAGTGTTCAAATTTTTGCTTTAACCTGTTTCCTTCCTCTCTCTCTCTCTTCAGGGTATCCTTCAGCTGAGCAGAAGATTTCTTGTATGACTCCAGTTCAGTCATCACCTTGTCTATGTTATCTTCTGAGGCATGTAGTATTGCAGTCCCAGCCCTTATGGTAAGCCTTGGATCTAGGTCCGTTCCTAGCATAACAGCAGTATCTGTTATCATTTTGCCCAGCATACCTTCTGCTTCTACCTTCCTTTCCGTCCTCTTCATTATTCTCTTGGTAGCCCTATCATAATAGACAGTATTGAAGTCAGTGACTTCTTCTCCCCTTTTCTGGATGAAAGGCACTAGCTGGAGCGTAGGGGCCACATGGGTGCTAGCAGCAGGTACTTGAGAGGTCTGCACCTCGGGGTTTTCCTCCTCCTGGGTCTGCCCTGCTGCTGTTTCAGAAACTGACTGTTGTGTCAAATCTATTCTTTCAGCCTCCTGCTTTTGGAGCTCCTCCTCAAGCTTTCTCTTTGCTTCTTCAGCTGCTTGTCTAGCTGCTTCCTCTGTTTCTTTGGCTGCCTCTTTTGCTATCTCAGCTGCTTCTTGGGCAGCTTTCTTCTTCTCCCTTCTGCAGCCATTCTGCAGCCTCCTTTTCCAACCTCTGAGCTTCTTCATTTCTCCTTTTAATTCCTTCTTCAGCCTTTTTCTGTTCATCACCTTTCCCACCTATGGTGGTGATTTTCTTCTTAAATCTTCTGTTCAGTGCCGTCATGTTTGGGGCATTTCGGAAGACAGATTCTTGCTTATCGAAATGATGGGTATATTTGAAAAACACCTTATGCTCTTTACAGTGCTCCGCTATTCTACCGAGAGTATCATTTCGCCGGAAAGGCATCTCACCAAAATGGAACTTTCCTAGTTCCTCTATGAATTCGGCAGCCTATTTCACCCTGGTGAATTTGTAGCTGCCTAGCTTGAATGGTAAAGGAGGGTATGCAGTCTTCTTGTGTTGGAACAAGAAACTACCTATTCCGTCAATGAACACCTGCCTGACTGCCTCTTTATGGACTATATAATCCGTTGCATATTTGGGCAACAGTAAAGGTGTCTTTGATCCTCCATACATTCGGATGTACATGCCATTTTCAGTGAAGAAATAATTAGTGTATTCTCCTATTACCTGCATGGCACCTTCTGACATACAGTCACATTCCTTCCGGAAAATGAGCGTGTAAAGTGGCATAATGAAGTGCTCGCATACCTCTGTGTAATGGATATGGTACTGGTGAGCCCACAATGGTCTATAAGCGGCATACACAGGCATTCTTTCCCTGTCCCAGATGCACTTGAGACCGGGGAAGGGCTGGTTACACAATATGCAATCTATCAATATTGAACCCATGTAAAACTGGGATCTTTTCTGAGCTTCTCCTCCCAAGGCTGCGGCCAAACAAGAGGAAAGATTGCTTGATACGAGGCTGGCCCAATTGAAGACTGTTCCTTGGGTTGCCACATGAAAGATAATAGGTATCCATTCAAGATTGAAGAGTCGGCCATGAGCTCTCCCAAAGATCCTATTGAGCATCAGAGCTATAAACCTGTAGGGAGGCCTCAAGCTCACTGTATCATACTCACCGGTCTGTCTATATCGGTAGAGCTTTCCTTGCAAGAGCATTTTCTTAAGAGTTTCCACCAGGTCCATTCTGATGCTGTCCAGCCAATCGTCAGATAAGAAAACCTGGGCTTCTGGTAGGTGATAGGCCAACGCCACTATCCAGGGCTAAATGCAGCATAGCCCTGTCCTTCAACGTTTCCTATGATCATTGTGGTTGTATTTACATTTGGAAAAATCCAGCCAATTACCTCATAGCATGGGAACAACTCTGGTCTAGTGGCAACTTTCATGATAGAAGACTTCTCTATGTTAGCATAGATAGATTCTTCTTCGAGGCCCGTGTCGGGAACCTCCCTGCGAGAAATCAATCTGTATATTTCACCCCATTTGTACTCGGGCTCAACACCAAAAACACACTGGGTGTCTTCATATATGTATTCAGTCGTTATCTCAACTTCTGCTTCTGGTACTTCTTCCACCACTGGGGCCTTCTTCTTTTGTCTTTTGGACATGGTGAACTCAACTTCTTCCTGCCATATATAACATTGTAATATTGAGACATTCAAGGTGCATACATTTACATGAAAGTGTGCAGCATTTTGTTCTTTCTATGTATATCATGACAGCAACTAGTCGATGAAACTAAGATATAAGTTTGCATAACTTGATTGACCAAATGCACACTATTTAGTGCTCTTGTCTATATCTCAGCATGATGCAAAACATTTATGTATGATATTAAAACATCACATCAACCATCTTCTAGACTGCAATAAAATTACATCCATATGCAAAGTGCCATTTTCATGTGTTTAATGTGATAGCAAGTAGAGAAACAAATGCATGCATGTACAACCCAAAAATGCCCTGACTATCAGAACTGCTGAAACTAGTGCGCAGTATTCCATGACCTTATCTATACCCATCATGAAGCAAAATCAGTCCTGTGCAATAAAGTGGGCAATATACTACTGCTGCATGATACTAAACTTTATCGATCATATTTGAGCCGGCATTAAATCTACATCATTTCGTAGTGTGTCGTTTCTCCCATGAAAACAATTCGTAAAGCAGATGCATGTACATCAAATGCAAGGTGCAGCATTCATCAATTTGGTCTATTGCACAGCAAACAAAGAAAAGGGGTTTTGAATATATCAAGATCATGCTAGCCGCCTACGTTTTCTAACATCAAACATTTTGACAACATAGCTTTAGCAGGGATAAAATCGGCAATGACTTATGCTGCTCGCGGGAAGATAATTACATTAACTTGACTATATGCTGTGGGTATTACTGTCATTTTACTGCAAATGGCGTTTCGACTAGAACCATTATCCATACTATTTTCAATTTGCGAACCACGACAATGGCAAAGCCCTTTTAACCATCTAGGGTTTTAGATGACCGTGCCCCGATGGATTGCGCGGGGAGGCGCGAGCAATACAAGCTGGGGTTCGAAATACCAGGAAAAAAGGATAAATCGACCAACGGAGGAACCATCAAAACCCACAAGAAAAACCCACCACAAAAACTCCCCTTGGACCTCATCATCATACAAGGGAAGCTAGGTGTAGGCGGCGTAACGGCCGCCTGCACCGCGCCTCCATCCACTACGCGCAGGGCTGTAAACAACAATGATGGGAAAAACTTGGCTGTTCCGACGGTTATACTACCCTCCCGTGGAAAAATAAAAATAAAAAATAAAAAAAAATAAGACCTTTTCTTCTAAGGCTCAAAACCTAGCGGGATGAGGAAAATGGCCGGGGGACACCATACTACCGTAGAAAACCACTAATAGTACCAATGGAAAAGGAGAAAATGACAAGGAGCCTACCTAGCAAACGCACGCAATCAACGGGAGGATGAGCGGGTCGATGACGTCCAAGCTTCCACGGTTGCCACCTGGACGCAAGTATACCGACAGCAGGGTCCTTCGCTGGCTCAGGAAAACGACAGCTCGACGGTGACAATGCTTGGCAGCAAGAAAATAACAATAGAAAATCAAACGTCGTCCCCGGATATATAACAAAGACTCGCATGTGGGAAGACTCAACGGATCGGACGAGAAACAATTTCGGATCGGAAGGTGAGAACTCAAAACCTTCCGCAACGGCGGAAAGCCACAACATCAACCCGTCCGCAACGGTGAGCAAGGCGCGTGAAAATAATGATCGGACATCGGCTGCCTTTTGGGTCGGAAGTCAACAGCTTAAAATCTTTCGCACGGCGGACACTCATAACAAATCACCATCCGCAACGGCAGAGAGAGCGATGGTAAAAGGCTTCGATACACAGCCAAAGAAAACCAAAAACATAAGTTGGAAAGAAAGAGAAAGCCAAAACCCGAATTGATCCACAACGGCGGAGGCCAGAAGCGAAGATCCGTCCACAACGGCGGACAAGGAAATGATTGTCGTAGAACCAAAAACCATCCGCAACGGCGGAAAAAGACAAGGCACAGACCTCCGTAACGGCGGAAAATTCAAATGAACCAACTTCCGATTTAGAATGGCTTCAAAGGTACTTCAAAGGAAACGATAAGCTCGATTATGCATGGGATTATTTTAAACATTAAGGAAAACATTAGATCGATTGATAGAGCAACCCAAGCGTTGGAAAACGTTCCAAAAGTCATTAGACCAAAATAAGGAAGAGAATCAAACTAATTCAAAGTAGAGGAGGGTCCTAATTTTTTTTAGAATTTTGGGAAATTGTTGCAGCTGCAACATAATGTTTCTGTTGTTAAATGAATCAAACTTTATATATCCCTAATAATTAACCTATTATATAAAAAATCATTCACCACCTCATAAATGATATACAATTGCCACATTTTGGCTTCTTTTTTAGTCTTTGAGATATAGTTGAACCACTATCTGTGCATATTACTTTTTTTTTTTCATTTTTCAGCATATTATAGGTATTTTTCATTTTTAAGATTGTAATGGCCATGGGAGTGCTAAGGTATTTAAATATTTTAATGATACGATTCCTTGATGGTATACATATGCAATAACATTGCTACCAATTTTCATTGTTTGTGACAGTTGTGGCCATAAGATGCCATTAATTCCATATGAACAACAAAATCTTGCCATCGTTGCAATCTTTAATAAATGCTCAAAACTTGTTTCCATGTGCTTCCGTAAAAAATATGGGATTAACCATATGAGAAAGAAGCCTAGTTTCTTTAAAATTATCACATTGGGAGGAGAATTCAAGCAAGATATGACATCGGACAATTATAATAGTATTTCAGATGCGAGAAAACCATGCAAGAATGGATCATTGCAAGAAGTACTTGAGAACATGTAATATATGAAAGAGATGGGCATTGAGATCAAATCCATACACACGCCTCTTACTTGCAATCGTGTGCCAACATGAAGGCACTTAAACAAGCCATGTGTCTCCATTAACTAATTTTTCAATTGTAAAAAGTCCAAGCGACACTTGATTTGGCCAACCAACTCAACCATGCACCTTCTTCACCTTGCATCACCAAGTTAAACTATATTGTGTCAACAAACTCCAAGTATTCATTGACTAAACTCCATGTCGAACCCATCTCTTACTTGGCCTTTTATTATAATTGAGATGAGGTTGATGGTAAGCATAGGGTTTGAAGCTCGAACCTTTTGATTAAGTCACTTGTGACAAAATTTCTTTGCCCACTTCTAGTTTGTAAGATTCCCTATTCAATGGTTGCATGGGAGTTGATTTGGTTGACCTAACCTCTATTTGGGACAAAGGACCACCAAAGTCTTTATCTGCTTCACATCTTTGAAAAACATAGAGGTTTTGTTATCATCATTGGCATTGCATTTGATCATCATTATAGACAAAGAAATATTCAAAAGTGGACAAAGGCCACATTTATTTACAATCAAAAGGAGGCAAAAGGGTAGCTAGAATTTTACTAGAGCATCAAATCAAATGTTGTCAAATTTGTTATCAATCAAATGTCTTGTGGATAGATGTAAGAATATATCTGTTCAAATATGAATGGGATTTATATCCCACAATTTTATTGAGTGTTCTTTTTTAGTTGCTATGATAAACATTGGTGCAATAAATTGTATTGATTCTTGCATAACTAGTTTGAGTGCCTCATAAGACACACACTCTTTACTACACAAATCTATTAAACTCCAAGAAGGTAATATTGTTCATGTCAAGCAAGAAATAGTTATGCACTTTGGGTAGGTTGGAAACACTAAAGATTCAAGACAACCACATTTGTCCATTTTTTCTTGAACACATGCCCAATCACCATTTCGAGCAATCTTCTTCATTTGGTATGAATTAATGACCTAATCATTGCTTGGAATTTATTCAACCCCTTGTTATATATAACCCTAAACTTGATTCTCTCCACGATAATTTTAGTTCCATCATGTAACTTTCCTTTGTAGACCACACTAAATTTATTATGCCCCATAATGTTATCCTCACTAAAATCATTAGTAACATTATAATGAACCTGGATTGGCATTATCATGTTACCAACCTCTACCGCATGTACATCGCTATGCCCAATTCTCATCTTACTTCATGTATCACTAGTCCTCATTGCATCATTTTGTCTCCTTATACTAATCTTCAACAAACAACCTGGAGCAAAATGTAGGGGATGAATAACTACAGTATCAAGGTTTTGCACACAGCCTAATCTTTGCAATCCCTTGTAGAAATAAAATCCCAAGCCAACAATTGCTCTCAATCAAACAAACCCACCTATAATAGAACCCAAATTAACATCCATCGAGTAAGATGATAAGTTCTTGTCTTCCTTAACACCCACATCAATCCCCATGCTTTAATTTGTTTTAGGTGCAACATGATTCATTGTTGATGAAGCTGGCGACTCATCAAAAGTATGGGAAAGCGATATAATGGGTTGTCAGAGGTAGGATGTTCCCCATATGCGAATTCCCATCGACATTCATAACAAGAATCTCTTTGTTAGCATCTACATCACTAGGCAATTTGTTATTACATTGAGAGAAGTGAGATGCTCTACAATGTGTTATTTTTTTGACGAGAAAAAAGCACAGTTCATAATTTTTATTCAAAATCTTGAACCATATTGTTCATTTGGAAAAAAATCCTTACATAAAAAATCCAAAACAATAGACCCAAGACTACCAAGCAAAGAATTGAAACGCAAGATGGCCATACATGTACATAACACATAGATAGCACTCCTCATGGAGCAAGTAGGGTCCTAAACCCCCTTTACATCCCTATACGAGGGCATTAGATTTGCATTGTGTTCAAAAAAACCAAAAAGAAGAAATGCATAGCTAAGAAACTCATTGAGCATACTTGGGAGCAACCCAAATGGGCATGTTGGTGTAAGAATCTGACATTAAAGTCCTTATTATAGGGTCGCACATCTATGCATGGTCAGTGCTCAAAGAGCACATAAAATAAAAGAAAATAATTACTCAGAATTAGTAGCCATTGATTTAAGCCCATGTGAGGATTTCATAATGTAATGAAGAGAAAATAGGAGGTGTGGCTCCAAGGTTTTTTGGTTTTCCCGGTTAAGGGTTTCCAGGGTAAATCTCAGTGTTTATGTGTGAATGATGTGTTGTGATCTCTATTTTGCTTAAAAGAATCTGTATGCTTTGCTTCTCTGCACAGGTTTAAAACTTACACATTCCAAGTAGGAAAAATTAACATAGTTGTACAGTTTCTCTATAGATCATGAAATAATGAGAAAATGTCAGATTTGCCTTAGAGGAATAGGGCTCCACCAAACGTTGGACCACCACCGCATAGCTGCTACTGATGACAGCCAAAACCACTGGTCCACTACCAACGATGGGAGGTCATCACTTTAGCATGTTGTTGTTGCTTGCCACTTCTTTCGTAGCAGGCTTAGACCACCATCGTTGTTGCAAGCCACTGTCGTTGCAACTGCTGCTTGCCACTGCCACACCTGCATGCCACCTCCACCACTATTGTCATACATTGTTGCCACTGTTGTTGCTTAGACCACCGCCATTGTTGCTTGTTGTCACCGCTGCAACTTGGACCACCATTGCATCTGCTTGTCACCACCACCACTGATGGCTTTGACTCGTTGCAACATACATGTCGGGACCGTCGTTGCTCTCCCCATCAAAGACCCCTACACCATGGAGAAAAACCCGCACAACTGTGGCCTCCATTAGATTATTTGAACAACGAGCTTGGATAAATGGTTGCAATGGGGTGAAGGGGATGGCAACTAAGGAAGAAACCCTAGCTACCTAGTTCATTTCGTAGTATGAATCTCAAAACGAGGGTTCTAGTTGCAGAGGAAAAGTGCTATAAGAGGAATGTTGTAACTTGTTATGTTATGATAGAGTTGTTGTCACATACGTGGGTAATGTTTATATGTCAATGTATAAAAAAAATACTAAGAACATGTGTTTCCTCCTAGGAGGCCACTCGTTCAAATCTATACCAGGCTAGAGCATGTACACCTCTGTAGACTCTACTGGTCAAATCATTACATAGAATGAGGTCACTTGTCCCATAAACAAGGGGGTCTCATACACCAATTCGGTGTTTGGCTTGGCTGTGACCTTGAAATTAGATTATTATTATTATTAAATAATAATATTATCATATTTTAGTAAAAATATAAATATAGATAAAAAATCTCTCTCTATATATATATGAAAGAGAGAGATTTGATATGAACACCTAATATAAAAACTGCTATGCAAGGAGAGGACCATATTTATGCAATAACATAAATACTATTAATAAGATATTTATACAGAAATATTGGTACCCATTTCTTCATTTATATCTATGCCTAATCCTTTTTTAATTATGAACAAATTTACACCTTAAGGGATTTGGATCCCTTTCGGTGTTGGATAGATCCAAAGTTAAAGTGGATCTATGTTGGTTACTAACATTTAATTTATGATACTAGGCAACAAAGTGATATGATTACATATAGATGTTGTTAAATTATTATTATTCAACATCAATGTCCTCTCAAATACATAAGATTATTTGCAATTAATCACACAAAACCCAACACACTAGGATAGTGAATGCCTCGTCCTACCACTAAACGAAATCTGCAGAGCAACAAATGCTACCTACAAATGTTGGGGTTAGCCTGTCACCACAACCCCTTAACCAAAACCCAGATATGACATCAACAAGCCAAAGGAAATAACAAGTTAAATACATAATTTCTATAAAAAATCAATTTCATATAAAAAATGAAAACATATATTAAACTATAACTTCTTCGAAAGTTACATAATCATGTGGATAAAATAAGAGAGCAAAATTATTATTGCGGGTCACCACAGTGCATGGACAATAATAGATTTTATACCAAACCCAACTTTACACTTTACTTACTTTATTATTACTAATTTTTCCTAAAAATCGCTTATACATTTTGATAATATGTTCTTATGAACTATTGCTGCACGATTTAGTAGTCCTATGGTGCAAGGAATATTGACCACTAGACCTACAAAACAACATTTTTGGTGTCTTTGTCAGGGAGCAAGGAGTTCCTTGGTAAATTTCAATGACAAATCTTTGGTGATAAATTATCCTCTTTAATTTATTCATTTCATGTATCGACTCCATTGGATTTTCAATTAGCAAAGTACAATGAACCTAGATTTAGTAAATCAATTAAAGGAAAATCAAAGGTTACTCCTTCAAGAAATCCGAAATTAAAGAAAGAGAAAACTCGAACCACTAACTATGAATGGGAATCATCTTTACCAAATGAAGATGACATGGATTATTGTGATAGAGTTTTTCATAGGTTTAATGATTTGGAAAATGAAAGATCTCACTTAAAGGATGCTTTGTCTTTACTAGGTGGAGGTATTACAAGTGATGGTGAAAATTCATTGGGAGGTATATCCATAGTTGGAAATCGTCATGAAGAATCTACTAGGGAAGCCATTGAGGCATCCTTAGAAGAAAATTCTCATGATGATTTTATGCTTGAAAAGCAACTATACAAGGATGATCAAGATACTTTATCTGAAGGAGTGAATGAAAGAAATCAATTTAAGTTCTATTATGTAGAGACTAGTATTGACCTCTCTCCTAACTTAGGCCCCATGTGTGAAAACCAATAAATTTAGTAATTTCCATCACAAAACCCTTCATCTCATAAGAATTTAAGGTTAACCATTATAAATAATATGGGGAAAAATACATTTCTTGACTCCACTCTCCTATCCCCATCATTGGAATTTCACATCACTTTTTCATATTGAAATCACACTTCTATAATCAAACCTTTCCATGGAGAAAGAAAGAATTGCCAATAAGTCTCTTGTGAAATGTCCCATAACCCTTTTTCACCATATCTCATACATCATAACTTGGTGAATGATAGTTATCAATTTATCAATCCCATTGACCTTTGGATAGAAGAAGCTCACAAAAGTGAAACCCAGCCTTAGCATGACTTCATCTTTTATCACTTTGGTTTTCCTTCAACTTCCAAGCAATGAATGATGGAAATCCCATCTTTCATTTCCTTAATCATTAATGTATCCTTGACTTGGTTTATTATCAAGCACAAAGGAAGAGGGATTGATAAATTCATCAAGTGTGGTTCCATTGGATGTTTACTTTTACCTAGCATTTTCTTCATCTTTTAAGCTTAGGAGTAGGTAGGACAAATAAGTCCACCCTTGAACACTAAAAGAATTTCCCGCCTTTGCATCTTGATGTGTCATTTCAATAACCTATATCTTTAGACTTAGAAAATTTTGAACATGTTTCAAATCTTTTACTTCGGATTTATTTTTCCAAAGTTGTGTTTACCTAAGATGCATTCTAATAATGGTTTGTGGGGATGTATATGTCTTTGTTGTAGTTACTCATTTTATTTGCCACTAAGATGCTTGAGATTCTAAGGTTCTTGAGTACTCTTCCCTTAGAGCACGCATCCCCCATGGAGACAAATTTTATGCCACATATTGTATAGGCATAATGTGACTTGTTTTGTATCTCACTCTATTCTAGTCTACTAATGTATTCCACACTGTTGTGATCCATTTTTTATGTTTTTGGATCTTCTAGGTGATATGAGTGATGTGATGATCATGATATGATGAAATCTTTGATTCCTCCTTCTACTACTATACTATGTCAGATGATCTAATGTGATGATGACATATCACATTATGTTGTATTATATTGTAAATTGTTATCACATGATATATTGTATTTGATTGTTTTGACGAGTATAGCTAGTAGTACCTTGCATAGGTTGACAAGGGTGAAGGGTTGTTGGTTTAATGACATACCATTCACCAAGGTGACCACACTCTTAATTTAGTATTTCTAAGGACTATTCCCTCTTTTTTGGTTCCACCTCTAGCCTTTATCGTTTCATCCACGCCACTCCATTTTGTGATTCACATCCCATTGGCTTGAAGTTGACTGATTGACTCTTGTTCTCCCCCTTTGTGTATTTGTCACCATCTATGTTTTGCTTCTTCATAACTATGTCTAAGGATAGTTGAGTTTTAGTGAATTCTTAGTACATGAAACTTTTGAGTATGCTCCCCAAGGTTGGTTGTTAATAGTCAGGAAGATCTGTAATTAAACAATGCCTTCTCCTAAGATCCAAATTCCCTATGTTATTGATATATAACAACTACTAACTATAAGAATAGGTAATCCCTGTCACTACTAGCAGGTGATATGCCCATTTGCACTCACATGCATTATGTTGGCAACTTCATTGGGGCTATGGATTCTCAGTAGCAACTGAGCTTAGGTTGTGTCATCACTAGTATTAAAAAGGTGTAAAACTAGGGCCAATATCTTCCAATATGTTAGGCCTATGCTAAAAAAAGAAAAATATAAAGAAAAACAAGTATAATAAAGGGAAATATTACTGTTCGGATCAAATGGAAAGTACCTCATAACACACCCCTTCTATGTTGACACTTGCTTTGGTTATTTGTATTATTGATGAAACCACAAAGGAAACATTGTTTTCCTTATATTGAGTCAAACATTTAACCAAAGCCAATCTACTTTTCAAAACCTCTCGTGAGTTATCCATCTCCACTCCAAAGAATATCTAATCCTTTCGTGAATATTTTGATATATCTGCATGGTATTGGTTTCTTTTAAATCATCAATACGACGAACCTGCTTGAAGACACCTATGGGGTATATCATCATGATTTCATGACTATGTTATATGATGACTCACACTTAAACAATTAAATGCATTATATATATTCCGTACATTGGCTATGCAGATGTACACTGCTATTGATCTACTTGGGACACTACTTAGCAATAGCACATCATCACGACAGAGTTTTAGATATTTAGAGACATCATCATGCCTCCCTCAAGGATATTCAATGGACTCGGCGATTGTTAGCTCAATTTTGTATGTATCTAGTCTCGCAACTAAGGGACCTATTTGCCGTTTTTTGTTGTACATGGGATCCGTGCATTATGATCACATATTTGGATAGCCATATGCCACCCAATTGGTCACTACTACCATAGATAAGTCATTAATGTAATGTGGCATGCTCATTGCACAATGTTATGTAATCAAGTTTTCATGCTTGTGCATGGTTTTGATGCACACATTATTTGTCGAGTCTACTAATGGATTTTGACACCCATTTGGTTCTTTTATCGGTCAACTGAGTTAGATTGCAGAACGCTCCTCCATATTAGTTAGTTTGACCAAATTTAACTTTTTCAACAATTGACTTGGTCAATATGGAAGAGCAACAAGGTATATACATGTGCCAACATTAGTTAGCAATGATGTTGACTCCATGACTTTGCAAGTCATTGTGATATTTTCCCCCTTGGTTATATGTTAGTTCTTATGTAATTGGATTTTAATTAAAACACTCCTTGAGTTTTAATTTAAAAAGCATAAGTTGGATCAACAATAGTTTAAGCAAAGCTACAAAAGCATTTCCGAGATCATTTGAGCAAAGACATAGCCACATATATTCTTCAAAGGATATTTGGACTCATCATAGGCAGTTTCCCCTTTTAGTTCACATGGCTACATACATTTTTGGCTTAATGGCATTTAATTATAACTTTTCCCTAAGTAATTTTAATTTAAAAATGCCTAAGTATGGTTTGATTAATGATTAAACCATAATGACAAATTTTTAGTGATGATTTGACATGACGAGTCACTCTTGGAGATTATATGAAGGCTTCCTAGTGGCTTACATGTGATCATAGGACTTCTTTGGTGACATGGGACTCTCATACACGTGTCATTTATTATATAACTACTTTGTGGGGTGACTTCATGAGATGGTTGATACTACTCATTTTATATAAATGTGTGGATTGATCCATCCTAGGAGAGTGCACTTTGACTCTTCCTTCCATCATGGAACTATTTTCTATTGGACTATTCAATTGAGATAACTTTTGAGAATATCCAGATACAGATATTACAATGGTATCAGAGTGATCCAACCCTTGGACATTATTTACACCTTGTGTAAATTGGTTTTTAACCACTATCTTAGGGTTTCCCTAAAATTGTGGTCTTTTACCAAGAAGAAAAACATAAGAGGTAAAACAATAAAAAGAAGAAGAAGGAAAAAAACAACAACACAAGGTTTATTAAAACCACATGTGGTTTTATAAACATGCCATAAAATAAAAAAAGTAAAAGAAGAAGAAGAAGAAAAGGGAGAAAAAAAAACAACCCATTATATTATGAAACCACACAAGTTAAAAAAAAGCATTACATCAATAAAATGGGTTTTATGATAAATGAAAAATAATTAAATTATAGAGTGAATGATCAATCGTATTTTTAGATTGACAAAAATTCTAGTGCCTTACAAGTCTATTTAAAAATATATATTGTAAGGGTGAGTCCCACGGCTTAATTTTTTTTTATTATTATAAAAGTTAATCCTAAAGATTTGAACTTGGGCAGGGAGGGTAACATTCCTTCTTCTCAACCACCCAATCTACACACAATCCACAAAGAAGTTTTAAGAAGAAAATAAGTCAAAGTTAAAAGAAGAATTAATTTCAAGGTAACTACATTAGGGGTTATTACGCCCTTCGTTCTACCTCTTATTAAAGGAGTCAAAGACAAATTATCGACAAAAGAGCCAAGTCAAAGGGGGACCATTTACCATTGAAAATGTTGAAGACCAAATTGTCGACGAAGCAACATAATCAAGGAGAATCTAACCTTTTCATACGAATACAAGTTCAGTCGTAACCATGGCTTATGGTTCATATATTCATATAAAAAAATTAGAAGATGAATTAGTATGTTGTCAAAATGAAAATATAAGATTACAAACGATAATCAACTTACAAAATCTTCAAAAAGAGTTTAAAGACGAGATATTCAGACCAAGAAAAACAAATGGAAGATTTGTTCGCACAGATTGAGGAATTAAAGCGTCTCAATAAAAAATCACAAAACCAAGGTATCAAGAAGGAAGTTGACGACAACAAGGAAAAATAAGAACTACACATTTGAACACGCTCCTGAACGACAAGGATGAAGAAATTGCGAAAGTCCAAAGAAAGTTGGAAAGTCAAGAATCCGATATATGTCGACATCAACAACAAATGAAAGAACTCCAATAGAAATACAACGGCATTAGAAGGGCACACAAGTTGGAAATTACAAAATAAATAAATTAACAAGCAAGAATGAAGAAGTAATTTGACTAAATAATCATAACAAGACATTAGTTACAAAGATCACGAAGTTAAAAAGAATTTGGAAGTCAAAACAAGTTAATGAAGACTTCGAAGGAAAAAT
Organism: Pseudotsuga menziesii; assembly: GCA_001517045.1. NCBI lineage: Eukaryota > Viridiplantae > Streptophyta > Pinopsida > Pinales > Pinaceae > Pseudotsuga > Pseudotsuga menziesii. Next base: position 195,391 of record LPNX010193199.1, on the reverse strand, counting down.
TATAGAGAAGCAAGAAGAAAATCATCGCCTGAGAAATATTAATCAAGAGCTAGAAGAGCAAATCAAAGAGTTAAAAGAGGATAAAAAGTCACAAGTAGAAAGGTTAAAAAAGATTCAGAGTAATAACTTTCTATTAGAGAACAAATTAGAGCAAATCAAGAAGGGAGCTTCCAGAATCTCAGGCAAAAAAATTCAAGTTAAAGAACAATAAGCCACTTCAGTAAAAAAACAAATAACAAAAATTACTTATCGACACCCAAACCATAAAAATAATTTTGACCAACGACAAGGTCAAAATGAACATAAATAGAGGAGTTATGATTTCATAAGAGAAAGCACACAAAATGAACAAGCTGAACAAGAAATGAGAAATTCCATCCAACAAAGCGATCAACAAACAACTCCAATGAAGATAGATCTCGGATGGACAACTTCACAAACGATGTGTCAATTTTTCTCGAGAATTCGTAACTCATATCGTTTCATTTCGTCGTGTGTTGCAGTTAATAACACAAAGATTAAGATGATGTCGTTACAGACAAGAAATCAGACGTAAGCCCTCTCTTCAATAAAGCTTCGAGGACAAAGCTTCCCTTAAATGGAAGGCAATGTAATGATTAATATATAATGAGAAATTATGCGTTTATATATATATATATATATATATATATATATATAT
>LPNX010193199.1:134153-194274 GCA_001517045.1 Pseudotsuga menziesii | reverse complement strand
ATATATATGAAAAAGGTAAGTGAAGAGGCATCTTTTTTTTTTCAGAAGAAAAAATACTAGTCTTTGTTATTCGATTAGAATCAAAAGACATCTTTTACATAGCATCAATGACTGAGCATTCAACAATCAGCAGAGACAGCAGTCAGAGCAGCACAATAATAACAGAAATGATCAAAGCATACTGCATCATCCAAGATAGAAGAAACAAAAGTCTGATCATGGCAGACTTTACTCATCATCCCCGTGTTAACAGGTCAAAAAATGCTGATAGAAATCGAAGGTGATCAACAATCAAATAATCCAGAGCAAAACTTGCTAGCAGAGAGGACTCTATTCATGACAAAAACATCAAAATATGCACATTTTGTTGATGGCCAAATAGGCTGAAAAACTCAGTAGCTAAAATAGAACAAAGTGGCCCTCATTTATGACCTTGCCATCCAAATATTCAGTGAAAAAACCATGACCCAAATCCAAATTCAGGGCCTTCTTTGAGAGTTTATCTGCCAGAGAGTTATGCTCCTGGAAAATGTGCTTGAAAATCACCTGAGGGGCCAGAAGAAGCAAATTTCTTATATCTTTGCACCAATGCATCAGAGAAGGAACATCAAGTGCCGACGATCGATTGAGCCAAGAAATTATAACCAAAGAGTCACCAAAAATCAACTGAATTGGGATACCCATCATCTGGCTTACTCTGAGAACAGCCCAAGAAGCCAATAACTCAACTCTTGTATTTGTACCAAGTCCACTACCAATGGAAAAACAGAAATAGTGCTGTTCATTTAAATAGATAACAAATCCCGAGCCACTAATATTGTCTGCTGCAGCCCCATCAAAAAAACCACAAGAGAAGGTCAAAATAGGTCTAGGTTAAGTGAAGAGGCACCTTATGAATGGTGGCGTCTCATTACTAAGGAAACCTTTGCATGGGTAATTATACAAGCATCATTTGTCATGTAAATCATCATTCATATTCATATTTACTCATATATAATTATCCAACATAGAACTATTATCTATTGGACTATTCAATTGAGATAACTTCTGAAAATATCTTATACATATGTTACAGTGGAGTTTGTGGTTTTTGCACATGATTTGACACAGAACATGGTTCTTGCTCATGGTTTTGGAGATGGCACATGGTATCTGCACATGGTTTTGTATGCCCATGGTATTGAGACTTTCCATATGCTATAAAAGGATGAGATCTCCTCATTTCTAAGTGGTAGGGTGAGAGCCTTGAAGCGCTATGGTAATGGAAGAAAGATTTTTGGTATGGCTATTATTTGTGTTGTGGATGATCTTGATAGTGTTAATGCGATATTGGGTTTTGCTCTCTATAGTGATCTAAGGTAAACCCGGTAAGAATGATTATTTATTTTCATATATTGAAATCTAATCTTGGATTGCTAAGAAACCTCCTTTATTAGGTGAAAAGTAGATTAGGATTTGAATTACTAGGAAACAGGTGAGAAGTAGATTAGGATTTGAATTACTACGAAACATTTATTCACTAGTTTTGCTGGTTATCCCATGCATGATTTATCTGACTTGGTATGATGATCTATTGATGGCTCGTGGCCTCGACGTTGAATGATAACGTTATATTGTTAAGTAAATGGTAATATTATATTTGAAGTGTTGTATGGTTTTAGTTCACTCTTAGTTTGTATGGTTACTACGTGATAATGACCACTTGATTCTTACACCTTCGAGGATGAATAGATTGATTCTGAACCGAACTTTGCCATTCTCACGATTATATTTTGTGGTTGACGTCGATTTGTATGTTCATTTTCGATTATTTTCCGTATTTGATTACCTTTTACAGTTTCACCGATGTCAGCCTACTTATTTAACCGAAGAGCAATCTCCCTCTGTTTGTTGTAGTATGCTCTGACTCAAAAATGTCAGTTTTCACTTTCTCGCCCTCAATTTACAGAGCCCATGTCGCTGTTTCCCCCATATCCAATTCAAGCTATCATGGCAGACGAGTTACAGCCCAATTCAAAGAGACGGAAGAAGCTACGACTACCAATCCCAAACAGGAAGAGGAGATAAAACCCTTGCAAACCACTATCCCTTCTAAAATTCTATCTCAGTCAATTGACAGAGACATCAAGAAAGTACGTCAAACCGTTCGTTCTTGAATTCAGTTTACCCATCATGGCTTCTTCATAATTTGTTTATGAAAATGGTTTTTTATTTCCTCTAAATTTTATGTAAATGGATGTGCAGGTGGTTCAGAAAACTGCTGGGACCTTTGCTCCCAGGGCTTCTACTGCACAAAGGAATCCTGCAGTTCCTGGATCAACTCTATACACTGTATTTGAAGTTCAGGGCTATGTGTCAATGGTGTTTGGTGGGGCTCTTGCCTTCAACCTTATCTTTCCTTCAAGTGAACCGGATATTTGGAGGCTCATGGGGATGTGGTCCATCTGGATGTTCAGTAAGTGTTTGTGTTTTTCTAGGCTTTACATTCATTTATTTACCATGTTTTCCTTCTCAGTGTTCAGTACGTGTGTGTTTTCTAGGGTTTACATTCATTCATTAACCATGTTTTCCCTCTAATGGGTGCATTCATTAACAAGTGTACACAGTTTACACAATCAGAAGCGCAGTAGGATCGCCTCAGCCTGACTATATTACGGTTCCAGAGTATACCTTTAAATGTGCTTTTGGATATTTAATAAGCGCAACAGAGACTACTGTCAAACAGATCTTTCAGAAATTTTAAATGATATCACAATTGAGAAATCTGTGACAAAATCTATATCAGAGTACAGTGAGGTTTGTAGCCAAGGTGAATGGTAGATGGGTAGGGGAGTAATTTTATTTTTTTTGGTAAGAAATACTACAAATAGAAGGTGCACAATTTCAACTGCTAAATAAATGAAGAAATGAAATTATGTTATTACAAGATGGCACTGGTATCAAATGACATTAGATCTTGATTGGGGACATGTTCAAAACTTTAAAAGTTAAACAATCATAACCATGAAATTCAAATAGAGGAGAAGAATAAGGATGTGTTCAAGGGAAAAAAATAAAGCAATGAAAATGTAAAAGATGAAGCAATGAAAATGTAAAAGATGTTCACATCTGCTATCTGCATACTCTGCCTTGGCTGTGATGGACTATTAGAGTTTTCAGCCAAGCTTTTATTTGGATAGCCATTATTGACTCTTAAGATATTCTTAAAGTCTTCAACATACTCTTTGAAGCTATAAAGTATTAATTTTTTGAATTTTGAAAGAGTAAAGTGAACACTCTAAAAATATCATGGAGCACTTTACATGATGGCTATCCAAATAAAAGATTGGCTGAGAGTACTAATATAGATGTCACTTACAGCCAAGACAGAGTGTGTAGGCAGCACACATGAGCAAGCAGTGTTCCTTTATTTTTTCATATCTTTATTCTTTGCCTTCAACGCCTTGTTTTCCTTCTCCCTTTAAGTTTTATGTTTATCGTTGTTAACCTTTATTAGTTTTGATAAGCATGTCCTCCCTATAAAATCGATGTCATGTGGTATCATTTGACATTATGTTTATCGTTACCCTATGTTGGTCACACAGTTCCATTTCTTTGCAATTCATAGTGCCAAATATATTGGTATATGATGATTTATGAAGATGGGGACAATGGAGAAATGAAATTATGTTATTACAAGATGGCACTGGTATCAAATGACATTAGATCTTCATTGGAGACATGGTCAAAACTTTTGAAGTTAAACAATCATAATCATAAAATTCAAATAGAGGAGAAGAATAAGGAGGTGTTCAAGGGAACGATATAGCAATGAAAATGTAAAAGAAGATGATGTTCACATCTAGTATCTGCTTACACTATCTTGGATGTGAGTGGCTATTAGAGTTTTCAGCCAAGCTTATATTTGAATGGCCATTATTTACTCTTAAGATATTTTGAGTCTTCAACATACACTTTGAAGCTATAAAGTGTTCTCTCTTTTTAATTTTGAAAGAGTAAACTGAACACTCTAAAAATATCAGAGAGCACCTTACATAATGGCTATCCAAATAAAAGATTTGCTGAGAATACTAATATAAATTGTCACTTACAGCCAAGGCAGAGTGTGTAGGTAGCACAAGAGCAAGCAGTCTTCCTTTACTTTTTTATTGCTTTATTTTTTGCCTTCAACATCTTGTTTTTCTTCTCCTCCCTGTTTTATGTTTATCATTGTTAGTTTTTAACTTTTTAAGCATGTCCTCCATGAAAAATTGATGTCATGTGGTATCATTACCCTCTGTTGGTCATACAATTCCATTTCTTCTTTGTCTCCGTCTTCATAAATCACCATCTACTAATTTGTTTCAGGATCTTAATTTTGTACCTTCCCTTTGTCATTCCTGCCAAAAATTTTAAGTACTTCCCTACTACAGTCAAATAGGTCATTCATAATTTTAAATGATATCACAAGTGAGAAATCTTTGACAAAATCTATATCAGAGTACAGTGAGGGTTGTAGCCAAGGGAAATGGTTGATGTGTAGGGAAGTAAATTTTTTTGTAAGAAATACTACAAAGATAAGGTACAAAATTATGAGTGCCAAATAAATCGGTACATGATAATTTATGAAAATGGTAATAGTGAAGAAATGAAATTATGTTATTACAAGATCTCACCGGTATCAAATGACATTAGATCTTCATTGGTACATGGTCAAAACTTTCAAAGTTAAACCATCATAATCATAAAATTCAAATAGAGGAGAAGAATATGGAGATGTTCAAAGGAAAGAATAAAGCAATGAAAATGTAAAAGAAGATGGTGTTGACATCTACTATCTGCATACTCTGCCTTGGTTGTGAGTGACTATTAGAGTTTTCAACCAAGCTTTTATTTAGAATTTTGAAAGAGTAAACTGAACACTATAAAAATATTAGAGAGCACCTTACATAATGACTTCCAAATAAAAGATTGGCTAGGAATACTAATATTAATTGTCACTTACAACCAAGACAGAGTGTGTAGGCAGCACACATGAGAAAGCAGTCATCCTTTACTTATTCTTTGCTTTAACACCTTGTTTTTCTTCTCCTCCTTTTAAGTTTTTATGTTTATCATTGCTAACCTTTGTTAGTTTTGATAAGCATATCCTCTCAGAAAAATTGATGTCACATGGTATCATTACCCTCTGTTGATCACACAATTCCATTTCTTCACTATTACCATCTTCATAAATCACCATGTGCCAATTTGTTTCAGGATCTTAATTTTGTACCTTCCCTCTTCCCTTTGTCATACTTCCTGCTAAACAATTTTGGTAGACATCGACAACAATTTAGATAGAAAACCCAAGAGTTTCCATTAATCTTCCACTAGATATTCAACAAAGACACCTTTCATGTGTGCATAAAATCTTACTTTCTTTTGATTTCCGTTTTGCATGGGGTATCTTTATTGTCAATTTTCCCCATTATGCTTCCCTTTTTTCTCTGTGACACTAATGTTTTTGCGAGTTCCTTCCCTCAGCATGCTTTTTGTTGTCTCTAGGGAGGATACTTGATTTGGCACTATCATACAAATCAACACATAGATCAGATATTCAAGTCAGGATGATAAGAGGGAAGCTTTTGTTAAGAACATACAGAAATTGAGGCCTAAGTCTACTTGACAGGTCAGATTTACATTTGTTGATAAATAGTTAATAGCCTAAGTTTCCATGAAACTTGGGGACAGGGACGGGGATGGGGACGCCACCTTTTAAAATAGGGGACTTGGGTATGTCGGGGGTACTATATATATATATATATATATATATATTCAAAACATAAAATTCAAATCATTTTCACTAGTATTCAATAAGTAACATGCACATTGCTTCAAAGTTTTATGAATCATTGATATAAAATAGAAATTACATATCAACCTTAAGTTTAAACATGATAGATAATCACAAACCAAGTGGAAATTCAAATTACAGTTTACATATAGTATGAATCATGATTTATCAATCATGATATATGTCCAATGTCATACAACATAAAGTATACTACATCCAAAATTCAAAATGCGAAAAACATTGAACATTGAACAATGAACATCAACAACATAGCTAAGTTGGTTTCATCAAGCCATGTCATCTAGGCCAGCTGCATCTACAGCATTATTATCATCATTGAGGTCCTCAACCAACAAGCAAAATGTCAAATGGGTTGGGGAGGGTAGGGCTCGTAGGTGTTAAGAGTGTAGCAGGACCCACGCCCACCCTTTCCCTCTACAAAAATGCAAAAAAGAATTAAAAAAAAAGAATTTTGCTTAGTTATCAATTGTTGGAAGTCTCCTTGGGGTCCCCAAAATCGGGGGACGGGTCCCCAATTCAAGCCAAGTTTCCTTTTTTCTTGCCAAAAGTTTCTGGTTTGCAGGTACTTCAACAGAGATTTTGGGAGACGTCTGAGAAGTCCCTGGCCTGATTTTCGAGATGGGGGGACTGTACCCAGGACGGGGACATGAACCCAGCCCCCGGGGACAGGTACCCCTACTACACAGGACCAAAGTTAACATAATTAGCCTGGTTTTTAAGGGGATTGGTTAGGCACTGAAGTATAAATAAGCTCGCTCACGTGTTGAGTGATATTACGAAAAGTGTGATGATATGCATTGCACTCTACACTATAACATGATCCCTATATAGTATATACCACTGAAATCTTTTGAATATGTTTATTTTTTTATGGATTATATTGATAAAAATGCATGAAACAATATTAAACTATCACATGTATGTATATGGAAAATTTGCCTAATGTGGCATCACAAGGATGAGAACAAGGGCATGGGAATGTACTAGCAATGAAGTAAATCAGGTCATAGGTCAAGAGTTCATACTCCTTTAAAAAAAGGAAAAGCAAAATACTGAAGCTACTGGAAGATTATTAGAAATAAGTGCTGGTCCATGCAACCCTTTATAAATGCAGTTTGCTGTTTTGTAGGGTTGAAAACTGTCATCATCTCAATTTTGATATGCTAGATGTCTTATCACATATGCAAAGTCTTTGGGGCTTATTGCAACAAAGTTGGGGAATTTGCGCAAAAACTGAGAAAGAAGACAGAATAAAGCAGTCGTTGTACTTCTACACTAGGCAGTGACACTAACACTAAAGTAGACAAGTGTTTGATGCAGTAAAATGGTCGAAGATCGGTGGTTTTTTGAACTAAAAGTAAAAGCCTCAATCATTTTTGGAAAAATACAATAAGAAAATTTAGAAACCATAAGACATAAAAATCTAGACTACCATTCATCAATTTAGGGTTTGGATTTTGGTTGTGATTTAGAAGCTTCAAGGCTTTATAAGTTTATATCTAAGTTTTGAGGCTCAATTTAGGGGTAGGGTTTCATAATTTGCCTTTAGGGTTATTTTTTTTCATGTCAAAAAATCAATTTTTTCCTGGCTGAAAACTTGCCCTGTAGAAGCTGAGAGGTTTCAGGATTACGGCTTGGAAATGGCGACTTGGAAACTTTTCAGTGCTGTATCACCTCCATTTCAGTTTCTGATACAGAAAACGGTGTATTCCCCTCTTTTCCTAGATGTTTCCGGTAAACTTAGGATTATATATCTACTTTAGAATGCTTCAGATTGCAACTCTTTTTTTTGCTAGTTTAAAGTGTTTTGTTTTATATCTTGCTTCTGTTAAATTTGAACTTTAGCATAAGATGATGGAGATTAAAATTCTCTTGCAAAATGCACTTGCAAATTTGCATATTTTAGTAATCTTTGTGTTTAGTTGTCTCTGTTTTGTGTTTGTAGCAATTCCTTCTCTACGAGCACGTGACTGTTCAAAGGAGGAAAAAGAAGCATTGAACTATCTTTTCCTTCTCATACCACTTATCAATGTTATTCTGCCCTTTTATTGGAGATCATTTTCTGTGGTTTGGTCAGCAGATACCTTGGCCTTTTTGGTGATGTATGCATGGAAGGTATGCCATTGTGTTTCTGTGTATTATGAGGCATTTTGATATCAAGAATACTGATTTGTGTAGTTTTCCTCAAATAATTCTGTTGCATGTACAGTTGAAGTGGCTCAAAAAACTGGAATGAAATATCTAAATTGATTTGGGAAGACCAGGCATCTGGATGAATGCAGCGACTGAAGATTGTTTGAACAGAAAGAGAACCCTATTTATTTCCTTTAATAGATTTCTCTTATAGTGCCTTGGTGATTCTGTAAGTTTTGTCAACAATACCTCCATATAAGGTTATGAAGATGTGTAAGATTTGAAGAAAGAAAAATCGTTAATTTCATTTCTGGAATCACCCTCTGGCATGCAAAATACTAAGCGACCATCCTTTTTGTTTTCTAATAATTGTCAAATGTAAGTTCCTCTCTGTAAGTTTTGTCATGCTTTCCAAGATTGAACTCACCTTTAGTGATATCTTTTTGTAACATATGTTACTTGTTAGGCCAAGAGGAACATCTACATCCTCTTTTCTTCAGCCAGTTTGATTCCCCTTCCTTTTAATGCACTTGGCTTTAATGTTGTAATGGTTCTGATAGTTGTCTTGTTATGTCCATTAATAAATCATAAATAAGCATAACATTTATAGTAATAATAATAAAAACAAGCAAGGGGTTACAACACTTTATGATAACTTTTTACGCTTTAATTATATATCCAATTGGAATATTCAAAGTATGAACTTAACAACATTTATAACATTGGTATTAGAGCCAAAATTTGACCATGATTTTTCTGGGTCATATTTTGAATTTAATAGCTGCCAATATCATGGGTATAATTAGGTGGCTGCAACAGCTCTTTTGATGGATTTGTTTTTTGGACAGAATCTATAAGATCAAGCTAGAGTGCATAGATAAAATTATTGGAAAATTATGAATCCGGTAAAAATAATCCCAACCTTGTTGAATTTTAACATGTGTATGATATTTTCAAAAAATTGCAGGCTGTATTAGAGATAGGACTTGAGATATTAAAAGCAGTCAGAGAATTACAGTAGCAAAACATGCATCACACAATTGAACACATGATTTTTCGCAGGGAGACCTTTTAAGGACAAAAACCCCAAAGCATTAGTAATTCATCCTATAAATGAGATGACTGAGTTTGTACATGAGCAAAGAAATAGTTCACAGAACTATGAGATGAATGTATGAAAAAATTTCCAAATTGAAGAAGCCCTAACAGGCTTTTTCTGCTGCTGCTGCTGCCAAGTGGACTGTACTTTTACTTCTGCCATGTGAACTTGGACTTTACCCGTGAGTCGTGACTGTACTTGTTGAGCTGCTGTGACTGTACCTTCCTGTAACTGTTGCCACCTCAGCGAGGGTCTGTAGATGCCCTGTGGGCTGCTGCTGCCCTCCACGGTGTCTTGTAGCAGCCTACTGCTGCTGCTGCTCCCCACCGTGACTGTTGCCCCCTGCTGCTCCCCACTGTGACTGTTGCCCCCTGCTGCTCCCTTGTGACATTCAGCAAACCTTTATCATAAGCTGTAGCAGCTCTGCTGCTACTGCTCTTTACCACAGTGACTACTCTCCACCACCGTGAGTTGTAGCATGAAGGAAAAATACCCAAGCAAGCTTAAGAGCTGCAATGTTGAAGAAAGGAAGAAAGACACCAGCCACCGAATTTTCCCAATCAACCTTAGCTGCGATGATGATGAAGACCTCAGTCAACGAGTTGTGGGAGCAGTCAAGTGATTCTATCTTAAAATGATTTGCAAAATGTTCTTCATTTATAGTCCATCAAACATTTAAGTTGGTTCCACATAATTAGGGAGTTGACATTAGGGCTTCCTTTCTTTTTCATCGTTGACCCTTGACTTTTAAATCTTTTGTGGTTCTAAGGTCTTCTTGGTGTTTGACTTGTGCTACTTGGTCCTTCACTTGATGGTCTCATGGACCAAGACTAGGGTTTCATGGTCCTTCAAGTATTTTTGTGACCACAAAACAACAAGTTGTCTCAAGAGTTCTTTAGGGTCCTTGTGGTTCATTCATGCCCACTCAAAGTGCATCTTCATAAGTAAGGAGATCTATTAAATGTTTTATCTTGATCTCCTTGTTGCCACCAAGATCAGGCGCTAGGTCTCTCAACTAGGGGTAGCTAGTCCTTGGAGAAGGTCTCATAACCCATATATTAAGGAGAGGAGTGCATCACTTGCCCAGACTCGTTCTAGGGCTTATGGTGATGACCCAGTAATTGTCCAAGTGCCTCATCCCTAGGATGCATCAGATGACTCAATGTCAAATACTTGGTAACTGACCAAGTGCCTCCATTTTCCTAGAGAATGGCCCTCATCCCTAGGCTGAGATCCTAGTCCCGAACTAGGTTAAGTTCCTGATAACTGACGAGGTGCCTCCATTCAGTGAATGGCCCTCAGCCCTAGGCCGAGACCCCAGTCCCGGACCAGGTTAATTTCCTGGTAACTAACTAGGTGCCTCCATTCTCCTAGAGAATTGCCCTCAGCCCCAGGCTGAGGCCTAAGTCCTGGATTGGGTTGAATTCCTAGTAATTGACCAGGTGCCTCCATTCTCCCAGAGAATGGCCCTCAACCCCAGGCTAAGGCCCTAGTCCCAGATTGGGTTGAATTCTTGGTAACTGACCAGGTGCCTCCATTCTCCTAGAGAATGGCTCTCGATGGTGCTTAGGAAAAAGCAACACTCCCTCTCAAGGAGAGAGGTATTCTCTGCAATGCCAAGCTTGTCACGAAAGTACATGAACTTTGTTGCTGTCAGAGGCTTGGTCAAACTGTCTACAATTTGTTCATCGATACAGATATACTGAAGCTTCAGGGTGCCTCTCTGCACTAAGTCTCTGATGAAGTGGTATTTCATTTCATTGTGTTTTGACCTGTCATGAAACACATGGTTTTCTGAAAGTTTTATGCTACCCTGATTATCACAATGAATAATAGTTGACTCAAGCTTTCCACCAAATAGATCAGAGAGAAGTTTCCTAAGCCAGACTCCTTTTTTGCAGGTATCACTAGCAACAATATACTTAGCTTCAGCTGTGCTTTGAGCTATGGAACCTTGTTTCCTGCTGGACCAAGAGATCATTGCCGGTCCCATATTGAAGTAGTAACTTGATGTGCTTTTCCAGTTTACTGCACTGCCAGCCCAATCGGAGTCGGCATATTCAACTAACATTACTCCATTGCTGGAAGTATACCTAAGCCCATAAGAGATAGTACCTCGCACATATCTAAGTACATGTTTAGCAGCTACCCAGTGGATGTGCTTTAGATCAGACATGAACCGACTTCATGCATTCACTGTGTAACATATATATGGTCTCGTGTGCACTAGATACATCAAGGATCCAATGCGTTGTCGATACAGAGTAGGATCCACATCCTTTGAACAAGTGCCTGAGTCACGTAACTTCTTCAAGTTCATTGTCATGGGTATGCTCATGGACTTGCAGTCCTGCATTCCAAATCTCAGTAAGATATTGATTGCATACTTTCCTTGTGTTAGGTAGATCTCATCTGGCTTTTGCCAGACGTCTAAGCCAAGAAAATTGTGCATTAGACCTAGATCCTGTTGAATTTTTAGCATTAGCATGAATACTTTAAAAATCTGCAGACTAACATAAACAAATGACAAGTGCAGTAAACAACATCAATACATCAACACATTGAATACATGATTTTTCACTGGGGAAACCTTTAAAGGACAAAAACCCCAAAAGCATTAGTAATTCTTCTTGTAAATGAGATGACAAAAATTCTTCAAAAAGTTCTAGAAACCCAAACATGGTTAAGCCACAATTTACAGAAGATCAATTTTTCCAATTTCACAAAAATGCCCAATTAGGGCTTGTGGCCCTAAATTCTCTTTTTTGCCCAACAAATTATAGGCTGCCCGAAAGACTGTTAGCTGCTCGGATCTGCCCTGTCTACCTAGATGTAACTGTCAGTCTGCCTGTCTCTGTTTTTTCCTGTTTTTGCTCGACTGCTTGTTATGCTGCCCGTTGACCTGCCCTTTATCCACTGTTCGGATGCTATGCAACCTTACTACCGCCTGGAGGGCAGACAACCCATGATCGAGGCCTCTAGGGCTAGCCCGTAGGCTGCTCGAGGGTCTGTACAGATCCGACAGCCCTGCGGGCTGCTACAGGACCCTCACGGGTCTGCCTACAGGCTGCCCGGAGGGCCTGTGTAGCCACGACAACCTCTTAGGGTCTGCCCGTAGGCTACTCGAGGGTTGGCCGTGGGACAAACCCTAACGGGTGTGCCTGCCTGTAAGAGAGGAGAGGGCAGCTCGTGAAGGAGAGGGCTGCCCGTAAACAAAACCTTGCTGCCCAATCTGTGTAGAGGCTGCTCGGATCTATGGAGGAGCTGTCGAGAAGACGGATGCCTGGAAAGAATGAAAAGAAGGGTTAGGGTAAAAACCCTAACACAAAAAACCAATTGCTGCAATTTGATGATGAAACCCTAGCTTAGGGTTCTTCTTCAATAGATGATGATGCCCTAGCTAGACTCATCCATGTTAGGGCACAATCATAGAAACCTTCTTCAAACCTGTAAGATCTTCTAGTGAGCAACTATACCTGTGAGAGCAAGTGTGTGTGATAATGAAATGGAATGATTTTCTTTTATATCCTTTGAGTCTCCTGTAAGTGGGCCAAAATTAAAAATCTCAAAATAATAATATTTTATTCTTTTCTAATTTTGACTTTTGCCTTTAGTGGTACTAAAGGTCTTTTTGCACTTTCACTTTTACACCTTAGTGGTACTAAGGGTCTTCATATATTTTTGACTTTTGCCTTAGTCTTCTTCAAGTGCCCCTATGGTCATCACATGTGGTCAACGTGGTCTTTTATCATCATTCAAAGTACATCATCATAAACTACGAGGATTACTAATGCTTTTATCTCACACTCTGTGTGACACCAAGATCGAGTATTAGGGTGTCTTAACCAATGGTAGCTAAGCCTTGGAGAAGATTGCAAAGCCCACTGATAAAGGGTCAGAGTGTTACACATGCCTAGACCCCGTCTAGGGCTTATAGTGCCTTCCTGGTTACAGTTCAGGTGCCTCAGCCATAGGCTGCATAATTTGACACTAGGTCAAATACTTGATAATAGACCAAGTGATTCCATTCTCCAAGATAATGGCTGCTCAGAACTAAGTTGAGTCTACTAGTACTAGACTAGTCCACATCATGGTCCTGGACCACATGTCTACCATTCAACATAATGGTCACTCAACACAAGGTTGAGTCCCCCCAGGGCAGAGCTGGGTCCATATCATGGTCAAGGACCATATATCCTCATTCAACAAAATGATCACTCAACACTGAGTTGAGTCCACACCGTGGTCCTAGACTAGGTGTCCTCATTCTCCTAAGAGAATGGCTCTTGATGCTGCTCAAAAAAATCAATAGATCCTTCATCTCGAATTCAGAGGTAAGCTCCCTCTTACATTGGGCTATCAGTTGTTCCTCCCCAATAAGGAACAAGTCATCCACATACAAGACTAGGATCAAATGATGGTTGTGAACAACCTTAAAGTACAAGTTGGAGTCAGCAATACTTTTGGAGAACCCCAAGCTATGAAGGTAGCCATCAATTCTTGCATGCCAAACTCTCCAGGCCTATTTGAGCCCATACAAGGCTTTCTTCAGTTTAGACACATGAGACTTCTCCCCATGAGTCACAAAGCCTTATGGTTGTTCAATGTAGACTTCCTCTTCAATTTTTCCATTAAGGAAAGTTGTTTTTACATCCATCGGATGGAGTTTCCATCCAAACACAACAGCAAGGAAGATGATAGTCCCGATGGTAGTATATCTGGCAACAAGAGCAAAAGTTTCGTCATAGTCTAGCCTTTTTTTGAGCAAAGCCACGAGCTACAAATATGGCTTTATACTTTTCAATGCTGCCATCAGTCTAGGAACAACTTCCCACACATCATTTTTCATAATTGAATTATATTCTTCAATCATGGCATCATTCCATACCTGTAGACTTGTTGCTTCTTTGTATGTGGAGGGTTCTGCATCAATGAGCTTACTCATAAGACCTGAGTACTTCTAGGGCTTTATGCTTTCTCTAAAAGTTTCGGGAGGAGCTTTATGCTTCTCAACTTCTAGCAATGTTTCTCGGAACTAGGCAGGTCTTCATTTGGAGGGACGAGCCTCAAGTAGTTCTTCAATTGGTCTATTTGATTCTATGGGCACATTTGGAATGTGAGGCTCATTTTCTTCTTCCTCCCTCTGAACTTCTGAATTTGGAATTTCGGAAGGAGATTCTTCTATATTCTTTGGAAGCTCTTTTGATTGGCGAAACACAACTTCCTCATGGAATATTACGTCTCTACTGATTTCAATGTACCTTTGTCTAGGAACATAGAGGCGGTAAGATTTCGAGCTTTCACTGTAACCAACAAATGTGTTTTTTCTTTTCGGAAGGCTCTAACTTCAATCTCTTTTCTTTTGGCACATGAATATATATAGGAGTGCTAAAAATCCTCATGTGGTAAACTGCAGGTTTCTTGCCTGTGAATACTTCTTCTGGAGTCTTCTTCCCCAAGATGGCATGAGGGCTTTTGTTTTGAATGTACACAACAATACATGAATCTTCAACCCACAGAGATAAAGGAAGACTGAGGTCGCACAACATAGCCTTGGTAGCTTCACATATCATTATGATTCTTCCTTTCTGCAACCCCGTTCTGTTGAGGGTTGTATGGCACTGTTAGCTTCCTCTTGATTCCTGCTTCTCGACAAAAATCATCAAACTCATTAGATTCATATTCACCTTTGTTATCTGACCTCAGAATACGGATGTGTATTCCTCTATGATTTTCAATTAGAGCCTTGAACTCCTTAAACTTGTCAAAAGTTTCACTTTTAACCTTTAGAAAGTAGATCCAGGACTTGCGAGAATAATCATATATGAACAATACATAATACATGCAACCACTCAAGGAGGGTGAAGACATAGGCCCACATATGTCAAAATGAATCATATCCAAGATCCCTTTAGATCTACTGTTGCTATGGAAAATGATTTCTTTGTATTCTTGCCTAGAGCACAACCTTTGCAAACACCACTATGTTCATGAGAAAACTTAGGCATACCTATAACGATCTTTTGAAGACCAGGGAGAGCTGTATAGTGAAGGTGTCCAAACCTTCGATGCCATAGTTCACATGGGTGGATTGTGTTGTGAACTAATGCTTGAGTGGAGTGTCCAGATGCTTTGTAAAGGTCCCTCTCGAACTCCAATCAATTCAACTGAGCTTAAATTCTCATTCTTTTCCCATAGTAGGACCTTTCTGTCCATGAAGATAACTTTGTAGTTATCTTTTAAGCCAACAACAGAGAGGAGGTTCTTTTTCAAACTAGGGACATATAATATGTCTTCGATGTGCAAAACAGTGCCCGAGTCAAGTTGAAGTGAAGCTGAGCCAACTCCTTCAATTATATAGGTGGTGGTGCAGGGTCAGATCAACCACAACCAATACAACCAACACCTCCAGGATTTGGTGGCTCCTACACTTAGCAGGATTTCCAAATTTAGCCCTCGACCAAATTCTGCTCTAAAATTACCTCCCTGCAACTCTGCTTCCGCAACAACTTCTCCGCAATGTTGTTTTTGCAACAGGCGGTCCGCAACTGGCTCTCCGCAACTCTGTTTCCGCAAGCGGATTGCTGGATGCGGGATGTGCGGCCAACTTTCGAAAGTTGCTTCCCCGCAACTTTCCTCCCGTAACTTTTCCTTCGCAATTTTTCAAGCCGTTAGATCTTTGCGGCCTTCTCCACGACCGTCGATCTACTCCTTGATGTGGATCTCACAGATCTTTGTAGATCTGTTATCACCCTCGCAACTTTTGTTGCGGATCTCTCCTGGACCGTCAGATCTTCGTCCACGGACTCAATCTCCGCTGTTCATTTTCTGCAAAAAATGGTTAAGGCGGAAAATCTGTGCGCTGCATCGATTGATCATGGAATCGATCAATCTAGCCTGCAATCTCTTAGATTAATTAGCCTAACTCTTCTACGCATGCATTTACGAACTATTCCAACTATTCCAGCAACAATTTCATGCGTGAATCAACGATTTTACAGAAATACACAAATGTTCAGGAAACTACTGAAGTCGGCCCTTCACAAATTCACAGTTCAAAACATTAAATGCAACTAGGCTAATAATACTGCAAACACACAACTAATCCTTCTATTAAGCAAACACATAGACACACAATCAACTCTCTTCTTCAATCTATTAAAATATTTACAAGCGGAATCAGACGTAGGTCTGTTCGTCTCTCTGCAAACTCGAAATTCTAATGCTGAAGAGCAGAACCCTTCTCCCTTCTCTAATCTGCCTATTTAAGCTAAATTGTAACCTCCTACATTGAGTGGTCCTGCAAAACAAACAAGAGCATGATTGAAACATCCCTATCATAACAAACAAACTGTGGCTTGATCTCCACGCAAGGAGTCATGATCTACCATCAGGCCTATTGACGCTAACAAACTATGACTTAACAAACCAACAAAAATTTGCCACAGCATGTGACCAACTCATCACATTGCTGGCATGTCACGATGCTCCTGCATCAAACTTGCAGGGGTGAAAAATTATGAACCCCTGTTCATTAGATCAGCTACAGTGAAACCCTTGGCTTCCAACTGTTCAGTGCTCATCCAAGTAGAATGTTCTCCATTTATAGTCCATCAAACATTTAAGTTGGTTCCACATAATTAGGAAGTTGACATTAGGGCTTCCTTTCTCTTTCATCGTTGACCCTTGACTTTTAATCTTTTGTGGTTCAAAGGTCTTCTTGGTGTTTGACTTGTGCTATTTGGTTTCATGGTCCTTCAAGTATTTTTGTGAATACAACAAGTTGTCTCAAGAGTTTTTCAGGGTCCTTGTGGTTCATTCATGCCCACTCAAAGTATTTCTTCATAAATAAGGAGAATTATTAAATGCTTTATCTTGATCTCCTCGTTGCAACCAAGATCAGGTGCTAGGTCTCTCGACCAAGGGTAGCTAGTCCTTGGAGAAGGTCTCATAGCCCATAGATCAAGGAGATGAGTGCATCACTTGCTCAGACTCGGTCTAGCGCTTATGGTGATGACTTGGTAACTGAGCAGGTGCCTCAGCCCCAGGTTGCATGAGATGACTCAATGTCAAATACTCGGTAGCTAACCAAGCGCCTCCATTCTCCCAGAGAATGGCCCTCAACCCCAGGATGAGATCCTAGTCTCGGATTAGGTTAAGTTCCTGGTAACTGACCAGGTGCCTCCATTTTGTGAATGGCCCTCAACCTTAGGCTGAGACCCCAGTCCGAGACTGGGTTAATTTCTTGGTAACTGACCAGGTGCTTTCATTCTCCCAGAGAATGGCCCTCAATCCAGGTCGAGGCCCCAGTCCCATACTAGGCTGAATTCCTGGTAACTGACCAGGTGTCTCCATTCTCCTAGAGAATGGCCCTTAGCCCCAGGGTGAGGCCCCAGTCCCAGGCTGGGTTGAATCCTTGATAATTGACCAGGTGCCTCCATTCTCCTAGAGAATGGCTCTTGATGCTGGTTAGGAAAAATCAACAAACCTTAGAACTAAAAATATACCCAACAAAAGTGACCAAAACACTAGCAGCGACAGGAAAGTAAACCTGGGAGAATGTAAGATTGAAGTTATGGATTGCCTCTTGAGTGGAGATTGATATAGAAGATATGGTACAACAAATGCATACAACTTGCATGGGATAGTTTACAAACTTGAATAATCAAGGAAACACAACTCATTTTGGAAAACAATATTATTATATTGTGCAATAGTTTTAAGGGAATCTCAAATAATATTTCCCAAATATTTGTATAGGAATATCATTTATGATCATTCAGTAACCCTTTAATGAATGGCCTTATTATCCACACGGTGATACCCTGTGAGAATGTGCTATATATTGATAATCCTATCTAGTTTCATATAGACTCGATGGAGGTGCATATGGAGCAATCTCACTTTTTACTGGTAAAATTATATAATGTGTTATTTGAACATAGTAGAATTTTTTAGAATATCCCTAATTGATATCATATGTAGAATCATTGTATAGGCTTCAAGAGAAACTTATGGTCATCCTTAGTGATGAGTAGATGGGGCATTGAAGCTTAGAAGAATGTCACCATCTTCTTCATTGTTTTCATTGGTTGCATATGAGTGAATAAATGTGTAAAGTTTTAAAAAGGAAGCATTAGATTGGTTAGTGTGTAAGATTGAATGTCATTTTCTGTAGTCCTTAGTAAATCCTGGTGAGATCAGTGGTGTTGCAAACTTGCAACTTAGTTCATCGGTGAACCTACCACCCATATAACATTGAATACTTTCCACTATGCCAATGTCGGTGCCAAGAATATCACCTGTAATGTTCATAGTCTCCTAGAGCTTGTAGCATTGCAAAGAACTTAAAGACACCCTCTCTATCAATCTATGTGATGCATGAGATCGACAAGTGCAAAGAGAAGACAAAGGTTGTATAGAGTGCTTTGGAGCGTACAACATTGCGAAGTGTTATTGAGGCAACTTAAGTGTCATATAATTTGGATCCAATGGTTACTATTATAGAGGAAGTTGAGTTTGTGAGATCCTATTATGACATGCTAGATGATGATGTTTCCAACATCACCACTGCTCTTCCTCTCAATTTAAATTGACTCTCTTTCTATAAAAGGTGTTTGCAATATTCTTTAGAATTTAAGGGATGATGGACTGCCAAGATCAGTGCCTATCAAATTGGGTGATGGTGTCATGATCGACAATCAAGAGGGTTAGAACTTGTATGGAAGAAGGCATAGTTATGTTGTTAGAAACGTAGTTTAGCCAATCACATGGGTTTACTTCAATACAAAAAGTTAAATAGGGCTCTTTGAAAGATGCTTGTCACAACTAATACAAAATTAGCTAAGTAATAATGTGCAACCATGGTAAATAAAGGACAACCACATTTGAAACCATAAGAGAAGTAGACAAGAGTAGGAAGCCTTTTTTACAGGTTGAACAATTAATACTACATAATCCTTCAAAGTGTGGTTTCACACAAAAATCAAGAGGGTTTTGAATGTGCCACTTTACCTTCAAACCATGGCAACTCTCAAAATAGAGTGAACAACCCTAATCAAGATGTTTATAGTAGCAAATGTTCCTCAATAGAGAAAATGATTACAACAAGATGAAGGGAGGGTTTAATCACAACCCTAACATCCTCTTATTATAGCAAAAATTCCCTTCCCTTCCAGAAAGACTATTTAGTAGATTTGTGCTAGTAATTTCTAGCCATCAAATAAATGCAAGTTTTTTTTTTGAAAAACCTCACATTGAAGTGCCCATTAACTTCTTCCTATTAGATCTTCAACTAAGCTTCAATGGTATCTCTCGAACAACTAACCATGCCACTAGCAAATAAGATTCTCTTCTATTTATAGTCTTCTATTCTCTAAAATTATGGTTGTGCCATAGGGTTTTAGTGAATAAAATGATATATTAATCCAAAAACCATGTTCTTCCACCTAGGGTCGCCTTCATATAATTTAGAGCCTCTTGAACCCTAGTGCACCACTTGGAAAGTCCTCGTGAACTCCAAAAACCATGGCCTCCGAACTCTAGTGCACCACTTGGAGAGTCTTCTATTTACAGGCTTATATTCTCTAAAATTACGGTTGTGCCTCAGAGGGTTTTAGTGAATAAGTGGTATATTAATCCAAAAACCATGTCCTCCTACTTAGGGTTTCTTTCATATAATTTAGAGCCTCTTGAACCCTAGTGCACCACTTGGAGAGTTCTCATGAACTGTAGCACTCCTCTTCTAGCATGAAAATGTGTTCACATTTGATTTTTATTTTCAACTTATAGGTCAAAAGATTAACTTGGGACCTCTTTTACCTTTTACATAGGTCCACTTTCCACACGTTATCATTCTACTTCTATAAAGTACACTTTTTTTTTTGTGGGGAGGGGGGACTTGGGCCATGTCATCCATGCTACATGGTGCTTCCTCATGCAAAAGGGCTCCTCTCCAAATATGTAGAACATGCCTCGAATCGAGTGTCGCTTCCTCGAATGTCTCAATAGTGAAACATGCTTCCAAATATGTGGAGTGCACCTCAAATAATTTGTAATGCCTCATAACATCACTTAACATTGCTCTTAAAGCTACTTTTGCACAAAACCTACCTCTTGCAAGGGGTAGATTCATGATCAAGCCACCAAAATGCTCCCTTAAAGTGAAATATTTGTCATCAACTGATCTCCTTTGGCCAAATAATGCTCCAAGCTAGGGCATTCCTCCATTAAATCTCTTCATTGCCACCTATCATGCCTTGTGCCTCCCCCAAGCTATGGCGTTTTTGCTTTGGATTGTTAAAGTTACAACATCACGAGTCATTCTCCAAGGCAATCTTGTACGTCAAGATTGGGCCTCATGTGTTGAGGTAGTGCCTTAGGGACCCTGAGTTGGACTCAAGAAACTTGGAGTAGATTCTTGAGTTGGACTCAAGAATGACTAAGTCTTCTGTGTAAAGATTAAGCCTCGTGCGTTGAGGTAGGTACTTTGTATGTCAAAGTGATGATGTTGTACAGTCTTGTTGGATAAGACTAAGGAATTGTGTGTCAAGTCGTATCCTCATGTGTTGAAGTAATGCTTTGCATGTTGAAGAATGAATGATGTGTGATGTATTACTAACCATGGTCATCGAGCTGGATGAGCTATTAAGTCTCCTCTAGAGACTGACCACCTCTAGAGTGAATTACTTTAATGATAGTAAAACAATATGATCACATTATTGGAAAATCTCCTTAGTATAATTGATATGATAGATAAATTAAAGTTGGCACATGTGGACCATGCAGATACGTTAAGAGATAAAGATAAGATGCATTTAGAATAGAGACAACTTGATTTAGTTAATAAGAGATAACTTGAATTGTTAAACTTCAATGATATTAACAAAGAAGACTTAGTTAAATAAACGAGAACTCAAGGTGTTTACTTCAATGATGCAATCGATGACTTCAATTAAATGAATTAACTAAGTGTTAACAAAGAAGATTGAGTTAACTGAAGTGTTTTGCATGACGAAACTTTAGTTAAACTAAAAGATGACACTTGAGTTAGCCACCTAACTAAGTGAACTAGCATCCCGTTGAAGATTGAGTTCATTCTGAAGTCATAAGATAAAATTATGCGCCATGATTAAGTTAGATGGTGAGTTGTCATGCAACAGTTGATGAGACCAAGGCAAAAGTGCGAATTGGTGTGTGCACAGGGTGCATTAGTGCAGAAATTACGAATTGGTGTGTGCATAGGGTGCATCAATGCATAAACAACAAATTGAATTGTGTGTTGGCCATACAACTGTATTATTCTATCTCTCTTCTCTCTTGCTCAGTGATTGCTCCAGGGGTGCTGAATGTAACCTGCAATTGAAAAAGACATTCTCTACTATCTATCATTATACCAAGGAAGATTTGCTAGGGTTTTCTCGCTCATTGTTTTTAGAGGGTTTCCCCATGGTACATACCGAGTCATGTGTGAATGCTTATTCTTATGATTGTTCATTGATTTTCAAGTAATGAGTAATTCCACAATTAAAATTAAAAGATCAAAGTTCAACAAAATTCAACATGGATTTCCTAAGGTGAGGTGTTCATGCTTTTGATTGTATTTGACCCCTTAACTAGCCATAAATCATGCTTTTGAGCACAAAAAAGGTAGGGCATTTTCGTTATAGGGATTTCTTTTGGAGCTGTCTAACGAGGGGACAATTTGACTTTCAGGCTGATTTTCTACTAGAATCCGGTGAATTTAAACAACAAAATCTGTAATTTCCATTGTTTGTTGGGCGATTTTAAGCTTAGAAATGAATTCAGGTGACAGGAAAACCCCCTACACCAACATTCCGTAAGATCTAACAATGCTTTTGGACATTTTGAAAATTCCGTGAAGATTTATGACAAAAAACTGGTAAAAACCAGTCGGAAACAAAGGTCAAAAGGTCCTTTATTTAGACAACTTGATTTCTTTTTTCTCTTACTGTCCATCAATGCAGTCTTGAAAAAACCTCCATCAAGCTTTAATTGCTACTGAATTCTAGGGGCCCTATGCTATGGTCAGTCAGAGAAGGAAGGCCCATACAAATTCAAAAGGAATGATGCATTTTCAAGGGGGTAACAATTGGCTCCATACGGGCACTCGGGAGCCAGTTGTAATCATAGCTCTAGAGGCCATGCTTTTGATTCAGGGTTCTCAATTACCCAGGCCACCCAAATTAAACACTGTTTTTTGAAATCTTAATTTTTGTTTTATATAAATCCCATCAAAATCATGTCGAAATTTGCCCGAAATTGGGAAAAGGGAGAAAGCTATACGTGTTTCCTAACACCACAAAGGTTGCAGATCAGACGTGATGAAGGATAACTTGATTTGTCAACAGTGATTGATGAACAAAGAGCCAATAGAGTGTTCGTTCAGGCACACAAACCTCGATGTCACATAGAAATACGTGTAGAAATGAGATTTAAGAACTGCACATGATAGACTTACAATTATGGTGTATCTAATACAAGAATGTAGACGATTGCTAAGCATAAATGGATTTGCGATCTGGTATCGAGCGATTTGGACTTTCTCTGATCTAAAATGAATTGCATACCATAACTGCAAAGCTTGCTTGCATTCACACCCCACAATCGCAACATATGCAAGGCCAATGTGATAGATCTACATGCAAGGCCTATGTGATAGATCTACTCCCTTCAATCTTTATTGTTATGAACAAAATACAAAAAACAACACCATTCTAAACAACAATTTAATGTCCTAAAATTCCACAAAGGGAAATTCTTGTAGGCAAAGTATTGAATCTCAACTCAACTACATGATCGACTATTCTATTATTTAGCTTAGGCAATATGTATCTCAACCCTGCACTATATATTTCATAAAAAATAACTAAATTACATGATTAAAATGGCTGTTAATTATACCAGTTACACAAAACTTCCTATAAACAAATCTAATTGCTGTCAATTATACCAGTTACACAAAACTTCCTATAAACAAATCTAATTTGTAGATTTGTATTAGTTGTCAATATTAACATGTATCTACACTAGTCCACCAAAATCAGATACACTAATCTACCAAGAACAGAGACGCCCATTGAAATCGACCTTCACTCAATTCAAATCTGCTTCAAGAAATTAATTTTCAATCACTTTCATGGCTACAGTCGATTCAAAGGCTATTGATTGAAGACGAGTTAACAAACATTCAAACATATCTTTGTTGAGCGTTCTCACATAAACTACATCACATACATAGGTCTGGTTTTGAACCTGTTCTAATACCATATGAAATAAAGTTTAGATCCGTAGTAGTACATAAAAAGATATAGATGCTCTAATATTTCTTTGGGAGTCCTGTTAAATACAGATAGAGGTATTTATATAAAAAAATTATAACAAAGTTGGTTATGATCTTATTTCTAATCAGCTAAGAACCAAGTATAGTGATTGTTATGATAATTACTAATTTATTAAACATTTCCATTGATTTATTCAACACTTGCATCTTAACTTTAGGCAATATTGAAAGAGTTGCAACATTTTATGCAACTCATGAACATTATATAGAGATGTAAAAAATTAAAATCAATATAAATCCATTTTAAATTTAGATTTAGATTTATCAAATACATAAAGGGATCAAATTTTTTGAGGTCTAATTTTTTTTTTAATATTAAAAAAATACTCCTCAATAAATTGGATTCCTCTTAATATTTGACAGATCTAACTTTAACATAGATCTATGGTAACTTAAGTAACTCAATTATTCACTTATTATGATATTATAAATCTTTATAATTTTATTATTATGATGTAACTCCTCGACTTATTGGAAAGTTAATTTTTTTTTTGTTAAATTCTTTTAATTGATAAATATTTCCCAAAATTATCCATTTTAAACTATTTTAACTTTCACTCTTCACACTTAACCAATGGTTTCACCTTAATTAACCTTGATGTATCATTGTCTTTTTTTAATAATAATATTAGTTTACATTGATAATTTTCTTGTCCAAATACTTATTAGCAACCCTACCAATTTCTCTCAAATTTTAAACACTTAAACTTTGATACCATTTACAGTACACTCATCACTCTTCCATGGTCAAGGATACATACGTACCACTTTATCTCTAATGAGTTTTATTAATGCATTATATAATAATGGAAAAACAAAAAAACCTATTTTCAACTTTTCTTATGTAAAATATATAAATGAGAAAACTTATCCATGACTTTTCTCACATAAAATATATCAACCACTTGGATCTATAACAAATATAATGCTTTTTCTTTTCTTTTAACAATATAAATTCAATTAAATATACATTATCAACATAGGAAATCTTCTATTAAAACAACATATATGAAGAGAAATTATAAAAACAAACAAACCAATACATAAATGGCATATGAAGCAAATACTTATCTTGCCATTACACATGAAGCAAATATTTATCCAGTCATTACACATGATTTGCTTGAGAAGCTTTACCACCAATGGTGAATTCACATTTCATATAGCCACCCTTAGTTGAGGGCATAATGTGACAAGGGGAACACATTCTCATCTCAAACTCCAAATTTTTTTTGGGCTAATTAAAATCATTAATATTTCAAAATCCTTGTTAGTATATATATAATGTAACTTGATTCACTCATATAAATGGGTATAGAGCATTCATGATTCATTGGGTGAAAGGCACTTTCTACAACCTAATATAGGGGAGATGTGTAATTCCTTCCATAAAATACAATATTGTCTCTAATTAAAATTTAAAATTAAACATAAACATATATAGCATTAATAAAAATAATCATGAACTGTAAATATATATTGTTTAGCTATTTGAACTATGTCAAAGATTTGTTGAAGATTATAAGTTATCTACTATTGAAGAGTATTTGTGCTTTGCAGAATACCATCGTAGATCCTTATCTCGGGATCTATCATGCGTTGAGAGATATTATCAAATCCCTTAAGGTGCAAACCCTTCGTAAAGTGAAAAGATTTGAGAAGGGTTTGCACCTTAAGGTATTTGATTCCTCTCAACCCATGATAAAACCAGAGTTGAGAAGAACCTACAATCATTTCAATCCACAAACAACCTATAATATCGAGTATTCTAAACCAGCCACAAGAATCCCACAATATAGAGTAGCAAGATTGTCTTCATCACATTGCAGTAAAATTGTAATGACTTTATTTATCAATAGTGAATACAAAATGTTGTTATTTATTTATTGAAGTTCAATTCAAACTTGTGACCTGCTTATCTCTTTTTGCAATCATCTACTTCAATTTCCATTAAGGAAGCTCCATGGGTATTCATAAATATTTTCTTTGAGATTGAATGTCACTTGATTGACCGTAGAGAGAATGAGGCCATTTAAAAATAGTAGTCACCTGACCACTCCCCCTTTGCAATGTCAATAACTTAGAAACAAAGTCACTTGACTACATGAAGATGAACTTCTAGTTATTTAATATCAAAAATCTTTTGATAATTGACTAAAAGGAGATGAACTTTACTCAAGAAAGTTTGTTTATCTTGAGAAATAGATAAACACACCTTCAAGGGTGTCAAGTGGAAAAAAAATACACTTGAAAAGGAAATGAGACAACCTTGATCCCCCACATGTTGAGACAAACCAAGCCTCATATTGATGTGGCATGTATTGAGGAATAACTCCACAAGCAATCAATCACAAGTCAATTGCTAAAATAAATGAACTCGATACTGATAAGTCCTCATTTTCTCTCATAGCTTGTTATGTTGCATTCTTTACCTCCAATGAAAAGCAAAAATAGTACCTTTGAAACTTTTTACACTTGTGTTTAGGCCCCTCAAGTATGCCCCTATTCATGGATAGCGACAAATAATTTGTCATTCCTCTCAAGTATTCACTACATTTTTCTTATTTAAAGATTCACATTTCAATAACACTAAACAACAAGACCTCCACAAAGGTTTGGTGCTCCCTTCCCAATTTTAAGGATATGCTAGTTATTTCTCTTTGAATAATCCCAAAAATGTTTAATGATGAGAATTATATGTTATGAAATTATTATTATATTTGAGTTAAATGTTATATTGTAATATGTCCCTTTACCTACCCGAATGTAGGTGGTAGCCATGCGAGGGCACATGACGAGCCTGTAGAAGGGGGCAGGTTGGCGCACATGTGGATGGGCGACTTGATGGTCCATTTAATTAGGTTGCTTTGAAATTTAATGTGGAGACTAATCACAATCATTAACTTGATCCTTCGCATCGGAGAAGGAATGACAAATGATACAAATTTCTTTTGGTTTAGTGCGAATGTGCAACAACACTCGTGTGTAGACACCTGGTTTTATGGGTAGGTTGGGATTCCAATGGCTCCGACGTTGTGGATTTTGTTTTTTCGGTGCCCTCCTCGGAAGTTAGTTGCCGGTAGCGTGACGAAGAAGTGTGAAGCTAGGAGAATGTCTCTGCGCTAGCGTGGTAAACCTAGGAGGGGGAGCAGTGGACATGACAACTCTGGTCACAAGGCGTATGGGAAGCATATGAATGATGGGTATGTTAATGGGATTTCTCCTGAGATTCACTCACTCATTGATGACTAGGAGGCCAGTATTGTTGCTCAGCAATTGAGCTTGGCTTGTTAGGCTGGAAAGACAAACCACTACTGGGTGGTTAAAAATATGATAGGTTTACTAATGGAGGATAACTAGGTCAAATGGGAGAGCTCCAAGACGACGACCCTTGATAGGAGAGTTGTAATGGAATAGGTTCCTGATGGTCTAAACAACATGGACAGTAGTTTCAAATGGGACCTCTCTCTTTTCGGTAAAATCTTTGAAGTTGCACGGGTGTGAGTGCAAGAATTATATGAAGAAAATATGTTTGGAGAAGCTTCCTAAGGTGAGCCTATGGGTGCTCACGCTTACGTTGGGTAAGGAAGTAAGCTATGAAATCTCTCTCTTGCGGACCAGAGGGGAACTTGCCCTCTCTAGAACTTGGTCTTTCTTTTGTAAAGAAAATTTGAAGCTTGGATTTGGAAAATCTTGTTCTGCCTTGGAAACGGGCTCCTCTCCCAGTCAAGCTGCCTGAGGAAGACTCCCCGAACATGGATTTTGAAGGTTGCTTGATCATTGAAGAACATGAAGACTCATCTCATGGTGCACATCTTGGCTAAACAGTGCTTTGGTGCTCTGAACACTACTTGTGCTTTTCAGTTTTTATGGTTTCATGTCTTAGATCGTTTGTAACATAGTATGCCTTTTAGAACTATGGTAGCTAGTCAGAATCTTATAGTTTCCAAATTCTATTTGTCTTGTTTTCCCTCTGTTAGGAGGGCCACATTTTGTGAACATGTCAGTTTGGTTAGTATCTTTAAGTCCCTAGGATGGTGATTTCACCATCTCAGGCCACCATGAAAACAATGATATATGAACTATAATTTTGTCTCCTTTTGTTATATATTATAGATGTGCCGCAACTTTACATAAAAAAATCCCCCCTACCAAAGAATTTTAAAGCAAATAAGATATTAACGTCTTATCAAAATAATGAATTTATTGTATTTGAAATAAATGTTATTTTGTAATAGAAATTTGAAGTAAATAATACATGAAATTTACACCAAAGTAATGAAACTATACTTACTATAAGTAATGACAAAAATCAAATAAAATGTATAAAATAAAATTAATAAAATTGGTTTTCATTGTTTTGCATGAATTAAATAATTTAATGGCCAATTTAGAAATAATAGTTTTTAATGTCAAATGGGCTTTAAACCCAAGTTATGTGAAATCTCTTTTATTTCTTAATTGTAATATATTATTATATCATTAAAAACATTATTTGTTTATGGTGTCATTGTTGAGTTATTGTTGATTAAGTTGTCATTGATGCCAATGATGCCTGGTCATTGATGCCAACTGTTGAGTCCTTGGTGCCCCTTGTAGAGCCCTTGCGAGTTAGTGTTTAATTTGTGGTTGTCTGTGTTAGAGGATCTCTTTTGACCTTGTCCAAGCCCAAGCGTGAATCCCTTTGAGGCTTTGGAATAATGGCAAAAGACATGGTTATCCATTAACTTGGTTAAGTTCCCCTAAGTTGTATCTTGGTCCCATTTGAGTCTATTGTCGAGTTCCTTGATCCTGATTGATCTTTGGTCACTGGTCTTTGTGTTGCTTGTTATGCTTGCACTTGTTTTGGTCTCTTGATTGGTTGTTGGATAGATGATGTGGCTCATGTGTGTGAGTCCTTTAACATTTTGATGCTGGAGCCCATTGCTTGCATTGGATGGTCTTGAGGTTGTTGAGTTCTTGTGGGGTCTTGGAGCCCACAAGCTTAGATCTTGATCCTCTTGCATGTGGAGACTTGGGTCTTGGAACCCACACTTATGGTGGTATGTTGGAACCCATTCTTATGGGGTCCTTGGTGTCCTTAGAAGTTTGGGTCTTGAACCCACACATATGGTGGTTTGATGGCCCTTGGACGCTATATGGTCATTGACATGTTGTAGTCTTGTGATCATGCATATGAAGCCCATAAGGTGTTGCAAACTAGTGCTGAGGTATTTGTACCCCTCTTTTGGGGTGTTGGTACTCTTACGGTGATGAAGATATATAGTGGAACAATTGGATATGGTTTTAATGATATGGAGACCTTGAATATGATGATGATATTCTTGAAAAAGTATTTGTTCCCACTTGACTGGTGGTGTTGAGGTCCTTGATAAGGCTTGATAGGATGAGTATATGGTGAAGCCCTCCTCCTTGTTGATGTGAAGTCTGTGGATCTGAAGGCCATTGAATCCCCCATTGCTTTGATGATGTCCATTGAAGCCTTTGACCTAGGAACTAATGCATAAGGTAACATGGTCTTTGGCACCTTTATGTGTGGAGTCTTGATGTTCTGTACAAATTGAAGAATTTAAGAATATTGGAGCAAGTAATTGCAAATAATCCCATCATAGGGAGGTAGTCTGCGTCAATCACTTTTCGACTTTGTTGAGGAGGGGTTTTTGGATTGAAGAGATTTACTAAAATTGGCATAACTTTCCCAAACTGAATCAGAATTACAAAATTCTTAGCTCATTGGAAAGCTTGTTGTGAGAGCTATGTGATGAAATGATTTAGAGTTTATTTTACTTTGTCTATTGTTTCTTCATCTTGTGACCTTCGAAAATGTATGGTTCATGCTTTTGGGTTTCTCTTGTAATGACACGTCTTTCATGGATATAGTCAATCTTTGATCTTAGTATGTGATCTTATATATTGGTATATCTCTTTGAAGTCATTGAATATGTTATAGAGACTATGGTGATGGTTATCTTGGAAAATATCTTGATGTCATCTTGATATAAATCTTGATGATTATCTTGGATATTGTTGGCATAAGATCTTGGTGTTTATCTTGACTATTGTATGTTGTAGTGTTGAATGAGAAGTTTCCATGTAAGTAATAGATATTGTTTTACAAGTGTTGATCATTGTGTCTTTGACCTAAGTGGAGCTTGACTGTTATTGACTGTTAATGACAACCTTTGGTAGTATTGTAAGTGATTATTTGCTTGATTTGAGTAGAGTGAAAAATCTTTTTGTGTCTAAGATTTTATGAGATTGATTGAGTTTAACATAGTTGGTTAAGTCTTTTATCTTCTTGGCTGAGGTTAGTTGGTTGAGGTTTATCATGTTTATCTATCAAGTCTTTCTTGACTGTGATTGAGGTTGGTTGTGGTGTCATTGAGTTGAGTGTGATTGGACAAAGTTTGGTTGACCGTATGTGAAGTCTCTTGGTTGCTCAAATGTGTCTCTTACTTGATGAACTAGGCTAAGTTAAAAGGGTTGGTTGATTGTTAGAGCACTTGATTAGATTAACACAAGTGTATGATTGATTTGGCACATGTACACAAGCAACTTGGTACAGGTTGGTTCAGTTGAGCAGGATTGACACATGTTGCCTTATGTGCAGTTGGTCTAACTCACACTGGATGAGTTGTATGAGAAATTGGTTTGACTTAGGTGGAATGAGATTGGTGAGCAGTTGGTTAACCTCAGATTGACCGAGTTAGATGATGTGAGCAACATATTGATTAGATAGATTGTTTTGCACAGGTTGTTGGTACAAGTGTGGTGCAGTGGTCAATTGATGAGAAGTGTTCAGATGATGAGCAGTGACAGTTGATGAGCAGTGGTCAACAATGCTAGTTGTTGTGTATTGTGGTGCAGGCTGGGCAGTCTGGTGCAGTGTAGTACATGTGTTGATTAGCAAGTTCGTAGTATCGATGCAGTCGTGGTTCAACAATTTCTATCTTCATATCAAGGTGGCAGTACGGGGCAAGGAAATATATGGAGCTAGGGATTCCTTTAGGTTGTGGCCTGTAAATTAGGGGGTTATAGCCTCCTTCCAGTTGTAGTTGGAGAATTGAAGTCATTGTAATAAGGAAGGTTGTTGCCTCCTTCCAGTTGTTGCTGGAAAACTAATATTATAAGGCTTCAGTGGATTTTCCCAAGGACTTGGGTTTCCACGTAAAAATATTGTGTAATGTATTTTTCTATGCTTCTTATGTGATGATGAGCTATAATTGTTGATATAATGATAACAATGTAATCTGCATAATATTGAATAAGTTGTTGATGATTGTTATTGTTAAAAAAGTAACAAAAGCTATACACATTGTTCACCCCCTCTCAGTGTGCTCAGTGTGTCCAACAAATAATACATGAAATTTACACCAAAGTAATGAAATTATTCTTACTATAAGTAATGGCAAAAAATCAAATAAAATGTATCTAATAAATTAATAAAATTGGTTTTCATTATTTCGCATGAATTAAATAATTTAATGGCCAATATAGAAATAATAGTTTTTTTAATCAAATGGGCTTTAAACCCAAGTTATGAGAAATCCCTTCTATTTCTTAATTGTAATATATTATTAAATCATTGAAAACATTAATTGTTTATGGCCAATATCGAGTTCATGAAAGAATTATAAAGAAAGAGAAAATTGGCATAGTAAAAATACACGGAAAAAAATATATAAAAAATAACATATTAAATTCTTATTTTTAGAGTTTGAAATAACATATTAAAACTTAATTCTCAGAGTTTGTAATTCTTATAAAAGGCTTATGTAATTATTGAAAAAAAAAACATTTGTATTTGTTAAGTTAGATTGTTCCATTATTTCACTTGCATAATCCTAGATTTCATTTAAATGCACGTTTCTTGCTATTATAATTGATTGGTCTTTATAAGAGAATTTGAACTCAAAGTTTTGCATAATTCACTTTCACACACTTCATGTAATTGAACGTCGAAGAAATGGTTTTAGTAAACCAAATTACGTGTCTTTATAAGTCTAGTTTTTTTGTTTCTGTTTATAATAAAAGTATTTTTAGGGTCTATTATAGCTCTAACTTTTTGGAGATTTGGCAACAATAGATACATATTTTCACTATCTTTTAAGCTTGATATTTTGAAACTATTTCTTGTTGATTTCATAAGTGGGTGATAATAATTCAAGAACTTAGGGTGTTTGGCCTGATAATATTTTAAGAAAAAAATCTTATTCTTTAAAACAACTCGAGTGTATTTTCTTTTTTATCTTTTTATTTTTTTATAAAATGTTTAAAGCCAAATTTGAGGTTAATGGATTCACTTAAATGGGATTTGATTATATTTAGCTGGTATAGTTCAAGAATGTTGCATAACATTCGAGGAAGATTAAATGATATAAATGGAAAAGTTATTTAGTTAGTTGTAATATATCGAAATTTGAGTTGTTCATTCTTAAAACGTATTGAGTATTTCCAACCTCTTAGAATTCTTGAGATTCATCCATATGTAAAGTAATGTAATTTATTATTATAATTAATTCTTTATGATATTTTTCAATATACAACACATGTTCTTGGTGTCTTTTTTTCTCCTTTCCAATGTGGAGCTATTGGGTTGATCATGAAACTTGTTATTAAATTCCAATATGGTATCAAATATTAGGGTTTGAAGACCCCCAAGTCATAGCTACTACAAGGCGTTATTGGTAAGTTGTTGCATAATAAGAGTTGTCGATTGTGTTTGTGTTCCTAGAGGTTAGTTTTATGAAGGATTGACTACTTTTGACTTTGCAAGATTTGTATGAAGGTGTTGCAAAAGGAGAAAGTTTTTAGACTTCACTAAATTATTTTTTAGATATATTAAAGGGCGATTCATTGATATATTAAGGCCTTATAGTCTAAAAATAGCTTTGGAAGTTTGTTTTGCCCCTATTATCGATGAATGATGGTATTTCACAAAAACATCATAACTTACCCATGCACACGTAAGTGGATCAAAGTCTACCACTATGCTTCTCCTTTCGTAGTCCATTGTGTGTGGTCTAGTGACAAATTGGAACAATTGTTGTGAGGATGACCTACGTTCAAATCCTAGAGAGCATGCTCCTCCCTTGCATGGAATTTGTAGGATGCTTTTATTATATTGAATATTGTTGAAGTAAACTATATGCAAATTATTATATGACATTGATCTTGGTAGTTTTTATGCAACATATATGAAATTGACAAAACCAAATATTGCTAAAACACTATAAAACTTGTGTAATAAGTATGTTATAAAAATCTTCAAACATTTAGAATATTTCACAATTGATAACAAAACAACAAAATTGTAAATATAAATTACAATAACTTCCTTTATAACATAACAATAAATAGATTGAGTTTTGTTAATTTTTATGAATTTTTTTTACCGAATGTCTAGATATATATCCATTAATAAACAAAACAATATATATACTTGATACTAGATATATATCCATAAATAAACTCAAAAACTTAAAATATGATATAAGGTTTTTAACTTCAACGCAATAAATTGACATCATCATTTCATCACTAGAATTAATTTTCTCCCTCACATGCCAATAATACTTCATTTATTTCCATCCAGTTTTTTTTAATCCTTTAAAAGATAAAATAGCTCTTAGAATATTGTATGAAGAATCTAAAATAGTAATTGTTTTGGATGGCTCGTAGTTTTAGATGTAACTATTATAACTATTTCACAATGTTATCGTTATAATAAAAAAATAATAATATCATTTTATTTTTATTAAAAAAATAATATTTTTAAATTATTTTTTTAATAATGATTTTGTTGATTATAATGGTTATTAATGTCCACTAAAACTAACTTTTTTTATCGGACTTTTGTATGAGGGATGTCTTGAGGGAGTCTTGTATCAAATACCACTGGAATGTCCATTTTTTGAAATTTTGGAGACATGCACAAATTGGGCAAAATTCGAGCTTAACTAGTCATGACTCTAGAGGGTTCCAACTTTCACAAAATGGTTCCGAATTTGAAAGGAAATGGTATGGTGAGTCTTAAAACATACCAAGGTGGTTTATGGATACTTTGTATTAGACTTTAGACCTCTGCAACCTTGTTTGGGGTTGATGACAAAAATGCCAAAAAGTTACTAGGAAATTGTAATGAAATCCCCCCTAGGGTGTAGGCCAACTAGGCTTCCTAAATCATGTACGAACATCCCAAATTTGTAATCAGAGTATGGGGATTGATATAAGACCTCATGGACTGTCATTACACATGGTTATTATTTCTACAAACTGGTTATAGAGTTCCACATTCGTTTGATAACTTTCAGTGAAATTGCCTATGGGGAAGTTGCATAATTAGCTCAATTTTAACATATGAAAGGTAGAGTTAAAGGCTCAGATCAGGATGTGACATATAGAGATCATATACAACATAAAAATTGCTTCCTAAAAAGTTTTAATCACCATATAAATCCCCTCATACAAGTCTTGTATACAACTCATTCAGTATGGGAGTCAAATACATGAAAACTAGTGAAATAGTAGCATGTAATTGCAAGAGTTTCACATATGGATTTCTTGGATTTCTACTCACAGAGCATAGGGACATGAAATTATAGAGTAACACATCACACATGGCTGTCACAACATAATCAAACTCAGAGATCATCCCTCATGCAAATCTGATACAAGACTCCTTCAAGATTGAAGCCAAAGTCATGGATACTAGTGATTCAATGGCATGGGAATGCAAGAGTTTCACATATGGATTTCTTGGATTTCAACCCATAGAGCATAGGGACATGAAATTACAGAGTAACACATCATATAATTCTGTCACAAGATCATCCACCTCATAAAATATCTCTCATACAAGTCTGGTATAAAACTACTTCAAGATTGAAGCCAAAATCCATGAAAACTAGTGATACAATGGCATGAGAATGCAAACTTTCAACATAGGAGTTTCTTGGATTTCGAGATGAATAGCATAAGGGAATGAAAGTACAAAGTCTTGAATAATATATGGCTTCCCCAACATCATAAAAATCATATAAAATTCCTCATACAAATCTGATATAAAACCACTTCAAGATTGAAGCCAAATCCATGAAAACTAGTTATTCAAGATCATGGGGAATGCAAGCCTTTAATACATGTATATTTGATATTTCAACTTACAGAGCATATGCACATGATATTACAAAGCCATACATCATATATTAGAGCTTGGGTATCAACTATCTTCATCAAAGTGCAAGCACCACTCCAACAAGTGCACCATCAACATAAGAGTGTGGGGGAATGGAGACGAAGGACTGAGAGGATGGGGAGATAGATGAGAATTCCACTGTATGGAACTTCAACCTGCAAATAAAAATCCTTCATTAATCTCCCATGAGAGGTTTGAATGGCCTTTCCATCAACCAACTTGGAAAGGAATCTAACTCCCTCGAAATTGGTTCACAAGTAGAGGGAGTGAACATTCACAGTGTAATGGACAAACAAAAAATCTCCAAAATGCCAAAGGCCAATTAAAAAATGATCCAAATTCATTCTCCTTCCTCGTGACATCCTTTTATTAACTTCATGAGGCCTCCTAAGGTCGAATTTCCCTCCATGAGATTCCTCCAACTCATCTTAGTGGTTTAGTAATTATCATGACACTTGTCTTCCTCTTCATGCTCCAATTATTTCTCCAATTCGAATGGTTGCCTCTAACTCCCAAATTCGACCTCTTGGTGGCTATTTTTAGCCCTATCATGTCATATTTGTCATATGTCAGCAATCAGGTCTGAATTTGTCATACTTGTCATAGAATCTTCCATCATTTGTTGTCATAGAGTGCATAGAATCTCCTTCAAAGTGGCACACCTTGTCTTCTAGTCTCTTCCTCTTCAATGGAAATTACCCTCCCTTACCAATTCAAATTCCTTGGCTCACTATATGATATACACCACATAAGCATCCAATAATGTTATATCACCCATGTGTTCGAATTTGGATGAATATCATGCCAAGTGTGAGGGGTATCTAGTCACCCCAAAGGCTCCACAAGCTTCCAAGTGTCTTCATGAACCCATGCCACCTTATTTTCTTAGCATTTATTATTTATGTGACCCAATTAAATGTGAATATGGTAAACTAAAGTCTTTTTGGGTCCCATAGCTCCTCATTACAAAATTTACGTCTCCATCTCAACCTAGGGAACTAGTAGGTTGGTGAAACATTATTTACAAATAGTCTTATTTGGAAATTATTTAATTGGGAACATGACAACTTTATGAAGGTAAAGAATTGCTTGGTTTGTTTTTTATTATTATTTATGTGGCCCAAAAACTGACCATAGTTGTGACGAGTTAAAAGGTTAGAGTTGTAACAAATATTTTGAAATTGCAATTTAATGTGGACGTACAAAAGACATTCTAAAAAAAAGTGATTTTCATCTTCAATTAGTGTCACAAATATGACAATATTTTGTCTCACAGACTCTATTTCACTATGGAGCTCATAAGAGTTTGTTCTCATTTTAACGATATTAATTTTCTTTATTATGGTAGTTTAAACATGGATTCTTTTGATATTCTATATTAGGGTTGGTCACCTCTTTATATTATCTTAATTTTCTATTATCATATGATTAAGCATCGCACCATTTCTGAAATCTAGATGTAATAATATTTTTAACACTATCACTATTATGGAGAGTGACATCTTTTTTTGGCCTCGTTAGCAAACCTGCTTGGTGCTTCAAAGCTTCCTTCACTTGCACGCTCTCTCTCCTTCACCTTTGCTCGACCTTTCCATCTTCGATATGTGTGTGGATGGGGGGAGGGGGTTAGTCGGGTATTGTGTTCTACTGGCAACTTGAAGCAGTGGTCACCATGGCTACTAAGTTCAAGTCTTGGCAAGCTTGCTTCCACCCTGCATGGTGTTAACTAAGTGTGTCTCCTCATGGTTTGAGGTCCTATTTAAAGAACTTGTGTGTTCATTAGCATTCTTGTTAAAATCCATTTAGACCAACTTTGGTCCATTGGGCCTTTAAAAAAATGGCAAAATAATTAACTGGATTGCTTCAAAATTTTATTTTTATGCTCGACAAGAGTGGAGAGAAGCTTTCCTAAATATCCATAGTTTTCATGAGAGCTAAAAGGTTAGGAAGGTTGGTATTTTTACAAGTATTTTGAAATTTATATATATATGTGTGTGTGAAGAGAAAGAGAGAGGGGCAAGGCATAGTTGCTCCTTATTTTTGGGATTGCAACATCATCATTATTTTATTGGTTGCTAATACATAATTAGTAACATGTGAACTAGTTTGAGCCCAAGTGATTGATATGTTGAGCTCTTAATGAATACAATGTTGCATCGGCCTTGAGTCATGAAGAATCTAGATCACCTTGGATACCATCCTAGGAATGAGTGAAAGTGTCAAATGAGTTTCCTCGGTACGCATATTTCACTAAAAAGAAAAGAGAAAAAAGAAAAATAAATTAATCAATTAATAATAGTTTTAATTCAACAAGTGAAGCTTTAGCAATGTTTTATTTCTAATCACAATGAGCTTGTGGCTCCAAGATGTATTCCTCATGGTGTACTATTAAGCTTTCTAAATCTCCTTGAATTTGAATTTCTATTCTTTTGTTATTTTGGTTCCAAAAGTTCTTCGACAATTTAGCATTGGTGATATGGTACAAGTGTTATTGCAAATCTTGTGTGCTTGAGACCATTATGATAGTTAATAGCATCGTTAACTTTTCCTTTGAGAGGAATTTTGTATCCTTTAATGATTGAGGCTCCCACGAAAGATCAGCCCTAGCACCTTAGCCTTCACTATGTGCACAACAGCTTGTCGTTATGTCCTCCACTGAATCTTTATGCAGATATCTCCTCATCTCGTTTTTCAATGTGACTTGTTCTTTGAAATATTTAATTTTGCTATTTTAGGCAAAATTTAATGCTGATTTGCATCATATGACAATGCAAGAGAACGAGCTAGCAAGATATTTTTATTCAGTCTTTTGTAGAAGCAATCTAGAAAGTGCTATCCTTCTTTGTGAATTAAACATATGGGTATATA
The DNA here is from genome assembly GCA_001517045.1 of Pseudotsuga menziesii. Lineage (NCBI taxonomy): Eukaryota > Viridiplantae > Streptophyta > Pinopsida > Pinales > Pinaceae > Pseudotsuga > Pseudotsuga menziesii. The sequence goes on along the minus strand of LPNX010193199.1, from coordinate 156,779 downwards.
TGTTAAGGACCCACATGGCATTTTTCCAACTTAGCAAAACATTTCATTATCATTAATCCCTTACAAGATTCAATCAAAACAGAATTGGACTGTTTGATAGTGAGGATTTGGCCATATATTTCTTTTACAAGCTATTGTGTTGACAGTAATTTTGGTGTTTTCTAGTCTAACTAGAAAACAACAATCAAATACTATGCAATTTGTGTGAAGTGCTTGGTGCATGAATTGTGGTATAAATGCCTATGACAAAGATCTGTGTCTTATACTATTCAGCACACACTTCTGTAGAGCACGTATATTAAGGTGTGTCAGTTACATATGCCCTGACTCAAACGTTGAAGTGGGGATAGGACAATTAGATTTTTTAACATTGCTTACAACTATACTTTATAGGCAATTGACCACTGCTGTCCTTGAATAACTTATGGCTGGGTCCTGGATGATTTCAACCAGATAAAAGTCCCTCGCTCATGGCATCTTAGATGAAGAGGTGCAACTCTGCATATTGTTGAATAAAGCATGAAATAATATAATGGGATCAAAATCACAATTCTCTATTGTCACAGGAAATAAGTAGGATGATCCATTTTGAAAATTTAAGTCCAATTATTAATGATGGAGTGATAATCATAGGGTATGATTACTGTACATATATATTTTAAAAGAATTTTCAATCTTTTCCCTCAAAAGCCAAAATTATCAATCTATGATCCTGCTACTCCAACAAAGAACTTCCAAAGTAAACATATTATACTTTGAAAATTACAGCAATACACGATATCAGATATGACTCATGAGACGATTAGTTTTAGTGTGGTACTAGAAGAGATGCTTGACAGAATAAATGCACTTGGGAAGCATTAACTAGGCAAGATAATGCGTAGCAAAGATAGAGGAATTAGTAGTAACTCTTGATGACATTTAGGGTTAGCCAAGAGGATCGGGTCATTAAGATTCCAGAGAAATGAAAGAAGCATTATTCCCCTTTTCTCTAGATCCAGGGTTTTCATCAAGTGTATCAAGAGATTCAGTTTGTAGCATTGAAGTATATTTGGATATGCCATGAAATCTGATTTCCACTGTCTAGTCACCTTCAATGTTTACATCAGTTTGCATAGGCGACAGTTTTTATATATACATAAAATTTCAAAAAAATAATAATAAATAAGGTATCTGAAGGGAAAAAAAATAGAAAGTCCATTAATGTACCCCACCATATAAATAGTAAAACTCCATGCATCAATATATGTAATTTGTATAATTTAAGAAAATCATGTATCCAAGGCACCATAATCTAACAGCGGATGGCATAGTTTCAACCACCAGACACTAACAGATTGGGGTTTAGTTATAAGTAAATTGTAACTTCAAATACACTGTCCTCGAGGAGTTGAATACCATAATAATAATATATAAGAGAGTCAACTCAAAATAAATAGATATCAAAACAGCTAAGTAAATAGTAAAACTCCATGCATCAATATATATAATTTAAGAAAATCATGTATGGTCACTACCAATTCCCCATCAGTTTTGAGCAAGGATCCAAGGCACTAGAATCTAACAGCGGATGGCATATTTTCAACCACCGGCCACTAACAGACTTGAGGTTTAATTATAACTATATTGTAACTTCAAAAAACTATTAAACTGTCCTCAAGGAGTTGAATACCGTAATAATAATATATAAGAGAGTTAACTCAAAATAAATATATATCAAAACAGCTGAGTGAAATTATTTAATTGGGTCTGCATGGACATAAAGGTATATTCCTAAAATCTGTTTGCAACAACCTCAGCACTTGGGAAATCACATTCACCAAAAAAGCATGTAGTTTAAATATAATCCATATTAGCAGTCCAATGGTCGGACAAAATGCTGTGTGAAATTTGAATTGTATTTTTAATGATTTCTTTAAAAATAAAATACATCAACAGGTCTCAAATCTTACAATTTATTTCTGCCTTCTTGTTCCAAGACATTTTCTCTTGTACTCAAAATTCTGTGTGAAACTCAAATTATATTTCAAATGATCTCTTTAAAAATAAAATACGTCAACGGGTATCAAATCTTACAATTTATTTCTGCCTTCTTGTTCCGAGACATAATTTTTCTTGTATTCCTCCAATACCTGATCGTTTGTGCTGCCAGAGCAAAGCAATATACTATCAAATGATGTACCACACTTCAAGAGAACCTTTTATATAACATTAGGCAATTCAAAAGCAAGCATTTTGGATTAACAACTTCTATATAAACTCAATCTCTCTGTTTTCACTCTTTTTGTTGAAGTCCTGTATTATATTCATAACTGGAAATGCTTCCATCTTCAAAAAAAGAATGAAGCCTTCTTTCAGTTCTTGTTTTCAATTTCATTGTCAAACAATAACTACCTTAACTGCAGCAATAAGGTGTTCAGATACATTTTTTTTCAAAGGAATGCTTTTTTTCTAACTTAGCCACATTTATTCCTCCTACCCATCCTAAAAGACAATGGAGGGAAGTTACATGTTACAATAACTCACTCGTCATAAGAAAGAAATAGAGTCCTGTGAACAAGAGAAGAATAATAATAAATTATTTGGGAAATTATTTGGGGTGGCACAAGAAAATTTGATTTGAAATTCAAAATCCAGATGTCTATTGACCTAATTAACCATGCCAAATTTTAACTTGCATTTGGAACTTATGGGTTTTAGAGAACACCTGCACTTTTTTCCCTTATTCTGTGTGTTTTTATTTATTAAGTTCAAAAGCATCTACCAGGCATCTATGTACTTGGTTTCGAAAAGAAAGATCATCATCACATGCCCAAGGGAACAAAATATGTTGTATCTCCAAAAATTCAGACAAGGTAATTATATATATCCTTTTTCTATTAGCATTCATAGTTTCTTGGAGATATCTACAAACTAAAGAGTCAAACAAAAGTTGCCAGACTCAATTGGGCAGCTGGGAGCTGACTCAGTGAGGCTGGAGTGAAATATGCCAGCTCCCCCACTTAATATTGGTAATATGTATACTCCAAAAAATGGTGCCTTAAGGCTTAAACACAGTAAGAATGGGTTCTATATATCCAATAAAAGGCCACCATATATCTAAAATCGTCATTCTTCAAAAGACATTTGCTTGTCTTTAAAAATGTTCTATGAAGTTCACAAGTGTTAAAGACCTAATGAAAGGGTACTAATATTGGAAAATCCAAAATCTCATAATGAGTGGGAACCGGACCTGAACCAGGAAAAAATTGGAAAATTAATTGTTCCTATAAATATACATAAAGTACTCAAATTTTAATAATAAAAAATTATATATTCATGTACATCATTGTAAATCCAAACCATTAGACACCAACTATGCAAAGTTTGCTCATATATATAGCAAGCAGCCCAAGGAATTAAATCAACTGGTTGTTACCAATGATGTTGGGTGTTTGGCTAGTTCTGTGTTGGTAAATGCCCGGTTTAAATTTCCATGCGATAGGCACACTAGTCTACACCGACAGGTTTACTAGGAATGCCATCCACAAATGTGGGGAATAATCCCTTGGTTTTCCCCTGAGGTTTTCCTTGAAAAAAAATATAGCAATATAGCAAAATGGAACCTAATGTGATAAATAACTGAACCAAAAAACATATCAATAATATTAACACTCTATAGATCCTTTAGAATCCAAAAAAATTATGTTGCAATAAATCTCACAACATATCATCAAAATCAACCCCTATACCAGGATCCTCATTAACACCCTATATCTCTTCACTCACCTCAATATTCCAAGGGCATCACTAACACCCTCTACCTCTTCACTCACCTCAATCTTCCAAGGGCATCACTGTTAGAATTTGACAGCTGCTAAACCAAGATCACTAGAAGAATGTCAAAGCACAAAAACAATGTGTGGAGCTCATTTAACCACGATGATCACAAAGATCATCTCCCAACCATAGACAAAACAATGTCACCCCCGAGCTCCCCCTTCCAAGAGAGATAAATCGATTAGAGATAGAAGTACTTCCAGATTGTAGTAGCACAACCACAAGAAATAAGAGAAAACCTTCTCCAGAAATGGAGAAATAACAGAAAACACTCCTCTTAATAGCAGTAGCGAACTTCTCTAGCAGAGGGAGAACTTGTGTAGCAGTGCTAGGTTGTTGTGTCAAAAATTAGGAGAGGCACCCTCTATTTAAATTTTATACAGTTTCTGGGTGACTTATTAAACTGGACCAACCTGGCCTAATTACTAGGGCCGACTTGTCAATTTACAATAGTAAATTACATTTTAATTATTATTATTATTTATTTGTTGAACTGACTTAAGTGAGGATGCCTCACATGACTACTATAACAACAATCACTAATGCTTGGAATCTCTAGTGCTGCAAGCGGCTCCAAGAACCTGATTCACCACAGCAAACATTGTTGGCTGAACCATTCCAAGGAGGGATCAATATCAATGGGATCTGTAAGGATAAATATAGCAAAATGGAACCTAGTGTGATAAATATCTGAACAAAAAAACATAATGATAACATTAGCACACTATAGATCCTCTTGAATCCAAAAAAATTATATCGCAAAAATGTATCACAACATATCATCAAAATCATCCCTATACCAGGACCCTCATTAACACCCTCTACCTCTTCGCTCACCTCAATCTTCCAAGGGCATCACTAATGCTTGGAACCTCTACTGCTGCAAATGGCTCCAAGTCGATCCAACCTAAATCACCATAGCAAACATTGTCGGCTGATCCATTCCAAGGAGTGATCAATATCCTCCAAGACAATGGGATCTGTATTTAAGTGTTTTGTTCAAAAGTTGGTTGCACCTCAAACTAAGGTTGCATTGTACAAATACTAAATCATTCAATCTTTGTTGTTCTAAATGATTTATCTGCTTCATTTACATGCGCTTAAAGACAGACCAATAGTGCTCACCCTTGGAAGCACTACAAGTTTGACTCCGAACTTTTGCAATTGGGGGCATTGGCTATGAAATGACTTCTGTCATAAGCTTTTCTTATGTATTGTTTACTTCTTTTTTATGCATTTTGGTGGGCTGTGAGTCAAACTGGTTTGGATCAAAACTAGCATATGCGGTGTTTTTCTAGAACCAGACGAATTTTCAACGTAAGCAATCAAGATAATACTGAATATTCTGGTCTATGCAAACTAGAACCGGTCAACTCCAATAACCCTGGTCCTAATATAATAAGAGTAAACTTCAATAATGGGATTTTAAGCATTTAAATTTTTTAATATACTTTCCAAATCCCTAAATTAGTAAATACTATTTCATGGATGAAAATATGAGAATTTCTCATTTCAATCTGTGCAGGAACATCATTTCCAATTTCTTGGGTCCAAATTGGTGCTCTTCTTCATTGAAAATCTGCGAAGAAAACATTTCCAGTAGTTAGCCCTCGACAATTAGAATTATTTTTCACAACTGAAAACCTTCACCTATCAGAATTTAGGCACATCACGTGGTGAGAGACTTTTACTCAAACTTGAGACAAAGTCATCAAATAAAAATATACTGAATTTTGGGAAATAGAGGTTTTTTTCATTAATATGAAAGTATTTAATGTATATATAATCTAATCATCATAATCATCTCTATGGAATATCACTCTGCTCGGATTTTCCTATCATCTTTACTAATCCTCCAATATTTGTTGTTGAGGAGAACACTAACCCATCTTGTCCATGCCTTTATGCAGGATGCTGCAACTCTCAATGTTTTGGAGATGCTATTGCAAAAAATGTTAAGAAGAATGGACTTGGAGGTCAGCGACGTTTTCTCAAAAGGATTAAGGGAACCCCACAATTAAAGGTTGTGTTTAGAGCTCCTCTCCAAGGGTTTTTCTTTATGCCAAAATTATCTAAGAGGAAAATTCAATGGATCATGGTCATCTCCAAAGACAACAGATGGTTGGTTGAAGCAAAAATGGATTCCACTAATTAAAGGATCCACAAAATTCTACTACTATCGGGAGGGGTTAGATTCGTTCCTCTTTGAGCTAAAGGAAGACAAAGATAAGATTATATGAGGAGGTCCTTGGTTCTTGGGACCGAGCATCTTTTTTTTTGCCAAAGAAAACCCCAAATGGAAACCCAAGGGATGCATCCCCACATTCATGGATGGCATCCCTAGTAAACTTGTCATTGTAGACTAGTGTGCTTCGCCCAAAGGGATCTACCGCATGCTTGATCTTATAGAGCCTCCTGGAAGTCACAACTAATTTCCCCTCCAATTTAGGCATAATGTCCCATACATCATTCTTCATGCTAGAGATGTACTCCTGCACCATGGCATCCCTCCAAAGTCCAAACTTGTTGGTCTGCTGCCTCTTGAAAACTGGAAGGCTTGAAATCTATGATGTTGCCCATCAATGCCATGTAGTTCAGAAATTTCTTCATGGTCTGCTCTCCCTAAATGTGCTTCGATGAGCCTCAACATGTTCCTGGGCATCCCACAATGTTTAAGCAAACCATTAAGGTCTCTTGACAAAATTAGTAGTAGTTGGTGGCTCCTCCTTTGCGTTTGAAGGTTGTTGCCTCAAAGTGGAAGTCATTGGTGACACTAGCTCAACCTACAAAGCTTTCTGCTCATCCTCTATCACTAAAATGTGCTCACGAGACTTAGTAGATGCAAAGTCTTCCTCAAACTTTACATCCCTACTTACTATTGTCTTTCTCTGCTCTAGGATAAAGATCTTGTAGGCCTTTGAAGTCTCACTGTAACCAACAAACAAACCCTTCCTGCTGGAAGGTTCCAACTTGGTCCTCTTCTCTACTGGTATATGGATATAAACTAGATAGCCAAAGATCCAAAAATGACTCACCTCTGGCTTCACACCAATGAATGCCTCATTCAGTATCTTGCCCTCCAAAATCTTGTGAGGACACCTATTCTAGATATAGACCATTGTGTTGCATGCTTATGCCCATAGAAACATCAACAAATTCTAGTCATGTATCATGGCCTTAGCAGCCACTATGATGGATCACTTCTTCCACTATGCAACCTTGTTGCACTATGAGTTGTACCAAAACAATCAACTCCCTCTTATAAAATGCATCCTTGTAGAAACCCTCAAACTACTTGGAGGTATACTCACCCCCATTGTCCAACCTCAAAATTTTGATCTTCTTCTCTACCTAGTTTTCAACTAGAGCTTTGAACCCCTGAAACCTACTAAAGATTTCATCCTTGGTCTTTAGGAAGTAGATCCAAGTTTTGCAAGAGAAGTTATCAATCAAGAAAACATAGTACATGCTTCCTGTCACTGATACTACTAGCAATGGTCCACATACATCCAAATGCACTAGGTCTAGAATCCCCTTAGACATGTGCTCACTGCTTGGGTGGGAAACCTTGGCATCTTTTCCAAGCACACACTCCTTGCATACTCCATGTTGCTCAATGTTGAACTTTAGAAGATGTGTGACTATCTCCCTCTGAATAGGCAACGCACTATGATGTAGATGTTGCATCCTCTTGTGTCATAACCCGCAAAAGTTATCTATGTAATGAAATAGGGCTTGAACAAGTTCACCCTGTAATTGTACAAACTGCTTTACCTAACCCAGGTCACCTGAGTTGATTCTGGGCTAGATTCCTTCGATCTGATAATGACTTACTGGCTCTTGAACTCAACTGCAAGGCCCTTATCTTCCATAATAGAAACTGAAAGCAAATTATTCCTCAAACCTAGAACAAACAAAAATCGTCAAAGTCTAAAGAGTTACTTGACTAGAGTTGAAAAGGGCTATTGGATACTTGGCATCATCACTAAGCTCAACCTAAACTCCTGAGACGTGCTCTCCTAGACTTGGAAATAACTCACTGGCTAATGTCATATGCTTAAATGCTCCATTGTCCACATAACAAGCATTCCTCAAAACCATACTAGTAGAAAGGCAAAATACTTCTATCTCTAATCAAGTACTACTACAATCTGGAGTACTTCTATTAGAGTTTTGCCGAGGCTTCATCATGATTATGTTGTTGCTTCCCTTTACCCTTCTTCCTCTTCAGACATGGTGATGCAAAATGGTTGTGCTTATGACATGAAGCACTTGATTTTTTACTCAAATCCTTATTCCCTAGCTATGAGGTTGATTCCTCATTCTTTACCTTAACCTTGTTGGGTACTTTATCCCTATATTTCTTCGTTTGACCAAATAGGCCATGGTCACAATCACCTCTTTTCTTGCTAGCCTTTGACACCATCTAAATCTCCTATTGGATACAATCATCCCACAATCTTTCCCATGGGGGAAGATTCTCCTGAGCACAAACATCCTAAACAAATGTTTTCCATTGAGATGGGAACCCATTCAATGCACAATTCACTATCTCTTTGTCTTCAACCTTCTTTCCAATTGCTACAATTTGATCATGAATATGCATGACATTCACCAGGTAACTGGTAACTATGTCTGATATGGTCATCTTTATAGATTTGAGTCTATTATGCAATATCATCTTCCAATTTATGTTCTCACTTTGGTATAGGCTAACCAAGGCATCAAACATCTTATTCACCATCTTCTTCTAGGATATATGAGGAATCAAATGATCCTTTATAGCATCCATGATCATTAACTTGACTTTCACTTCTTTCTTATTATAAACTACCAAAGCATATGGATCTGTTGGTGAAGTCACTACATCCATGACAATATCCAAGAGATCCCTCTTCCAATAAGAGAGTTACATTGACTTTCCAAGATAGGAAATTCAAGGAACCTTCCAATCTATCCTCAAACTTGAAGCTAGTTGATGCTTCCTCTGAGCTGTAACACACAAACTCCCAAATCTGATAAACACTACCTTTGAAACCCTCTAACTGCTGGTCCTAGCTCCCAGCAGTTGTTTTTGGCAGCTGATCTATTGCCATAAACTCTTCAGATCCTCTCAATCAGAGAAAGCTCTGATGCCATGTGAAAATTCCAAACCCTATGTGACTATTGTCCTTATGTTCTCAACTAAACAAGAAAGTTATTTAAATGGAAAAATAGCTTCTTCGCATAGCAACAATCACATAGATAGTTGGAAAGTAAATAGCGGAAGCATAAACACAATACACAAGTAATTACTCCTTCAAATCAACTTTTTGTCAACAAATCAAAGCTTACGAGGAAACATTCACAAGCTATCAATCTAACAATTGTAAAGTACACCCAAAAACAGATCTGCATAACTACTCAGAGGATCTGCCAGCTGAAAAATGAGAAAACTGCCTGTTGATCTGCTAGCCTATTGTATCGCCCTATCCATACGATTGTAGAGACATGCCAATATGGAATTATATGACTCTACATAATACCTATACAGAATTCATACACTGCTTTTTGTCTATTTCCCAACCTTGGCTACTACTCAGAGGATCTGCCGGCTGAAAAATGAGAAAACTACCTGTTGATCTGCTAGCCTATTGTATCGCCCTATCGATACGATTGTATGGAGATGTCCATATGGAATTTAACGACTGTACATAATACCTCTACAGAATTCATACAGTGCTTTCTATCTATTTCCCAACCTTGGCTACTCTCTGGCGCTTTAAACTTGTTCTATTGAATAACAAAGTCAACTTCCGACAAAAATTGTCTTTGAGTGTATGTGTATCTAAACCCTCTATTTTGACCTACCTTTATACTTGAGCTGAAAGTTGAAACCCTAATCTCACAGTGAGATGTACAATTGAGATTAGTCTAAATTATTAATGTATAGAAATACACTTTATTAAACTCTATAGCTAAATATAAGGCTTTCACTTTATCACTAAAGTGAATTACAAAATAGATTTAACTCGAACAATTTTCGGCATGTTCACACTGAACCTGTGCAGAAGTTATTGTCTGAGCAACATTTTTCAACACAACATATATTGAATATGAAGCAGTTGGGACGGTTAGGTCCAATAGAGCACATGTACCAAAATTGGAAGAGACTATTTAAACAGGTTCTTGCAGAAGAGAAGGGTTCGGAGATGACAGTGAATTGCCTCCTTTTAATTTTGTGTAATAACTATTTGTGGTTTCCTTCTTTGTTTCCTCTGGATGCGTCTGCATGTGTTTACACAGTAAAGATCAAGCACTGGCCAGTTCTCCTCTGCTACCTCCAAGATTTCTTTAATATTCCAGGTCCATCGAAGCTCCATCCCAGCTCATGAGACTCGAGAGCAAATGCTTTGACATTTTGTTTAAGTATTAGTCATGGGAATTTTAATGAGGCCTCTGAGACCTATTGTTCACAACAGTGTTAAACGATTCGTATTGGGAACACAATATTTAATTTTGCTCCACCGAGAACTAATAAAATCTCATTTAGTTTTTATGGTTCTATCTTGGTCATTGACAAGTGGAATTTTGAGCAGATGATTCTTTTCAAACTCATTTAATTGATAATGCAATAGTAAGCTAAAGTTGTCTGGATGACCTAAGCCATCTTTTTTGTTTATTTCCCTGGTGCAAAATCATGGTAATTTTCTGTTGTTTATATTATGTGAATGGAGGCAAAATATCTGTTTCTTGAACAATCCGCTTATCACAGAATCTTGCTACTGTTTCTTATATTCTGTCAATGATTGGAATTGCCTAGTCCTCTCTCAGATAGCACTGTGCATAAATAAATATCTGAATGACTTGAGAATCTTGCATTTCTTGAAAGTCAAAGATCATATGGGGTTTACCGTTTCGCTGTATAGCACTCGTCCACATTCCATCCATAAAATTTGATTAAGAAAATCTGTATTTTGACCAAGAGGAGTACCATTTCTACAAAGAAAGGAGCGCATTCCTAATTTCTCCCAGAAACCTCCCCAGCATTGATTCTTTTTCCCAACAGGAAAAAGAAATCAACGCTCCTGAAGGGAATTTTCGAAAAGCCTTGTCTGAATGCCACCACCATTCTACAATGGTAGTTGCATCATGCTTGTTGAAAAAATATTCCAACCACTGGAGGTTTAAATGCAACTCAGGATTGGGGAATTTGTATAAAGCAGAGAATGTACTGGGTGCATATGAGTGAATTCATCTGCCATTATTGGAGTAGATTTTTTGGTCAACCACATTTGCTCTGCATACCAACCATTGAATTACATCAGAACAAGGTAGTATCTTTGTTCATGTTTTTGCAATAGGATCTTCGAACCATGTAAATCAACCTCATTTTATCAAGCATGTCTTCCTTGGAAGATTGACGAGTCTTTTCACCCAGAGATTCATTAAGGCCCCACACCTTTCCTTGTGCTTCTCAATCTGGCTCAAAAAAAATAATTCCTGAAGTTTCCACTGAACCAAAGACCCCCTTCTGACTTTTGATGATCTCCTCATTGTATGGTTTTGACTCTTGAGTCTTGACCCTTTCCGTATCTTGATCAACTGCTCCATTGTATTAATAGATAGATTTCAGCATAAACTCTTTCCCTTCCTATGAAAATCTACTAGTTCTTTCTCCATTTTTCCCTAAGCTACAAGGGAGATAAAGAAATCTTGAGTAAACCCTAATGACTCATGAGAAAACCCTAGAAATATTTGTGAACCTCCTTTCCGTTACCAACACAACCAATTTACTTATCTCTTTAAAGTTTAGATTTTTATCCAACATAAAAAACTCTCTAGACTGATAATTGCCTACAATATGTCATATTGATATGGGTGTTGTAAACAGAATGGTGTACAGTACCAAGCCACAGGATAATATCAATTTTCTTCTGCACATGAAATCTTTGAGGAATATTAGCTGATACCCACGATTTTATGGCCAGCTTAATAAGCCTTAGAAAAATATATTACAGTTTGAACATTGAATATAACAAGAGGAAGATGTGGCAGTAAAGTTTCCAAAAGGAACCATAGGCTCAAGGCACTCAAAAACCACCTTAAAACTTAATAAAGATACCACAAGAAAAGAATTATATACCAATCTTAACCTGCATACTTACTATTGACGGAGACATTCATTCATCTTCTTTGCCTGTTCTCTACAGCTCCAAACTACAGAGAATGTTCTTCCTTGTGCACATTCAGCAAACAGCGAAACATAGTGATCACACTCCTTGAGAGCTCTTGCCTTCATTTTGCTGCGAAGAGCTGACAAACATTTTCAAGTTAGACTTGAAATCCACACTCATATTTTATCTACCTGTGCTCCAACCAATAATTTCATACTATCACAGCCTTTAGTTTGAGTTAAGATTCTGGAATTTTTTCTCTTCTTTCATTTTCTGTATTAGAAATACAGCAATGGCAAAGAAGACATAAAACGGCTTAAAGAAAAAAACGATAGTAATAAAAGATTTTGAAATTGTGGACAATTAAGAGATCTCACAAAAGCATGGTTTCAGAGAATTCTAGCCCAGATGTCTATTTCATGTTTGTTTACTGTCAGTTAAAATTCAACTGCCTTTAAAAGCAACAATCCAATGCTATCATGCCCACAAAGAAGTACCTAACTGGCTCTTGCAGTTGCTGAGAGGCTATTAAAGGTTTCTGAACTGAAATCAACTGTTTCCTCTGTCAATCTATCCTTAACCTCTTACAATTCCATTTTCACATTCCTGCCTATAAGGAATGTATGGACACATGCAGCTAACATATGGCCATTATTTAGGCTTCAATGTCTTGAGTCATGAGTGTTGATAGCAACAATTCACACGCCATATGATCATATTTAGCATATAACAGTGGGCCAGAGAAAATAAGGAGACAGATGTCATATAAGAAGAATGGTGAGCAGCGGCGAGCCCCTTGTGGAAACCATAACTCTTAAGAATTGCAATACTCCACAGGTGACATTTCAGGCAACTTGGAACTTATCCATGCTGCACTATCACCAGTGTTATTCAGTCTGCACACCAATCAGTTTGAAAGTTGTTCTAAGTTTCTAACCAAGGTTGTGAGACTCAGACACAGAAAAAGGTTGGCAAGCTTGGGACTCAGCAAAACTCGGCAACTCAGCTAATCTCAGTTCAAGACTCAGCGAAACTTGCCAAATAGAAAACATAGAAAAAAATTTAAAATACAGGAAATTTTGAGTTTTGTAGAGTTTTGCCAAGTTTCTAAGGCACGTTTAGCCCCTAGTACTCATTTCTGAAGATACATGGGAAGCCTTGCAAATCCATGCTGAGTCTCACAACATCGACTTTTATAGCTCATGATAAAGCTTACATAACATAATTGATTATTGAAGTATGAAAAGTAGATGTGTTGGATCAAAACCTAAGAACAGTTTGGCTATATCAAGAATGCTAAAGAGACTGTTTTGGTTGACAGTGGGAGTACACACAACTTTATAGCTCCAGGGTAGCAAAACGATTAAACATATTCATCTATCCTACCTCCAGCTTTCAAATCAATACCAGGGCACAAAACCACCTCGTGCAATGGAAAATGCCATAAAGTTGAGCTAGAAATAAAAGACTACCAGTTAAGATCACCAATGTATGCTATGGCAATCAGAGGGGTTGACATTGTTTTAGGTGCCCAATGGTTGGAAACGCTGGGGACAGTAGTATTAAACTTACAAGAACAATTTATAAGATTTTATGAAAATGGGAGGAAGTACAAGCTTTATGGTATCAACTGACCCCTCCCCAAATTGTCTCATCAAACAAGATGGAGAAAATGATAAAAAATGGAGCTCAAGCATGGTTTTTACATTGTTATGCTATGGAAGGGACAGTTGATGAAAATCAAAATGTCGATCCAAGGGAATTAGAACAACTCTTGAGGGAACACAATAAAAATTTTCAAAATCCTCCTCATGGCCTCCCCCCCCCACGTTCTAGAGATCACATCATAGAGTTAATGCCAGGCTCAGGTCCAATTCGAAAAAAGTCATATAGACAATCTCACAGAAACAAGTCAGAGATTGAACATTTGGTGCAAGAATGATTAGACGTTGGCATATTCACACGTAGTAAAAGTCCCTTCTCCTCACCAATCATACTTGTGAGGAAGAAGGATGGATCGTATAGACTTTGCATCATGTTACACCGTATCCGGTGTAATGGATAATCCGTATCCGGATTAAGTCAACCTGTATCCAGGTCTAGGGAGGAAGATGTTCCATCTTCAAATAATTAGATGTATAAATGTATAATAATTGAATGGATGATAAATTACAATGGATATGGTTGCCTTTAATATGGCTTGGCCATCGCATATTGAAGAGACACTTCTCTTCATAAACTATATTTTAATATTATTAATTACTATTAGGAATAGTTACCTATTTATTACTATTTTATTGTTGTAACATTGCCTTCCCCTTAGGAAAGCTTTGTCCTCAAAGCTTAGATTATTGTTGTCATCTTTTCATTCTCGTTTTGTGTTGAAACAATGTCATTACTTCCTTTGTCTTTTTTAGAACTGGCATTAGGTATATGCTTGGTCTTTACGCAATAGTTTGTCATCTTCCTTTCATTTGTAACTTGAATTTGTACTCCATTATGTTTATTATTGTTATCCCATTTTCCTTGTACATGAATACGAGGATTATTTTTGTGACTGACCATATCAAGCCTTATTTTAGAAGTCGCTTGCCCTACGATACTTAGGATGTCATCACGTAATGTTTTCATTTTATTATCCTTACGAGTTATCTCGAGAAGTGGCGTTTCGTGAGGCTTCTCGCACTCGAAGTCACATGATAGTGTTACATTTAGGATTTTCCAGGGTGGTAGAAGAGTTAAGGTAAAAGATGAATCTACGATATCTGATTCCTTTGACTTGTATTCCTTTGCATATTGTAGGATCCATCTTTTGTCATTGTATGGATCATCCTTGTTGTCAACGATACTGGCTTGACTTTCATTATGATCTTGGTCGAGCTCATCTTTATCAAATATATGATTGGTATTTTGGTCATCCCTACGATATTTAGTCTCCTTGTCTTGTTTATTGTCTTGATCAATTTTGCTACTCTCATTTTTGTTGACATAGTGTTCCAACATATCTGAGTTACTGATATGGTTTGTATTAGGCCTTAGTTTTTGTAACATTTCCATTATGGTATTCTGGTTCTGTGTCATGATGCTCACATTCTGTGCCATGGTGCTTATGTTCTGTGTCATTACACACATCTTGTCATCTAACTCTTTTTGTTTCTCATGCATGATGTCTACTTTGTCATCAAGTTTTCTTCCTAGTACTTGAACAACGTATTCTTTGATTTCTTTCTTAAGTGCCTTGTTATTTTTCGTTTCTTATCTAAATTTTTCTTGGTTGGCAATGAGGGCCTTGATGTCCTTCTCCAATTTCTCAAGTTTGTCTTTTAATTCCGTCATAGCTTGGGTCTTTTTATGCGAATGTGTGTATTTGGAAGTTTATTTTGACTTATGGAGGAATAAAAGACAACTAATGTATTTGAAATAATTGATGAATTAATAATAATTATTATTATTATTTAATGTGTTGAAATAAAATAATAAATAATAAATATTATATTGAAATATTTTATTATAAGGTGGATTAATAAGTTTTAAAATATTATATAATAATATTAATAATATTATAATAATATTTATTTTATTAATATTATTTTTGTTTGTAGGGCTAAGTGGAATGAGAGGGGGGTGCAGCCTGGGTTGAAGTTAGAAAGCAAAACCATGTGTTGGTTTTACTTTATCTTATCTTTTTTTTCTTTTATCTTTTATTTTTAGATTTTTTCTTTCTTTTCTTTTCTTTTCTTTTTTGGACAAGGTCCTATATTTTAGGGAAACCCTAAAAACTAAATTTACACAAAGTGCAAATAATGGCCAAGGGTCGTATAGCTCTGATACCAATGTTACACCGTATCCGGTGTAATGGATAATCCGTATCCGGATTAAGTCAGCCTGTATCCAGGTTTAGGGAGGAAGATGTTCCATCTTCAAATAATTAAATGTATAAATGTATAATAATTGAATGGATGATAAATTACAATGGATATGGTTGCCTTAAATATGGCTTGGCCATCACATATTGAAGAGACACTTCTCTTCATAAACTATATTTTAATATTATTAATTACTATTAGGAATAGTTACCTATTTATTACTATTTTATTGTTGTAACACATCAATTATCAAGCATTAAACAAAGTCACCATTAAAGATAAATTCCCCATTCCCTTTGTCAACGAATTGTTGGATAGGCTCCATTGTGCAAAGTATTTTTCTAAATTAGAGCTAAAATCAGGGTATTACCAAATTCGAATTCGAGAAGAAGATGTCCCCAAAACTGCTTTTTGTACCCATGAAGGCTTGTACAAATTTCGAGTCATGCCATTCGGATTATCCAATGCTCCGACAACATTTCAAGCAGTGATGAATGACTTGTTTTGTCCATACCAAAAGAAGTTCGTGTTGGTATTCTTTGATGATATCCTTGTTTATAGCAAAACCTAGAACTCACATCTCAAGCACGTAGAGATAGTATTGAAGCTTCTAGAAGAAAACAAATTTTACGCTAACAAAGCGAAATGCAATTTTGGGCAAAAAGAAATAGAATTTTTGGGGCATATTGTTTTAGCCGAGGGCATCAAGGTTGATCCCAAGAAAATTATGGCAATCATTGAATGGCCTTCCCCCAAATCAATTACATCATTAAGGGGATTTCTTGGTCTCGTAGGTTATTACAGAAGATTTGTTCGCAACTATGCACAAATTGTGGCTCCCTTAACATCACTATTAAAAAAGGATGCTCTTAAATGGGATTAGGATGCAGGGACTTGTTTTGAAAAGTTTAAAACTCTAATGACCTCCACTCCAGTACTAGTAGCCCCAGATTTTTCAAAAACATTTATCCTTGAATGTGATGCTTTAGGGACAGGTGTAGGAGTCCTGCTCATACAAGATAAACATCCCATCGCCTTCGAAAGTCGGAAGTTAAAACCAAGTGAGCAAACAAAGTCAACTTACAACAAGGAGATGTTGGCAATAACGCATGCCCTGGTTAAGTGGAAGCAATATTTGTTGAGGGCAAAATTTCTTGTTAAAACAGACCACAACAACCTGAAGTATTTCCTAACCCAGAAAAATCTCTCTCTAGAACAACAGAAATGGGTGAGCAAAATCCAAGTTTTTTATTTTGACATTTTGTATAAAAAAGGTAAAGAAAATATCATCGCAGACTGCTTATGAAGAAAGCATGAAAGTGATGCCTCAATATGTGCCATTTCCTTAGTTATTCTTGAATGGATTTCAAAAGTCCAAACTGAGTATGTGAAAGACCTAGAGACAAGGAAACTAATTGAAGAAGTTGAAAGCAACAAGGCAACAAACTCCAAATACTCATGGGAGAAAGACATATTATGGTATAAACAAAGGATATATTTACCTAGTTCGACAAAATTCAAAATTCAGGTTTTAAAAGAGAACCATGATTTTCCGACAATTGGCCATGTTGGATTCTTTAAAACATACCATAACATCCGTTAGTCCTTCTTTTGGAAAGGAATGAAGACTGATAACTAGAAATATGTGGTTGAATGTGATACTTGTCAAAGGCAGAAGTTTGAAACAGTGGCTCCTCCTGAGCTTCTCCAACCCCTACATATCCCATCCCAGAAATGATTAGAGATATCCATGGATTTTATCACCGGTCTTCCTATGTCAAAAGGAAAGGATAGTATATTTGTAGTCGTTGATCGATCGACAACATATGCTCACTTCCTTAGTATTTCATCAAAAGCAAAGGCTAGCCAAGTCGCAGATAGTTATGTAAAGAATATATTTAATCTCCATTGGTTTCCCAAAGTTATCATTAGTGGCAGGGACCCCAAATTTACCAACAAATTTTGGAATGAATTGTTCCACTAGGTAGGGACTTTATTAACTATGAGTACCCCTTACCATCCCCAAATAGATGGACAAACTGAAGTCGTAAATAAATTCCTTGAAGGATACCTTAGTAATTTCGTGAATGACTGCCAGACTCAATGGGTACATTGGATCCACCTTGCAGAATTGTGGTACAATAGTACATATCATACAACGACAAAAATGTCCCATTTTGAAGCCTTATATGGGTATCCTCCTCCTACAGCAGAATATGTTATCAACAATTTCAAAGTTCCAGCAGTGAAAGACTATCTAGAGACATCCGATGAGGTCATCCATATTTTGAAGAGTCAACTTGAACAAGTAAGAAACCGCACGAAGCAACAAGCCGACACCAAAAGAACTAATCGAGAATTCGAAGTAGGTGATTGGGTGTTTGTTCGACTCCAACAATACAAACAAACTTCACTTAAAAACTCCAAAAATCATAAACTTGCGCCAAGGTTTTATGGACCATATCAAGTAAGGAAGCAAGTAGGACAAGTGGCTTATGCTCTAGACATACCTAATAAAGTGAAAATACATTACGTTTTCCATGTGTTCTGCTAAAAAAAGAAATTGGATCCAACTACTCACATACAAACAGAATTACCTATGCTAGATGGCGAAAGAAAACTGGTGCTAGAACCTGAATGCATATTAGAGATTAAAACTAGAACACTCCGTTCTAGATTCGTCAATGAATACCTTGTCAAGTGGAAAAACTTACATGATGAAGAAGCTACTTGGGAAAATGATGATTTTCGTTCACGACACCTATCCTTACCAATACTTCGTGGACGAAGTATCTCAGAGAGGGATGACTTGTAATAGAACAAGAGAAAAATAGTAAATTAAATTATTTAAATAATATTTGTTATTATTATTATTAGTTAAATGTCGGCATTAAAAAGACACACCGTTCTGATGTGTCTCTTCCATAGTATTTAATGACACTCATTCTCTCGTAAAAATATCATTGAATAAATAAATACATAAATTTTTTGGAAGTCCATTCCAAATAGATTATGAGTCATGAGCAGAGTTCACTTGAAAATAAAGATGATATATTTCAATATCTATCGAGATCTCTGAGTGAAGGACGAGGGACAAACACAATAGAAATGATGGAGAAGGTGCTCTACAAGGCAGATCAACAACCTGCTTGGTGTGGTGAAGTGCTTATTGATTTTTCTGAGCAGCATTGAGAGCCATTCTCTTAGGAGAATGGGGACACCCAGTGTTGAGTGACCATTCTGTTGAATGGTATATATATGGTCCTTGACCATGATATGGACCCAGCTCTGCCCTGGGTAGACTCAACCCAGTGTTGAGTGACCATTCTGTTGAATGGTAGACATCTGGTCTGAGACCACGATGTGGACCAGTCTAGTACTGGTAGACACAGCTTAGTTCTGAGTAGCCATTCTCTTGGAGAATGGAGGCGCTTGGTCTGTTACCAAGTATTTGACCTAGAGTCAAATTATGCAGCCTATGGCTAAGGCACCTGGTCTGTTACTAGGAAGGCACTATAAGCCCTAGACTTGGTCTAGGCATGTGTGACACTCTGACCCTTAATCAATGGGCTTGTGGTCTTCTCCAAGGCTTAGCTACCCTTGGTTAAGATACCCTAGTACCTAATCTTGGTGTCACACAGAGTGTGAGATAAAAGACCACAGGTAATGTACTTTGAATGTACTTTGAATGGAATTAAAAGACCACAGGTAATGACCACAAGGGCACTTGGAAAAAGGCTAAAAGAAAAAGTCAAAAATACATGAGGATTTTTGGTACAAGTCAAAAATACATAAAGGACCTTTTTGAAAGCTAAAGGTAAAAGTGAAAAATAGAAAAGAATAAAATAATATTATTTTGTTCTTTCTAATTCTGGTCCACTTACAGGTGACTCAAGGATATAAAAGAAGATCAATCCAATTCATTATTACACACGCACTTGCTCTCACAGGTACAGCTGCTATTCAAAACATCTCACAGGTTGAAGAAGAGAAGTTCATGATTGTGCCCTAGCATGGATGAGTCTAGCTAGGGCATCATCATCCTCCATTGAAGACAAACCCTAAGCTGGGGATTCTTACTTGTTTATGTCTTAAGGGTTTTCTCAAACCCTCATCTTCAACCACCATCAGATCCGAGCAACCACCATCAAGATCCGGGCAGCCACCTTCGAATCTGGGCAGATCTACTTGGGCAGCCATCTTTTCTTTCTCTGGGCAGGCCACAGAAGGGCACTGCCCTCTCGGCACCCATGGGCAGCTTGCTACAGGCATACCCGTGAGAGTTTGGCTCACGGCCAACCCTCAAACAACCCTAGGGCAGACCCATAACGGCTGTCGTGGCCTAACAGGCCCTCTGGGGACCCTGTAGGCATACCCGTGAGGGTACTGTAGCAGACCAAGTCTGCACAAACCCTTAGGGCAACCCACAGGCCAGCCCAAAAAGAGCTCGAGCTAGCTGCTAGCCCTTCAGGCAGCAGCATAGCTGCCACACAGGGAAGTTAGGTAAGCTGTTGGGCAGCAGAGACAGGGCAAATGGGCATAGTACGGCCGGGCAGAGAAAAAGATTGGCAGCAGACAGAGATCAGGCAGCCGTATGGACAGGTGCAGACAGAGGTGTACAGATGAGCAGTTTGACAGGGCAGAAATCAGATCTGGGCAGCTGATAGAATTTCGGGCAACCTGTCATTATTGGGCACGAGAGAACAAAATCTGATTTTCTGAAGAAGCTCTAATTGGGCAATTTTGATGTAATTTGGAAAATTGATCTTCTGGTTTTGCGGTTAACCCTATTTGGGGTTTGTGGAACTTTTTGAAGAAATTTAGTCATCTCATTTACGAGATGAGTTACTAATGTTTTTTGGGGGGTTTTGTCCTTTAAAGGTTTCCGCAGTAAAAACATCTTGTGTCCATTGTGTTGATGTGATGAAAGTTATCTTACTGCACTTGTCATTTGTTTAAAGTTAATCTGCAAATTTTTAAGTATTCATGCTAATGCTAAAATTCAACAGTGCTGAATGGGGAATAAACCCTATTTGCAATCAACTAGTGAAGCTTTCTGAGAATTAAAGCTTGTGCAAAAATTCTTGTGTTTTGTAGGGCACTGGTTGCTGAACTCTGTATAGTTATATCATTCTGAGCCTTTTTATTTTTAAGGTTAACTCTTTTGTGGAGATCATTTTAAGCTGGCCTTCATTTTGGTACAATGGAACATAACTTTCAACATTATTGTTAGTAAATAGTAACATCTTGTTCTATGAGTATGTATGGATTTATACACAAACACGCTTGCAAGTTGCATGTCACATACTAGGAGGCATATAAATACTAAATCTATAAATGAATTTATATTGGACATTCCTTTGTATTTGTAGCAAATTGTCATGTGGTATGTGGAGACAGTTGAAGATTCTGGCACAATTTAGAATGTATTGAAGGAGTGAGAAAACAAAGACGGGAAAGAAAAAAGTGTGCAGGAAGATAATGCACAACTTAGGAGGAGAAGTGCATGACTGCAAAAGTAACTTGCAGTGAATTTCAGGAAGCTGACTATTGTGATGTGCACAAAGAAACTGCAAGACTTTGACGAAGCGTTGAGAAGGAAGAATGAAGAATATCCATGCAAACAAAAATTGATTCCATTCAAAAAGATCAGATATGGGATTTGGTAGACCTAACAGAAGATAAGAATGTGATAGGATGCAGATTAAATAGCACAATAGACAAATCCAAGGCAAGGTTGTTAACTAACAGCTATGCATAGAAAGAAGGTACTGAGTATAAATCAAGGTTGTGAAACTCGGACTCAGGAAAAACTCGGCCAACTTGAGACTTGCCAAACCTCTGCGACTCATCTAATCTTGGGTCAAGACTGGACAAAGCTCAACAAATAGCACAAATTCAAAATACGGGAAATTTTGACTTTTGCAAAGTTTTATTGGGTGAGTTTTGTCAAGTTTGCCAAGTATTGCCCAGTTTCATTTTTAGGTGATTTCATGCAAGTTTAGCCCCGAGTACTCATTTTCAAAGAGACTCAGCAAAACTTGTGAGCCCTGCCAAGTCTCACGATACTGATTGAAGTAATAAAAGGGGCTGACGTGATGTAGGCTTTATGAGAAGGAAAACGCAGTTTCAAACCCAAACTAAAAAGCAACAAGGAAATTTATATGCTATGCCCTTGGTTCTATGAAGGAAGAATAAGAATTCAAGAATCTGAATTGAAAAGCTGTGGGAGATGAACCTAACAGTTACTCCTCCTCTGTCATTTCCATGATCCTGTGTTGCATGGGTACCCGTACCCAGGGGTCGGGTACACGTACCGGTACCGGGTACACGTACCGGGTACTTGGGTACGGCAATGGTACGTACCCTCACGTACCATGAACAGTGTTGTCGTACCGGGTACTTCATAAAAAAAAATTGGGTACGTTTGGTGAAAATGGTACGGCGTACCTCGATTTTGGGTACGGCTATGGTACGGCCAGTATATAAAACTAAACCAAACTAATACAATTTGTTCCCACAGTTGAAGTCTAGTTCTAGCGATTTATCCTTCTTCAAACAAATATGTAGGAGCTATGATAGGATTGGTGGGAATTTTCAACCCCAAGATTTACATGGAAAGGTTGTAGGAGCTTTTTAACTCAACACGGATAATGCCTCACTGCTGTTTTGATTTGAATTTTTGTTTGAATAATGTATCACTGCTTGAACATAGATTTTAATGGCAATTCTTCACATAACATGCTCATAAATTATAGCAAGGAAATAACATAAACAATGATTTG
>LPNX010193199.1:66014-132907 GCA_001517045.1 Pseudotsuga menziesii | reverse complement strand
ATACCCAAGTAATGTGGCCATACAATGTGATAGCAGTGAGAAAATCTTATAATGGCTGAGATCTGAAATGTGCTGTAGATGACTATTGGGAAAACTTCAAAACTCCATCTTTTACTTAAATATTCAGATCTGAAAATGAGAGTTATTTGACTCACAATACAGAGTTATGAAAGTACTATAGCAGCCTTAGAATGTGCTGGGACTGACAATCAATGGATGAAGAAGTAGACTCTGGTATAACAAATCCTGTAGTAGCTTTATTCTTCCCAATGTGCTCAATGGAAGTATGTAAGCACAATATAAGAGTGAAGATTTTACCACATTGATATTTCAATTTATGGCAGCCTGGAAACTACTGGTTACACTCTTCCCATGAATCATTTCATCTACAGCAGCAAAATCTTGAACTTCTTCTCCACATGAAGACCCATGACTATATACTGTCAGCGAGCATTAACAATATTGACGTGGGTGCTGTATATACAAATTGACTTAATGCTTCTGGTGATTAATAATTTAATAGTAAANTTACCTCCTACAAAGGTGAAATAACCTGAAGTAGAACGCCTGTCATCGACTGCTCCAGCCCAGTCAGCATCAGTATATGCATCCACGCTTTGACAATCTTCATTTTAATGAATAAAATTCCTTTTCTAGGAGCAGATTTCAGATACCTCAAAATGCACATAACTGCATTCATGTGTTGCTCGCCAAGATTATGCATAAACTGGCTAACAATACTCAAGGCATAGGCAAGGTTCGACCTTGTGTGTGTTAAGTACATCAATCTTCCTACGAGTCTCTGGTATCTATCTTTATCAACTGGTACCTGATCAGACTCAACACATAACTTCAATCCTTCTTCCACTGGTGTATCAGCGGGTTGACATGCTGACATACCAGTTTCCTGTAACAAGTCTAAGGCATATTTCCTTTGAGATAGAAAAATCCCTTTATCAGATTGAGACACTTCGATCCCAAGGAAATATTTCAAGGGGCTGAGGTCTTTCATTTTGAATTCTCTGGATAAGTAATCCTGTAAAGCCTTCCTTTCTTCGGGATCATTTCTGTAACCACCATGTCATCCACATATACAATAAGTGCAGTTATCTTACCCTGTTGTTTCTTCAAGAATAAAGTGTGGTCTGAGTTGATCTGACGGTAACCAAAATCTTTCATAGATTTTGTGAACCTTCTAAACCATGCTCTCGGAGACTGTTTCAACCCATACAGTGACTTCTTTAATCTGCACACCTTCCGACTATGTGTTTCTGGTATCATGCATCCTGGTGGGAGTTCCATGTAAACTTCTTCAGATAGCTCGCCATGTAGAAAGGCATTCTTCACATCAAACTGTTGTAATGGCCAACCCAAGTTCGCAGTAAGAGACAACAAGACTCGTACTGTATTGATTTTAGCTACAGGTGCAAATGTCTCTGTATAATCAATCCCATAAGTTTGGGTGTATCCTTTTGCCACCAGTCTCACCTTAAAGCGTTCAATTGCACCAGCTGCTTTGTACTTCACAGTATAAACCCACCGACATCTGACCGGTTTCTTTCCTGATGAACGGTTAACAAGTTCCTAGGTTTTATTCTCCTGTAAGGATTTCAACTCCTCATTCATAGCGGCTTTCCACCTTGGGTCAGCTAAGGCTTCCTGCACATTGTTAGGAATAGATACAGTAGATAACTGATTTACAAACGACTGATTTGATTCTGACAAACAATGGTTAGACACATAATGACTCATGGGATATTTAACGTTACTAGAAATCTCGGGTTCATATGTGGGTTTAGGAATACCTCTGGTGTGACGCTGTGGTAGCTGTCTTCTAGATGGTTCAGGAGCATCCTCAGCAAGCGATTGGTTTGGTGTATTAGCTGCCTGTGGTGTGAAAGGCTCGGACAGAGGTGGAGCCACAACTTCAGTTTCTGGGTGTTCATCACTACTTGGATCCAAAGTCAAACCACCCACATCCAATTCACCCACTTCTTGATTCAACGCATCAGAGAGTTCCCCTACTTCTGGGATGTGAACAACCACATCTTCAGAAATATGATCATCATAGTCTAGAGTCTGAATTTCCTTCTGGTACTCCCCCTGAAGTTCAGGCTCAGAGGAAAAATACATCGAGTCTTCATGAAAAATTACATCTAATGTAATAAACATTCGTTGGGTTGGAGGATGATAGCATCGGTACCCCTTTTGATAAGCAACATATCCGAGAAAGACACATCGCAGCGCTCGAGGAGACAACTTGTTGCGCTGATGCTTATGGAGGTGTACAAAAGCTACACAACCAAAGATGTGAGGAGATAAATTTGGGACGGCTAGAGCAACAACCGCTTCAGCGAGAGCTTGAGATGGTGTCTGGAAATTCATAGTGTTGGAGGGTACCCGGTTGATCAAATATGCTGCAGAGGTAAGTGCTTCTCCCCAATAGGATAACGGCATATGGGCTTCTATCAACGAAGCACGGACAACCTCCAACAAGTGGCGGTTTTTTCTCTCAGCCACCCCGTTCTGCTAAGGTGTATTGGGACAAGTAGTTTGATGAATAGTTTCGTGTGCTTCCAGATACTGATGAAGCTCAGAACTCAAATATTCGCCTCCATTGTCACTGCGGAGAACCTGAACCTGTGCATTGTACTGAGTATGAACCATTTTATAAAAATTTTGAAATAACAAATTCACTTCACTTTTAGACTTCATCAAGTACACCCAAGTCATCCTAGTACAATCGTCAATGAAAGTAACAAACCAACGTGATCCACCAAAGGTAGTGACTTTGGACGGACCCCAAACATCAGAATGTATGACCATAAAAGGAACTGGGCTTTTATTCAAATTTAATGGAAACGAAGCACGATGGCTTTTTGCAAGTTCACAAACGTCATAGCGGAAAATAGAAACATCAAATTTTGCAAATAAACTAGGAAATAATTTCTTCAAGTAACCAAAGGAGGCATGCCCCAAACGTCAATGCCATAACCAGATTTCAGATTTCTTCTTCTCCCCCTCAGAGCCATCCACCGTTAAAGCTTG
This sequence comes from Pseudotsuga menziesii, assembly GCA_001517045.1. Taxonomy (NCBI): domain Eukaryota; kingdom Viridiplantae; phylum Streptophyta; class Pinopsida; order Pinales; family Pinaceae; genus Pseudotsuga; species Pseudotsuga menziesii. The sequence goes on along the minus strand of LPNX010193199.1, from coordinate 129,859 downwards.
ACGCAACTTGTCCGAACTCTTTGACACTAAGTCCAAGTAATACAACTTTCCTCGCCTAACACCACAACTAATCGTTTGCCTCGTTCGAATGTCCTTAAACACACAAAAATCAGGCCAAAAAATTATAATACAAAGTAAGGTAGTGGTGATTTGGGAAACTGACAATAGATTATAATCCAAAGACAGAACAACTAAAACAGAATCTAGATTTAAAGTATCAGTGAGAGGTAAAGACCCTTCTCCAATAATTGGGGCCGAAGAGCCATTGGCAGTGGAAACAAATTTTTGTGCAGACGGTTTAAGAGGTGAGACCTGTCTAGAATCAAATGCCATATGATCCGTAGCACTGGAATCAATTATCCATGCACTATTGGAAACAAGTGTAGAAATATTTAAAACCTTACCACCATTACCTGCCGTTGTTTCTAATGCCGAAATCTGACCAGCAACACCATCCGTTGTCTTTGTTTCGACAACCGCAGCACTGGAGGTCCTCTTGGAATTCTTCTTCCGTGAATCACGGCTCTGATCCCACCATTCTGGATACCCCACAAGTTCAAAGCAGTGGCTCTTGGTATGACCAGTTTGATTGCAATGAGTGCATTTGTAGGTGAATTTATCGGCACCATCAGTGTTCTTAGGATGGCTTTGAGAAAACCAATTCTGATTAGACCGATTTCGAGTCACCATGGCTGAAGCTTCAATTTTTTCTGGTTCTCCATTCATTGTTGCGAGTCGAACAGATTCATGGCGGACCAAAGCATAACATGCTTCCAATTCGGGGATATGATCCTTTCTCAAAATTTCACCACGGATTTGTTCGAATTCACCATCTAATCCAGCAAGAAAAATATGCACCCTTTGTCGTTGAACTGATTTTCGGTAAGATTCAACATCATTTCTCACTCTCCATAATCACCTTATCACGATGATCCAACTCACAAAAGATCTCGGTTAATTCTCCATAATACACCGAGAGTGTTCTGCCATTCTGTTTCGCAAAGAAGGCCCTTTGATTCAAGACAAACACCTGCAATTCATTTGCTCCATCATAAAAAGCTTTAGAAAGAGCTTTCCAAATATCTCGAGCGGTGGGTAAGCAAATATATCGCTTCATGATTTCTGGGGACATAGACATCAACAACCATCTCTTGACCTTTTGATTGTCTGCATACCACTTTTCATATCCATCATCCTTCTCGGTAGGTGGCTGTGAATTACCATGAATGAAAGAGAGCTTCTCCTTCTCAACAATATGCATCTCCATGGTTTGAGACCACAAATCATAGCTTGTTTCATCGAGTACAATCCCTGCATTGAACAACGAACCTTCAGATTGAATAATAACGGGAGCAGATTTGCTCCCAGATGTTTTAGAATTTGAGTCGGCCATGGTTCAGTGTAGAGTACTAACGATTTAAGCTTCTTGGCTCTGATACCAAGTTCAAAACAGAGTTCAAGAGAAATATAATTATGTTTATTACAGTGAATTGTACAGGTACATATACATCAATGGATCAATTTTCAGATCCTACAATCGAGCTGCCGATCCTACAGTCAAGCTGCAGATCCTAAAAGGATAGGAAACAGCCATCTACAGGATAGGAAAGAATCACAGAAAGAATAGGAAAGAATCAGTAACTACAAGATGGGAAAGAATCATTCCATATCGCAACAAAATTCATATAATTGCTAGCATACTAAAATTGGAGTATTAGATTATAACTATGAACTCGCAACCTCGAGGTGCATATAAGAATCGGCCTTAGAAGGGTATATGCTAGTATACTAAGCGTTAACGTATTACAAAATAAATAAATCTATGCTATAGAGAGCTGTTAATACTCAGGGAGGAAGGGAGGGAAGGAGGTGGCCCTTTGGAGTCAAGACAATGTAGACGATTTCAAGTTGCTTCTAGGGTAAATGCTTATTTAGACAGTCAACTTGAAAGCTATAACATGTTTTTTCTTCGGCATTGAAACTATTATTGAAACCTAATTACCAATGACAGATAAGTTATGAAGCCAGTAAACTAAGTTCACCTGCAAAAGTAAGGACTCTACAGACCGCATCAGAACCCACTATGATTGATTTTTAGAACATTAAACTTGCACGTCTACATACCTTCTTCGACTTTCTTCTTGAGGTGGTTCTCCCTGGCTTCTTCACGCAAACCCATTCGATCTCCCTCGGCAGATCTAACACCGTCAAGGGCTTAGTATAGCGAGCAAATCAATGTGCAGAATTTACGAACTTTGGTGCAAAAGCTTCGCAGTTTTCCTTATCTCATTTCCTAACCCAGCAGCCTTGAGATTCAAAACACCTTGTAAGATCATTTCATTCAATTTGATTCAGTACCCACGTCAGGGGCTTTAAAATTAATGTACGCATACTCGGTTGAAGGGCGCAGGTAGTGACCATGGAGGGTATATGTCACAAATGAAGTTGAAGGGGTTTTGTGTCAGTACTCTAATCGGAAACACAAAAAGTGAAAGGTAAAATAAAACAAAATTGCTTTATAATTATTAACCAAAAATTGTAAAACATTACATAGTGGTATAAATATAAATTTGTTTTGGTGGATTATGTAGAAATGTAAGTGGTTATTTTCTATTCAATGTATGATAGTGTATTTTTTTTTAATGCCTATGATATGGCAAGTTATATTTGTTGGATTGAATCATGGTATTTTTTTTATTTGTATCTTATGGCAAATTAGATTTGTTGGATTGAATCAAGTATCTTTTTTATGTGTATTTTATGGCAAGTTAGATTTGAAATTATGAGGGGTGTCACAAAGAATGCTCCCAACCACTTAAGCTAAGTTTTGTTGAGCATTTTGTTTTAAATAAAAAAAGTTAGAAAATAAGTATTGTTTAGATATATTTTTTATTATTTGAGAAATTTTATAAAGTAAATATTTTCTTTTTATTTATTTTCTTAATGTCTTCTACAAAAACTTAAACTTGATTCTCATTGGTTAAGAGCATGTTTTCTCCAATGTAAAGAAAAAGCCATCTCCCCAAAACTCAAGATGTGGAAGTTTGACTCCTCATGGAACAGTAACTCATTACTTTAACTAAAGTGGCTTTCCTTAAATAACATGATGAGCCAACTCTAGTTTGTGGATAGTGACAACTAAGTTATGATAGATTTTGTCATTTTAAAAAAAAAGAAGAAAAAAACATTTTTTGAGTATTTTTTAAAATTATTTCTTCTTTTTTGTTTTTAATTATTTGAAAAATAGTACATAACTAAACATTTCTCTTCCCTAACCTTATTAGATGTTTTCATTTAATGTAATTGAATTGTTAAGTTTCTGTATGTAGTGGACTTTGAAATTTTGCCAATTCTAGCTTAAATGCTCTTTTTCCATAATTTTATATGTTTGTTTCTTAAATGTTTTATTAAAAATAAACTGCTTATTGCGTGTATCCGAAGATTTTATAGTAAGGTAGTCCATGTACAAAAAAAACACATAAAGTATATTCATCCTCATATACTTCCTTAAAGAAAGTACTTAGGCCTCTAGTAGTCCATATACAATAATCAGAAAAAAAGTATATCCATCTTCAGTGCCTCCAAAAAGAAAGTATTGAAGTATTGAGACACTTGCATTGAATGTCCCTCCTCAACAAAGTAAATCTATTCATATAACGTTCATATAAAAAAACAATAGAGTAAAATTCATTTTCAAGAAAGTCTACAAACCCAGAAGACCAAACTGTTCAGAATAAACAACATCAAAAAAGAGAGGAACATGTTTGGTGCTTGAAAGTGTGCACATTTGTTTTTATTGTTCCATTTTCCATTTCGTAATATAGTTAGCAATTGATTATCACAAAATATTAGGTGGAGTTTGAGGGTCAAGGCGTATCCTTTTGTTAGTATTTTGTGGTTATATTATTTGTGTATGTCGTGGTTTGATTATTGTGAAGGAAGGGTTGTAAACATGTATTTATATAGTCATGGGCGAGGTTTAAGTGTCTGAAGCGGTTGTGAGCTTCACATGTAAGTTATGAGATATGTAAGTTTTTTTTTCATATACTCAATATCTGGCGCTCTGGGCACCATGTACATATAGTCATGGGGTTTAATCTCGAGTGGGGACAGCCCCAGCCGACCACCCAAACCAACCATCCTACATAAGCCCCCTAAGGAAAAGCTATGAGATATGTATGAGATAAGTTATAATCGAGAGTTGGATAACAACAAATACTTCTTTATGAACAATTGAATTTACCAATATTTAATCCAAAGTTGTATCCCTTGAACCATGGATATTTCTACTTAATGCATTCGTGTTGCACTACCATGGATTGTAAAGTGCTATTAACAACTTGATACTTGGGACTCCTTGGTCTTACGAACTATGTTAATTTAAAAGACTTAACATATGGATTATTGTCTTCTTGTAACTTAGCACTTTGATATATAGTAGGAGTTTGTCTCTTTGTTTGATTAATTGATGTGGTTTTTTCATCAATAAGTCAATTGATTTGTATTTTTTGGTTTCAAGTTCGAGTGTGTCACTAGTATCTAATGTGTTTCATGGGAATGTGAATTCGTTTTTTGTTTGTATGCCTTTATAAACTTGTTGGTGCAAGAAAAATGTACGAATAAAGCTTTAGTATATGGGTGAGCTCCTTCTTAGGCTCCATGATTGGATGAATATGTGTTTGTTCTCACATTGTCGCATGCTTATTCAATTTAGCTTGTGAGTTAAATACAAATTTTCATGTATAATAGTGTTGGAAACCTAATCCTTTAGTGTTAATTATTAATGTAGATTGTTGATTGTTCTGAACAAGAACATGTTTATAATGTTGATTATTTTGTTGCATCTCATCATGTTGGAGTTGTGATTCAAGCTGAAGAAATTAAATTGTCTCTTTTGGATCTTGTAAACAAGTTAGAACATTAGTGAGAGTTGTCTTATCGACTGCAATTGTGTTGTCATTAGAAGAGAGCAATAGAGTGTTTGATAACTCTACTAAGTCATTAATTCGATCCATTTAAGGACTGACAAAAGGCTGATAGGAATCACAAAGGGTTTATTGCAACCCCACCCATCAACAAGAAGATTGAACAACTCATCAAATGAAAGGTGCCCGATTCTACTGAAAATGCACCCGATTACAATCTTAGTTCGATCTTAACTTCAAAATGATTGAGTGCAAAAGAACTATTGGAAAAACTATCCGAATGAATTTCACACAAATCAATACAAATTTACTTCTTCTATTTCTTGAAGACTACTGTGTTAGTGTGGTCGTTGTTGAGTGTGATTGATTATCTTCTCAAAATCTATATCACATCCTTTGAGGCAAATACGTACTAATCAACAAACCTTCAATGTAAATGCAAATTGACGAATAAATTCCAACTCACATAACTATATGGTGCATAGTGCAAATATGTCGAGAATGTCTGCCGTGATGCTTCAATGATCTTAGGGTTGTTGTGATGATGTAGTTGTGATGTCAAGGTTGGGTACTCTACAATCAAACATTCAGATAATTCTATATCAATCAGTTGATTGTTATAATAAAGCAAGGATGAACTAAAAACATGAGACATCACCACAACAACTGCAATCATTTATCTTGGATAAGCATTGAATAATCTAGTTGTGTGTTATGAGCGTGGCAAGCCTCTTTCTCACATCAAGGCTTGCTTTCCCACATTCTCCGCAATAATAATCTCTTTGCTAGTTTTTAGTGTTTCCTTAAGTTGTCAAATCATTTGCAAGTTGTAAACTCGAGGCAACACTATAAAAAAAGGCATTTCCCCTAATTTTCTCTATTAATTCTAATTGCTAGAACAACTAGCTAAACTTTAGCTAACAACTTTAAAGACTTGGTAGTGGACCATGCATTTATGGAGTTGTATTTCATTAGGAGTTCACTGAACAATGAGTCCCTATTGGATGTCAAGACCAAAAGAATATGAAACATCGCAATAACTCGAGCCAAATTGAGATGAATCACAATTATATATGTTACCTCCCAAACTCTCCTGTAAGGTGTAAAAGTCCCAACTATAGAATGAGACCCCAAGGATGAACTTAAAAAGGTTGTAGACTATCACCACAATAACACTTTTCCTCTCTTTAGGATGGCTCTCATCCACCACAAGGGAGGATTCTCTAAGCAAACCAAGTCCAACAAAGTATAAGTAAAATGATTTAATTTTGTGTTTAAAGGTGGTTGAAAAGGAGAACAAGTGTCAAAATTCTAGATTGGGTCGAATGGGGTCAATAGGGTAGTGTTAATGGGTTGTCCTAACAATATTTTAGGAAAAAATGAGTTGCAAAATGCATGTTATAGCAAGCCATTATGGGTATCCCAACTAGTCGAATCCCCCTATCCAAAGACCGCACTCTATCATGAGGTGCGGATTTGAGTCTGCTTGGGTCCATCAAGGTCAGACTTGCGTTATTTGGCAGCCGAAGATCCTATAGATAGTGCCACGAAAAACAAAAAAAAACAAACAAACATGCTATAGCAATCCCTAAATGGATGGAAATAAATACATAAATTTAAAAAGGAAGGGGCCTACGTGGGATGCACCTTCAAGATTGGTTCAAGAATGCATTTTACTAAAGAAATGAGCCAATGCGACAACTCTTTTAGATCTTAGATGCAAGCAAGATTACTTCTATTAGAAAAATAACAAAGAAAATTTAGAGATGAATTTTTCCACCTAATTTACTTCTACTGTAGTTGATAAACCACCCCCCTTGGCCTCGTGAGCAAGCTTTGACATTCACAAAATCGAGATCCAAAATCCAACAAGACTCCAAAGAAACTCACCTTACAATAACAAGAAAACACCATTGATTTCCATTAAAGCTTTCAAAATCTTTTCATATATATGTCTCCAAAATATTATGAGCACTTTCATCAACCATTGCAAGTGGGAGGAGCCTTTAATATAGAGTTTCACACTCAATATCCTCACACAATAAAACAATAATATCTTAAAACTATTATCCAACGACTAACTTGAATGGATAAGTCAAACAATAGAAATAATATACATTGATGAGTAGTAGATAAGCTACATGTACAAATCTCAACCATGATAAGCTCATGGAGGTGGAATGAATCCCCAAAGTAGTGGATGACCATGTCAACAACTCTAATATGTAGCCTCAATCTCGTCCAATCGTTTCATTGCCTTAATAAATCCTCAAAAAATGTGGCACAAACTCCTTGAGGAAGCATGTGTGGGTCCTTGAGATGACAAATCAGCTCCATAAATCAATAAAATATTTGCAATAGGTCCTCATGTAGTGGATCAACCCTCAATAATGTTGGATAAGTAGATGATATGTGTGAACACATGCTAAAAAATACCCTCAAGGCTAGATCATCCCCTCAACAACCTCATCAACACAATGTCCAAGTTGTGACCACTCTCAAGGTACATACAAATGGATAGGTACAAGAAAGACGAGTCCAAAACACAACATGATATCATGAAACCATGTGCCAAGGTATCTCCATGCTCAACTAACTCCTTCAACAAAGGGGTTGTCCCATATCTAGCAATAAAATAATTGCATCGATGGGCATTTTCTACAACCCAATATGGGGGATGTGTAACTATGTGTTCAACCTACAATTGACGCATGTCACTTTAAATAATAATAAAATATTAACTTAAGGAATACAATGTCAACTCTAATTAAAATGTAAAACAAAACACACACACACACAGTCTTAATAAAAATAATTATCTAGAGTGAAAAGATATTGTGTAGCTATTTGAGATATGTCAAATATTTGTTGAAGGTTATAAACTATCATGGCAAAGATATGTCGAAAGTTAAGATTTCCTAAAGGTTATGACTGCGTGATATTCTACTTCCATGGAATGAAAGACCGAGATTTTTCTCTCGTGTCCAATGAAATAATTCAAATCAATGCCCACTTCATTGGCACCAAACTAGAGGGAAGACAACAAAACTACACTTGGGTTTAGGTCCTTTAAATTTTCTTCGGTGGCGTTTCCCACACATTCACCATGGGATCCAACAAGACCTCCAAATGGGATGACTTCATTGATCATATCACCTTCTCCTTCCATGGCAAGGATCTCAAAGTGACAAACATTTGGACTCCCTTTTGTGGCCAATTGATCCTTGAACGCATTGATGAGAGCAATAACATGAACATGACTCTTCTGGGATTGTCCCTTCAATGTGAAGTGCAATAGTTTTAATGGAAACAGTGGTATAGCATGCTATAAGTAATTTGGATGAATCAATTCCTCAAGGTTGGGCACTAATTATTAAATAAATTATCATAAAAATATATATATTTATGTTGATAGACACTACTTATAAGTTTAATAAGGGTTCAGAACTTACAATACTTATAAGTTCAATAAAGCTTAAAAACTCAATATCCATTGATAATTCCCTCTTTTCATACCATAAATAATGGACTATAATGCAATCAAATGAGATTAGTTTTTTCTAATATAATTTTTGAAATATTAATGGAATGTATTATGTGTTTATATTCAACATGTTCAATACTGGAGTTGTACTTTAGTTTTGCCATGTTTTGTGTTCTTTTTCCTTTATTTGTCCACCTTTTCCCTAGAGTTTAACCATAGTATTTAAACCATATTTTTTTGTCTTGTTTATATTTCTTATTTGCATAATGCATTGTCTAGTTAATGAATTAAATTTGGCTCATGTTTATTAAAATATTCTTTTAATTCTTCATACAGGTGATTTCACATCATTGTAAAATTATCTTATGAAGATTTACTAATATTTTTATAGCATCTGTGACTTGACACATTTACGTAGCGTAATCAATGGAAGCTATCCAGATTGGTGATGCCAGAACGCTGAATCACGAGAATTGGTGGCTTGATGCTTGTCTTGAAATCATGGAAGAGTTTGCTCATGATTTATATCAGAAGAATCCAATAACTAGTAGCATGAAGAAAAGTGGTAAATTCTGTAGATTTGAGCTGTCTAACACAAAATGGCCAAAGGAATTTCCCAAAATACTCTATTTTTCTCTGTTTTAGTCATTGTCACTTGGCACAGATTACGAGGAGATGGAGGCAAATTTTAGAAAAGAAAAAGAGGTTTTTGTCCAGCACGGGCTCATTCACAAAAACCTCCGTCATATTTGCAACATGTGTCATAGTTTAGAAGATTCGAATGAATATTTACAGCGTATTTTTCCACATTTAAAATTTTAAAGATTTCTTGGTTTGGTCGATTGTCTTTGGGTGCGTCTTCCGATAAATGGGAGGGGGGGGGGGTTTAAGAACAAGAAGAGTTTTTTGTTCATCATTGACCTTTTTCACAAAAACCTCTCCCGGAATTGAAACTTCTACCACGTTTTGGCATATACAACTGGTTATTTTAGGTTGTTTTTCCATAAATTTGCCAAATTTCCCCCAAAATCCACTTTTGTTATTTTAGGCATATTCAACCCTACAGTTTTGGATCTAGATACTCTCTTCATTTATCTAATTATTTATAAATGCAATGAATCAAATGGTAGGAGAGATTAGTTTTTCTTTTGGAGAAGGGACAAGAGACATTAAGCTTGTTCTGCAACACGAATGTATTGGTTCTCTGTAAGCTTATTTGGAGACTATATATTGGAATGATATACATATATAACATGAGCCAGTTTTACTCATTATCATAGTAAATGCTTTTGATTTGTTTGATTACCCTACTTATGATTTCCTTTTCTGATAAAGTGTCTATCTTAAAATGTTCCTGAGTTGGTGTGCTTTACTATATTTCATGTCCATAAAGTTTTTTTGTTTATGATATTTTTACTTGATACTTAGAGATGATGTATCTATCATGTATTAGATATTAAAATATGGTTTATGATTGTTATTTATTTCATATTCACACAGTCTCCAACCTTGTTTACTCATTTAATCATCATATGTTGTTGATTATTTTTTCTTATATTTCCTTACCCTGATACTCACACTTTCTTTCTAACGTATAAAACACAACCATTTTCAAATTCTATTTATCCATGATGTCTGGGCTTTGTACTTCGGTAGTCTATGTACAAACTTCAGTGCAAACATAACACAATTATTTGTATTTTTGAGAAATTGGAGCCTTTATAAATATAAAGAATACCATTTTTCGACATCGAATTATTTATGTGCTCTAATATGAAGAGAAAAAAATAGATAAACATTATTTATGTATTAATTTTAGTATAATGACTGCAATGATTTTAGTATGCATTTAATTCAAAAATAGATGTAGGCATGTTCCATCTTAACTACTCAACTAATTATTACTAACCATACACTTGCGCCAGACTGGGAAAAACTTATTTAACCATCGGACTTCTCTTTTCTTTCGAGGAATGTGTGGGACGGTCATTCGATGAGAGCATCCAACGACCCTCCCACACTTGCCTCGGGAGAAGCGAGGACTAATAATTAAATAAGTTTCAATCACCCGACTTGAGGTAATATTATTATTCTATTATCATATTACAATTTTAGAAGAATTCGAAGAATTTGTCAACTTCAACTAATGAGATGTACATATGTGTCATATCATGAATGTATCTGAATTAGTGGATTCTTGACTGCAACCTTAAAGTGGATGTGCCCTCTATGGCTCTATTTTGCGTCCATTTACCTCACCACCCTTTACATTTGGCTCCAAGTATATTCTTATATGCAAATCATCAAATCCCTATTTTTGTGGTTGCTTCCAAGAAAAAAAGATGGCAACGAGTGTGAGACGGGATGTGACAAATATAATGAAGACTAGTAACAACTTCTTGATTAACATCATCTTCTTAAATTGTTGGATGTTGTGCACCAGAGAAGAAGCTACTTTCTAAACAATTGACATATATGTGTAAAGATAATTTGATGGCTTTCAAACCTAAAACTTAAAAGAACAAGTTGAAAGTCTCATTAGAGTGGGTGTGCATGCTTTGTATACATACCACATAATTTACATATCTCTAAAGAAAGGCAAACATAACATGGAAAATAGAAAAAGAAAAATAATAAATTCAGATTCATTAAAAATTCCAATTGTTGCTCCAAAATTATATAGTGACAAAAGTCCATAGAGATATAAAGTAGGATAGGCAAAACTTTGTATTCCTTTGTAATCTGAAAATATCCTTTACATGGAGTTATTTCATGTTAAAAGAAACTTTGTATTCCTATGTAATCTGAAAATATCTTTTAAATGGAGTTATTTCATGTTAAAATAGGTCTTTTTAAGAGAAAACTTCGTACTAATGGAAACTTCTAATTGAGATAATGATTATGGCAGCATGAGACAATTACCATTAATTGTATATCTCGATTGGTGGTGCTGGCATGGAATGTACTTTATATGCACACATTTTAATGTTTGTTAAATTCATAATATTTGACAGTTTTTGTTGCAATATTCTTAGTATAGTATATTTATATTTTACGGTTTTTTTTGTTTCAATGTTTTTAGTATAGTATATTTATATGTGACATTTTTTTTTTCGTTGTTGTTGCAATGTTCTTAGTATATTTATATGCACACATTTTAATGTTAGTTAAATTCATAATATTTGATAGTCTTTGTTACAATATTCTTAGTATAGTATATTTATATTTGACAGTTATTTTTTGTTTCAATGTTTTTAGTATATTATATTTATATGTGACATTTTTGTTGTTGTTGTAATGTTCTTAGTATATTTATATTATTTGATAGTTTTTTTTGCAATGTTTTTAGTACAGTGTATTGCTTTTAGTGATTGTAAATTTAATAATTTTATACTAAGTTTTTTTTTGTTGCAATGGCATAATTACATTGTATTAATTTAAATGTTAATTGATTCAATAAAATTGAATACAATAATCTGATTTTAACGATTCTGAATTGATTTTCAAAGTTGATCTAATTAAATTACATTTGGAAATAATTAGGGTTATATGTATAAATTTCAATGTTTGTAAAATTGATAATTTCACACTACATTTTTTGTTGCACTTATTTTACTATGATTCTTTGATTCTAGTGTTTGTAAAGCCAATAATTTCACTCCAACCTTTTGATGCATTGATTGATTTCAGTGTTTAATTGATCCAATAAAATTGAATTTAGTAAATTGATTACATTGGTTTTTGCATTCATTTTAGTGTTGTGTGTGTTTAACTAGTTATCATATTTTTGTTATATGGTTTTAATGACACTTATGGTCATGTTGTCATGTCATCTCATAATGAAGAAATGAATGGTGTACATGTTGAGGAAGTAAGAAGATAGACATGAGAAAGTGTTAAGCAACATGGAGAGAAGATAGAAGATATTACTGATGAACAAAAAGACGATCGAAGAAGACAAAAAAAAAAGTGAATAACAAAAAGCACAACGAGAAATTCAGTTGCAACAAATAACAATTGACCAACGACAAGAAGAGAGAAAAATAAATTGTGAACAACAAAGATCATATTGACAAATTCTATCCCAATAAACAACAATTGACAAACAACAAGAACAAAGAAAACAAGATCATCTGATTAGTCTTAAACATATACATATCTATGTGATCCATCTTAACTTTAGATGATGCAAATTTCCTAATGTTTTTATTAATTTGTGAGATTTAATTAACATATACATATACATAATAATGATCATATAAATGTTTGATGTGGCTTCCCATGACAGAAACCAACATAGATCCATCTCAACTCCAAATCTATCAGGCGTCGAGAGGGATCAAATCCCTTGAGGTGCAAGCCATTTTTAGAGTGCAAAAATTTGAGGAAGGTTTGCACCTCAAGGGATTTGATCCCTCTCGATGCATGATAAGTTCGTAGATAAAGTGGATCTACCCTCGTATAATAAGTGTGAAGATGCCTTAACATATGTGTCAATGTAACCACCCCCTTCAATATAATAATATGTCTTTCCAAGTAAAAGGAATAGGGGCGCTCTTTAAGAAAGACTCTCCCCCACCAAATAATATAAAATAGGCAAGGAAGAGATGCACCTTGTAATAGTGTGCAAGAAGTCTACGGTTCACTTGAATTATGCCATATATTCTATAAAATACCCCATGAGAGGCGCACTTTAGGGAGTTTTGCAAAGTAGTTAGAGTTTTTCATCAATAAACAATATAATATCTCTCATGTAGAGTGCACCTTAGAGAAGTGTGCAATATAGTGTTTGAGACCATCTTTATCAAGCAAGAAAACAATAAAATACTCCTCCAAGAGATGGTGTGCCTTAGAAGAATGTGCAAGAGCCCAGATCCACACACAAACAACATCAACCTCCTCAAATCATGATCCAAAACCACCAACTAAATTCTCAAACCATGGGCACCAACTGTTAGTGACCTAATCAAGCGTGCAAGTAGCCCAAATGTGTGGTCCATCATGTTCATGCTAATGTGAACCCTCCCATACAATTGCACAACCAACAACTGGAAAGCAAAACCGAGAGTCTAAATGCGCCCTTGTTTCCATCATATCTTGAAATACATGCCAATGAGTGTGAGCATTCCATCTAAGGTCATCCTCCACATCATCATAAACCACTCCAAGTATGAAAACAACCAACATAAGCAAGGGTGCTCATGTAATAAACCTCCAATTAAGCCAAAAATAGGTCAAACTAGTCATTCAAAGGGCTGGGATCATTGGAAAATGTGTGAACAAGAGGAGCACTCCACTAGGAGTGATAATACATGTCATCAAAGGTGTTCCATTTGTGAAAAAACCCAATTAAGCAAGAGCACTCACACCAAAGGGTACAAACCAAATTAAACTTTGTCAAATAATACCCCACAAATGCTCTACACCAGGGGGTAGAAACCAAATTAAACCCTGTCAAATAATACCCCACAAAGTATTTGAACCATGTGAACAAGGGTGCATAAATCAAGCACTCTCTAAGAGTGTGATACCAATCAAGCCAACATGTGATCCATATTTGAAATAAACTACCTAGTGCTAGGGAATTCATCTCCTAGGACGATGTACCACCAAGTCACATCAACATGGCTAAGCTTAGTCATATGTTGATTAGAACATCATAATCAAGAGGGTACCATGTGAAACACCCCTTGCAAGTGATTAAAAAATATAACACCACCATGCTAGGATACAACAACATACAAACGATATTCCAATACCAACCCATGATGCATCAAATGTCAACCATTGGAGATAAGGTCTAGGCTTAAGGGGCATAAACAAATAACTATGCAAGCATCAACTCTCCTATTGACACTACACACAAACATTCGACCATGATCGGACATTCCATAAGGGAAGCACTAGGGAAAGTGTGTGCTTCCGTAATAAAGCCCTAGTATTTATCAAATAATGCATCAACATCATCCAAGAAATGCTTGTCATGTGATGAAAATCACAAGGTGAAACCTCAAGCAATATGAGGGGTAACACTATCAACTAATGATTTCAGAGAACTCAACTGCAAATCCAATTCCAATTGTTTCTTATGAGAAATATGCATAAAGGCTTGAAGTTCGTTCTTTGAATCCTTAAACAACAAGAGCTGAATGGGAACTTCGACTGCGCAGTCATCTCTAATCCTATTCTCAAAACTCATTTACCATTCAAACTCCCCCCTCCATCCAATCCTTGGGGAGGGGGAGCTCACAATATTACAATCAACCTTGTTACCCCTTTACATGTAGGGGTGACTTGATGATCATTATCTATGTGATTTTCCATCACATCCAACTATTCCACAGAGGAGATATATGGTATGTACATAGATATTTTCTAGAGACACTTTTAACTTGCTTAGCCCACCATCATATGTGCTAGAGACAGATGGAGACATTTGGTTGACACTAGTGTTACGGAATATCCTCTCTTCTTATGGTAAATTGGTGATAAAACCTATCCATATAATACTAGCCGATAAATATTTTCCCAGCTATGAAGTATCACATGAAATTTTAGGACTAAGAAATCTCCTTCAAGAAAAATGCATCTCTAACTAATATACTACTCATCTACAACTGTAAGTGAACTCATGAACTAGTTATTTTTCAAACTTAGCATTAGACTTGGTGATAAAACCTATCCATACAATGATTAATTTCCTATGTTGCACAAATTTTTGGAATGGGTAGCTGGGGAAAGGGTGGGTGAGAGCACACCCACAAACTTTCTAGGTGGCAGCAGTGGGAACGCTTTAAGAGCACATCTATGTAACAGTGTTGTATGCACCCGAAGAATACGGTTTCCATCCTTTTTATGAATAGAAATTGTGATAATTTTTCTTGAGAAAGGAAAATAACATTTAGAATTCACAAAAACATATGAATAGTGAAATGGAACTAGTTTACCACATAAACATCAACTTCTACTAGTGCTTGAGTTGCCTTTTTCTATTGCAACTGCCTTTCCAGAATTCAATCTCCCAATCCTTATCCCAAGGACGATGATATTTTCCATTTCCAATACCATATAATTTCTTTGTTGGGTTCTCCTGTATCTTCCCTCTCCTTTGTGGTTGGTGATTCACTTTGAGATGAGATCTATTAGTTCTATTATTGATGCCATTTTAACATATTCTAATCATTGTAGCCTTGAACGTTGCAGTGCTGCAGAATGTCTTTCATAAGAAGCATCGATCTTACAAAGGTCATAGGTAGTGTCATGAACAGATGCTATTCTCAATTCTTTTCTATCTTAGTCTTTTGCCTTGGTTCTTTTCTTCATTCTCACACTACTATATGATCATTTTTACTTAGTCTTTTTGGTGGATGAATGTTGCAGTGTCTTTGCAATAGCAGGAAATTCTAGTCCCTTTACAAGACTCGTAACTTTGTAGATTTTTTCAGATATCTAAGGCACATTGAAAACTGATCTCATCACGATTAGAAATCTCTCTAACCCCAATCTATATATTGATACTTATCTCAATCCCAGATGACATGAAAGCATATATCAAAGAGCTATAATAAGCAACACATAAGATCTCTACAACTTTTAATGACAACAATCACACATAAATGACACAGTGTTTTTGGTCAAATGACCCTAGAAAACCCTTTCGAGAAAACCAGTGAGAGATATAGAAGATTAATATTATCTTTGAACAGTTTACAGTAAGAAGGATAGATTAGTTGAACAACAAACTTATCTATGAGCTCGGATGCTTTGATCCTCAAGTATGATATCTGATGGATGTGCTCTCTCTGCTCAAGAAAGCATTCACCCTCCTCTAAAGTTTCTTTTGGCTTCATGCCCCTCAACATCTCAGGATCACTGTCTCGATGATGCCCTCTCTCAACTTAGTTAAGCTCCTTCTTAGAGCTCGCCCTCCCAGTGAAATGCGCCCCCACTGCTTTGGAATGTGCCCCACTGCTCTAGTGAATCAACCTCGTGCTTTGTTGTTGGATCTGCCTCACTTTGAATCAGTCTCTTCCTCCAAAGTGATCTCCCTTTGCCACAGATGAAGAATGCTTGATCTCTCTCATATCTCGATCCTCCCTCTCTGCAAGACTATGCCCTCTCCTCTCAAGAATGTGCCCTCTTGCATGCATCGATTCACCCTCTCTGTCTGATCACCTGAATCGCACAAGTAATACTGACTTTTTCCTCCCAAATGCTTTTTTCTAATCCACCAGTGAGATTAGGGATCCAAAACCCTAAGTTTGAAGTTCATGCAAAAATCACACTTCCGCATTAAAAGAGTGCATTTAAAAATGCATGCATGCACAAGCAATGTGCAAATCTCATGCACATGCATCATGCAACCACATGCACATGCACATCAAGCAATGTGCTCTCTCTGCTCAAGCAAGCATTCACCCTCGTCTGAAGTTTATCTCTAACTAGGCTTCATGCCCCTCAACATCTCAAGATCACTGTCTTGATGATGCCCTCTCTCAACTTAGTTGAGCTCCTTCTTAGAGCTCGCCCTTCCAGTGAAATGCGCCCCCACTACTTTGGAATGCGCCCCACTACTCTAGTGAATCAACCTCGTGCACTATTGTTGGATTTGCCTCACTCTAAATCAGTCTCTTCCTCCAAAGTGATCTCCCTTTGCCACAGATGAAGAATACTTTCTCTCTCTCAAATCTCGATCCTCCCTCTCTACAGACTATGCCCTCTCCTCTCAAGAATGCGCCCTTTTGCAAGCATCGATTCACCCTCTCTGTCTGATCGCCCGAATCACACAAGTAATATTGACTTTTCCCTCCCAAATGCTCTTTTCTAATCCACCAGCAAGATTAGGGTTCCAAAACCCTAAATTTGAAGTTCATGCAAAAATCACACTTCCGCATTAAAAGAGTGCATTTAAAAATGCATGCATGCACAAGCAATGTGCAAATCTCATGCACATGCATCATGCAACCTTGTGCACATGCACACCCACACAACCCCATCAGAAACTTGTGTGTCATTGCACTCCTACGTCCAACTGGAAGAAGTCAACCTCTACATGTCTCCAATCACTGAATCCATGACTGCTGCAGAATGTTTCTCACACACCACACTACTGCCTATACTGATAATGTACCTCCATGCTAGGCAGAACCACATGGAGGACATCCCGAGATACACCTCAATCTCTAACAAACTTGAGGTGAGATAACATTATTTTTAATGTGGTTTTGCAACTTGTCAGATCTCAATATTTTCTTAAATCCACAATTATCTTTGGAAAAAATTGCTTCATTAGCATCACATTGGCCTTTTGTAGATGCGAGGAAAATCTGTTCATTCCATCCACTTGACCTTGCTCTTTTAATAGAGATTTCATTATGCTTTGCAGTCATTCCAATCCTTTGGGCACGCTGCACAGAATCCATTGTAGCAAGTATATATCTGAATAAGAACATCCTTACAACTAAAATAATTCATGCCCAGATATGCATATAATTGCCAAATCGTTATTGAAATTGAAAAGTAATAATTATTTTTTCGCTGTTTTTTAACATAATAGTAAACCGTTTAGCGCAAAGATGGCTAGGAGTTGCCTAAAATATCTCAAACAGTCCTCAAATTTGGCAGGGAATGGAATGGGTATGGCTGGAAAGTTCCTGAGTCCCCAGTGGAGTTCCCACTCGTTTACGAGAAAATAGCAAAGCCTCTGAAACACCAGATCATTGGGAACTTTAGTTTTAAAACAGGAACAGGTCCCTGTACAACATAGTTAACTTCACTATGAAAAATAAATATAGCCAATAGAACTGACTGTTGTGTTACAGTTCACCTGTCCCTTATTAATAACCAGAAACATGGGTCCTATAACTAAATATGAATTAGGTCAAGGAGGTTTTATGGGATGTGTCTGTTGTGGTGGACACTTATCCACAGTTGGCTACCTGGAAATGAACCAAGGTCCAATTAAGAACTTGTAACACCTTCTGGAACCTGAACCAATTGTCATCCCCCTCTCCTCTTTCATAAATATCTGGGTAATAGTAATAATAATAATAATCATAAGATAGATTAATCTGAGTTGAGAGGTTTTAGCAGAACAACATATGATATATCATTATTTTGGGATTACCTGCGTAGTGTAAGTCATTAAACTATGACCCATATCCCAGAAGACTAGCAACTGACCAATTTATCATGGTTTTGAAGTATTGCATATTCATATTTTTAAATAAATTCATTAAGATGTGATTCATAATCAGCTGTCACATTTTAAATAATTCAGAATGCAAAAGCACAGTCGCATACTAACTGTGGCATTCATTTTAATGGCTTGAGCTGTTACAGTTTCCAATATCTTTCTTCAATTACTGTTACAATCAATAATCTCACTATCCAACTTCAAGCTCTTGCTTAAAGACTACAGTTAAATTCAAAACTTATTGCCACTAATAGTCCCGTTGAAAATTTTCAAGAAAAGACCTCGCAACATACAATCATGACCTACCAAGCAACATGGATTGACAAGGTATGAATATGATTGAATATATGTGCGTGGAATTAAGATCACTGAATATAAAAAATCACTCTGCTCTCCTTAAAAATTAAATTCCACGCCTCATCTTCTAACTACACATTCTTCTTCCTTGTTGAATAGAAGCCGAATGCGCTGCTACCATATATCCAAGAAGAATCGAAGATGGACGAAAACAATTTCCATAAATCCATAATCCATTGCATTGCAGTTAGAGATATGCCAATTTTCTTGAAAGAAACCATGTGAATGCCATTTAATCCTTCTTCTTCATTTTATATTCTAGACTGTCAGGTGCATACTGCCTAGTACAATTCTTGATGTCCCATTGCGCTGCGATTCCTGACGTGGTGGCATATCTTAATGCCTTCTCCAAGTTCACTTGATGACTATATAGCTCTGGTTCCATGACCAACATTCTCAGGAGATCTGCTACACACACAAGTGACAAACAACCTTAAGTCCCACATCCATGTTTAATGCTACCACCAACACAGAAGGATTACATTTCTGGCCAGGAAGTCCTAAATTGAATAAACATTCTCTATAATATTACCTGCAACAAAAGCATCATTGGTGGCAGACCTGTCGCAGTTAAAGGGAGTTACCAAAACAGCTTCTGCCCCTGGTACTGAACCTTCAAATGTTTGTGTGTAGTAGTATAGATTTGCCCCATCATTCACAATCAAAAGCTTTATATCATCATGCCATAATGAGAAAAGCTCCTCCCGCGTATAGCTGTAATGCTGTTGCGGTTTCATTTCACTGTCTGAATGTGCAGAGTATTGAAGACTCATTTTTTTCCTTTTCTCACTGTAATCCTCACCAAGCAAAAACTCTAACTCTTGCTTGCTTACCTCAATAACATTTGAAAAATTCCATGCTTGCCGAATAAGTCTCCAAGTCTCATTACGGGAGCTCCAAAGTGGCAATGGTAGATTTACATCAAAGAAGACAATCCCACCACACTTCCTTGAGAATTTTATTGCAGCGTGAAGAGTTGATTGCATGGACTTTGTAAGGAGAACCATGGAATTGAAATGAAATATCCTAGCCTGCACAAGAAAGTTTTAAGTATCAAATCATTGTAAATAGTCCTTAATACCAGAAAGTTTCTTTATCAAAATGAGGAACAGTATATCACAGTTTGTTGAGATACAGGTGGTTCTGGCATTTCTGATATTTATGTGTCATTGAAAATGAAACATTGGCATTGCTGTAAAAGGAAAAGGGAACTCGTCAAGTAAATGAACCAAAACAAGGGATTGTGAAACAGATGAAGATTTGGTCCAGTAAAATGCTACCTCTTTCAATATATCCACATTGATCTCAGAAATGAGTAGAGAGTCTTCTGCACATGGTTTTATGTCCCTCATCCCTAATTTTCCTTTTTGGTAGGTCAACTTCATATAAGAAATTGATGTGGATGAAGAAGGGTCAATACGAATGCCACGAGTTTGAACATTGTTCATGTTCAAGGTGATAACCATTTGACGACCATATGCATCATTACCAACTTTACCCATTAGTGCGACTCTGCTACCTAATGAAGCAAGTGCAGTAGCCACATTAGATGGGGGTCCTCCTCGTGCCCTAACAAACTCTGCAGGATTCCAGTGGAGACCCTCAGATGTCATATACACCTCTGGAGCCATATGTCTTGCAGAAATGGGAATAAACATCTTTTGTGCTGCCCCAAAACAACAGACTAAAGGTGGCCAATTATTTTCGTACTTATTCCCATTGTATTCATCATCATTTTCTTCCAATTGTAGATCTTCATCTTCCCTTTCAAGGGTTTTTTCTCTCTGCAAATCTTCTTTGCTGCCTGTTAATTTAATTTCTTTCTCTCCGCTTTTCTTTCTCCTGCGAGTCTTTACTCCATCATTTGCACCTTGTGCCTCTTCAGTTTCAGTATGTTCACTTTTCTTTCTCCTGCCTATTTTCTTTGATCCAGAAACAGCACTACCTACCAGTTTGCACAAAATTAAAATCAAGGCTAAGAGAGACATGTAGCAAATAGCAAACCTATCATACAACAAAGACATCGAGAAAATGATGGAAGAGCACATTTGGCCAGTGAAAATAAGCTGTATGTGCACATTTTCCAAATTGAAAGAAATTAAGTTGCATAAGTGGAAAGAAATTTTTTGCATGAAGATAAAATAGGATTATATAGTTATTTTTGTAATTGTAGTGAACATAAATTAAGGTACGATTTATAGTTCAATACACTGAAAAAAGTTAGAACTGAATGTTGTAATAGAGAACAGCTAGAGTATAAAATTAGAAAATCCCAAGTTGGGAAAAATATTGCCAGCAGCTATAAGTAGCTGATTTCTCATTAATATAAGAGACAAGAAAACTTGGAGGCCTGGATGGGTTAGGGCTGCTGGTTGTAAGGATAATACCTCCCCCACTTTTAATCTATTTATTGTAAAGTTGATTTTTAATTTGAATCATTGTTAATTCCTATATTATGACTGTTGACGAGTATTGTGAGATTGGAGAATTCATGGTCTTGCAAGTCATGGGAAATTGACGAATTTTGGATCTACTGCATAGCCCTGTATCAGAAAATTAATATTACTATAATAACAATGAATATGATGTGCAATGACCTCACCAAAGAAGACAAGCATAAGGAAAAAGAAAAATAACAGTGCAACAATAAACCCCAAAAGTTCAAGTGACAAACAGTAAGTAACGTTACCCCTTCTGCTGAGCACATCATTTCATATTAGCAAATAGACTTTCAATAATTATAGGAGAGAAAAAGAAAATTAAGAAAAGACAAGCATAAGGAAAAAGAAAAATAACAGTGCAACAATAAACCCCAAAAGTTCAAGTGACAAACAGTAACCCCTTCCGCTGAGCACATCATTTCATATTAGCAAAAAGACTTTCAATAATTATGGGACAGAAAAAGAAAAATAAGAAACAAGTTGTAAAATCTGCCAGTCATCATAGGCAAGGGCTATGCTATGCAAAACAAACATAGAAAATAAAAGAAACAACTACCTACCTCTCTTTTGGCCTCTCGGGGGAGTCCCCTGATCGAAGCTATCCCTCTCTTCTTTTTCTTCTGCTTCTGGGGCTGCCGCTGCTTTTACAATCAGCTGCTGCTGGTTATGACTTTTTCTATAGTGGGGGCCAGGGCAAGGACACGGGTAAGCAATAGGAAGAGGGCTAAAACATAATAAAGATTTTTTAAGGTGTTTCCTACACAAAAACATAAACCAGTTGGGTAATTTAGTCGGTCATTCAATCCGAAGGCATCCATCAATACTGTAAAAAATGTAATGCACTTACTGAGATTAGCAGGAAGAAGATTAAGCATTGTAAGTTATAAGGCTGACCTGGGCAGGACGAAGGAAGTTAGTTTAAATCCAGGGAGTACGTTGAAAGTGCAGGAGACATTGCAGCGGCCACCTGTGAAGGAAAAAGGAAGATGCAGAGCCGAAGAACCCATGAAAGGTTGGAAAACAAGTTCCGTATTTTGTGTGGTGTGATATATTTAATCGCATAGCATTTGCTCAGAGTTCACTCTCAAAGCTATTTGTTTATGGAAGTATCCATTTGACATTATTCCCGAAGTCATCAACGCTTCGTACCCATTACCGATATGCCTCTTCTTCTTGTTCTTGATCTTGGAAGCCTTTCGCTGTTCACAATTTAATTTTTAGATAGACCTGATTACTGTTTAATCAGGTCCAGGTCCAGATTAACGTGTTGAGGCATCAGTTCAACGACTAAACCATGGCCTTAATCTAATCATGGCCTTACTCTAACGACGGCAACCATAACACTGGCGCTTTCAAATAAAGGTTATCGCCAGCTATGAAAGGAAAGAAAGCCCTTCCCCCTATACCCTAAGGTTGTATCAGTGCTTTATAAACCATCAGTTGGATACGTCCCAGGAACATCTCCGCAACCTCAAAGAAAATCTCCGCATTTCCGCATCTACGCACCGCATCTCCGCATCGGGAGGCAGGGCAGAGAGCTTAGAGGGATGTGCTTTATGTTTTGAAAGTATCCCATCTGCAACATACTTCCTTTTTTTACACCCATTTGCAACCAACCAGATTCTTACCCTTGGGTAAGGGGACTAAATCTAAAGTCTGATTTTTCATTAGAACAACGTATTTGGTAGCCATAGCATCCTTCCGTATTAACGATGTATTCTGTGATTGTTAATTCCTACTTGAATTCAATACCTATCAACCGCTTATGTAATGACAATGGACAAAAGACTCAGACCGTTCATCTAATTGGTAAATGAGATCGAGGGATGTGGTAGAAGAGTTTGTTTTGTGGTTGCTATTCCTCAGCCAGATTGCCATTTTTTATTTATTTTCCCCCTTGATGCCTTCAATGGAGAAGTGCCTGCAAGGGGAAAAATATGTAGCATATGTATCTAACACTTTAGTCATAACATATGCCTACCCACTAGAGGTGCCGCGCCCGGTATTGCCTACTTCTGCGCTATGTCCATTCAGCTTTTTGCCTAATTTTTAGTAGCAGGATAAACATTAGCCTTGGAAACCAGAGCCCATTAAATAGGGGGCCTCCGTCGGCGTTCGAGTTATCCTTCAGGGGGAAGGTGTTGAATAGCGTTCTAGGTGTACACTCAGTTCTAGTTGCTTCATTTTGATATTCCATTCATTCTAAAAATTAAATTGTTTATATATATGATTCTCATTAAATTACACAAAAGCCAAGGCACTCAAATTGTAAATTGAACCAAAAAAATTTGGTGTGAGAAAATGTTTAACTCTGAATACTCAATTAGAAACACAACCTCCTAGAATTTGGAGGGCAATTAAGAGATTGTGAAGAAAACAATTAGAGTAAATTAAAGATAGGGTTTTAAATATTTGGAGGGCAATTAAGAGATTGTGAAGAAAACAATTAGAGTAAATTAAAGATAGGGTTTTAAATATTTTGTGAGCTTTGAAATTTAGTGTTTACTATTTTCATTAACTATTATTTTTTCAATTTTATTTTGGTTTTATCTATTTTAATTGAATTTTTTTGATAATATTGTGTAAGAAAAGCAATATCAAAACATAATTCAGAACACAAGAATTAACAATGACTCATACATATTAATGGTGAAAAAACTCATACACATTAACATACATTTATTTTGGAAATCCAAAACCAACATTTTTAGAGTTTTTCCATTTTCTATTTCATTGTATTAATTTTTCTATTTACAATACAATATTATAACATTCAAAACCCTAATACATTAACTTGGATTTGCAACCTCAATTCCTTAAGTGGAATCAATTTACAATGGGTGGAAAAACTATGGGCCAAAAATAGCTCAAAACAAACCAAAAAAAAATCTTTCAAGGGTGTTGGCTCCCTATAGCCCACTAGCTAGGGTAATCAACCCCCCTAGACCCCCCTTGCTCTAGGAACCTACCAAGAGTACAACACATGTCCAACACTTATAGGCTACAACCTATGTCACATGGCAACATGGAAGCCTCTAGTGGCTATTGTGGTCCCAAAATCAAATATTGTCATTGTGGAAAGCACTAAGACAATAAAAGTGAGTCGTAATGGCCCCATCAAATGCACTTCAAAAGTTTCTACCAAAAGTCTACCATGGTAGTTTTGAACCTAGCTCCTTTATTATTGTAGAAATTAATGTTGATTGGTGTGACACTGCATATGATACTTATAGGTAAGAAACCACACTAAGGTATTTTGGGTGGATTCCTCCTAAAGCTCTCATTTGTAATTAGGTTAGGGAAGCCCGAGAGCCCTTTGGCTATCAATGTGTCCAAACCAAAATCCTTATCGAATACCTTTTCTTATTCAACTCATTAACAAGGCCCGCATCACATAAGTATTGCAATGAGGACCTTGGATATGTAAAAATGCCTTAGCGGTCCCCCCCCCCAAGTTTGAGGGATTCTATGCTCCCTAAGTTGCTCAACATTCTTACGAGTATGGGTGGAATTCCCTAGCTTAATAGTGTTAATTTGGCCCTTTTCGGAGAAGATTCCAGCCCTGCTTGTAGGGTTTATCTTCCATGAGCCAAATAGGTTCTTTAACCCTAGGCTTCGATGTAAAGTTAACATCAAACTCAACCTATCAAAAGATTTGAAGGAATGTGTTTATATTAAGGTGGAGAACAAAGTTCATCGTTAGACGACATAGTATATTAACCTTCCCAATACCTACTTCCATTGCTTTAATGTGGATAAGTATTCTAAAATTATTCCCTAATCAACCAATATAAGCCACAACAAACCCTATCTCCACCAAGCACATAAGATGTTGTTGTTACCTAGTCCCATGATACTTCATGGGGATTGACATAAGTGGTATACATAAACAAAGGTAATGATCCTACCAAGGTCGTGGTGTAGAGACCACCTGTGTCTACCACACCGACTTCGGCGTAGCTCCTTTGAGGAGAAAAGTGGCTCTGTAGAGCTTTGGTGCTTCTCAACGAGGAGGGATGTGTGGGGCTTGTTCCCTTTGATAATGCTACAACCACGAGAGGAAGAATAGTTGATGGCCTATAAGGACAAAACCCATCACTATTTGGGATTATAAAATTTAGAAAAAAAAAGCTTTAGTTCCAGGTTTGCACTCTCAGTGACACTCTTCTTAGCCTTAGTGATAATGAAGAGGAAATGAAAGATCTTGCAGTTCACAATCAAGGTTATATCATAGAATATTTGAGGCTTAAGAGATCATGGGATAAAAAACATCATAAACCAAGTTTTGTCCACTTTTGGCGATGCCTTGTTCATTAAAATTGACTTTGAAAAAGCTTATGATAAGTTTGAATGGCCATTTACCCTTGATATGTTTCAATCCTTAAGTTTGGTCATTTTCCATCTAGGTTGCTGAAACAAATTTTTCCTTAGCGTCGACCCATCTCTTTATAAACACGTGTAAATCTAAGAAGTTAGGGTTGCATCACTCCATCTAACATGATTGTCTACTCATCTCGGTTGGACACAAATGAACTTGGATATTTGTTGATCCAAAATCAAGTCTAGGATTGATTAAAGGTATTTCCCACCCAAAGCCAAATTCAAGCCAGTTGGTAAATGGACATTTTGTCGACGACACTCTCTTAAGTATTCTTGAGCACCAACCTTCAAAGGACAATAACATGGAATGTCTAGATAGTATTTTCCAACCTTTGGCTCTAGAATTTAGTGGAAAAAAACATATTGCTATAGGTAGATCCAACATCCAACCCCAACCTAGTTGGCCAACCATAACTAGGGTTGGATCCAACTTGGCTAAGTCTTTAATTAATTCTTGGGCATTCCCTCTTCTTTCCAAGCCTTGCCCAAAGTGATGTGGGAAGTTGTCATGTAGAGGGTGGAAAATAAAATTGAAAAATGGATTACCAAATGCTTGGCCCTATCAACCAAATTCCATATTTGCTTTATAATTTAATGATCACATGTGTATTATTCTTCTTTTTGGGTCCCCTTGCAACTAGCTTACTAGGACTTGGAAAAGGGCATTTGGAAATTCCTCCGGGTTAATGCTAACCAAGGTGAAAATATCACAATGTTCGTTAGGAGTTGTGTTGTGCTCCATGAGACTAGGGAGGCCTAGGCATAATTAAAACATAAACTTAGGCAAAAGCCTCGTATGCCAAGTAGGTTATGCAAGCCATCTTAGGAAATGAAACTTAGAAGGTGTTATTATATAAAAAAAATAGCCAAGGGATCTTGTTAGGCAAGTAAGGGTGGGAGCGGATATATTTTTATGCCATAATAATTACCACACCCAAGGTTAAAGTTGTTGGGACTTTTGTGTTGCAAATCATCTAGAAACCCTAAGAGGTGGTCAAACACTTCCAATCATGTAGGGACCTTCTCTTGGAACAAGACTTTCATTTAACAACCACAACCTATGGTGGTCTATGCTTTTTCTGTTTGAAGGCAAGTCATTTGTTTAGACAACTTAGTTCTTGATTGGAAAACCTTTTTAAGCATATGGTTAACCAACAATATTTATAAGTCCCAAACTTGTTGGTTATCTTAGCCAAAGATTCATAAAAAAAAATCATTGGGGCATTCCAATAAACTTGAGGTGTAAAAATTTTTAGGGTCAGCATCATACGAGCTTATGCTAAACTTGGGATTGAATGGGCTTAAAGATTTGGTTGAAATACTGTAGTGGGGGTGGGCCAGAACCTTCACAAAATATAAACCTGAATAGGGATACAAATGGTTCTATATGTTTCCGAATCTCAAGGACCCACTTAACAACCTATGGAGAGTTAAAATAAAAAGAAAATTTTTGGCTCTTTCGATTTTGCAAACTGTGGAAGTTGGCCCTAGAACCTAAGAAAAAAACAATTAACTAGTTATGTTCCAAACCTACGTTGGCCACAATTGGGAAGGTTGAGACTCTAAATGTTAAAGAAATGTAACTTTGGAATATATTCCATTGTACCTTTTATTGTATTATTATTATTCCTCCTTTCGGTGATGTTATTCCTCCATTCAAAGATGTCATTGATGTAATTGGTCATGTAAGAGTCACGAGGTAAAACCTCCGTTGTAAGTTGTGGATATAGTACCCACAAAAGTATTATATAAATGTTATTTTAAGTCTTCCTAGGTAGGTCAATCCTAATTAGAGAACTAGGTCAACTTAGTTAGGTAATTGAATCACTCACTTGACGAGTATAAATAGGTGAGGCACCTCCCTCATTTGTACACACCTCTCACTCAAGTAAGTGCGCAAGAGAGAAAGTGAAGAGGTTCATGGGAGAGAGGAATTTTTTGGTCTTGTTCACTATACTTGGTCAAATTCTATATTGAGGAAGTTTTGTTGGGTTTCCTCCCCCACGAGGGTTTCCCAGGATAAATCTATGTCTTCTTTTGTGTTGTTACACTTCTCTTTCTTTCAATGATCCTATTGCATATGGTTATGATGTTATGATGCTAAATATTTTAATATATTGTATAGCCATTAAAATTATAAAATGGTATTAGAGCCACCTTGAAAAAGTATTTGTGCAGTCGTAGCACTGCTACTATTACAGTTGTCAGACATTAGGGCTTCATGCTTGAAACCTTAGAAAGAAAAATCTAGTCATCAGGGAACTATCACTACAACTTGATTTTGGAAAAGGTTTAGGAGCTAAACTTGGAAATGTTGAATATGAAATGTTGATGTACCTTGGATGCAATTTTCAGCCTTAGATTCACTTTACTTTAGGGGATATGATCCTTCCAAAATAGGGTTCCAACCTCTTCTAGAATTAAGTCTTAAACATGTGACCTAAGGATAAATTCTATATCTCGGGCTAGGAATATCCAAACCAAATTTGTTATTATGTTCCAGAAAGGGATCAGACTGTAGTTTCTTTGGTGCGAGTTTTAGAACCAAAAGTTGAAACAATGACATGTTGCAGTCCGTACAAGTTCGCTATACTGAACTAGTCCATAAATAGGAAACCTTGGGAATATTAGCATAATTTTCACTTGGTGAAACCAATCTTTCTCTAACTTGTGGGACTAGATGGAATAGAAATCAAACTACCTTAGAACTAAGTTTCAAACCTTGAGGAGTAGAAATTTTGGAGATACACCATAATTGATACCCGATAATTTAGTAGAAGAAATTGAAGAAACTAGGACATCAAATATTTTGCATTTTTGTCCACATATTTGGGAAAACGAGCATACTTCTCATATATCCTTGACGATGGACATATTTCTATCCAATCATATATGCAAGGTACCAATTTTGAAAATTAGGGTTTCTCTATCAAACCCTAGGTCCACCAGAAGCAGTCTTATAGAAAAGCATTGAAGCAAGCATCCAGTCGAAGCAATCTCATTGGTAAGTTCTATTCTTTCTATTTCCATTTGAGGTTCTCATTTTTATCAATATGACAAGCAGTACCAAGCTTGAGGAAAATATTGAAGGAGCTGAGAAATTCTAGGCATGGAAGTATAAGAGTGCTTCTCATACTAGAAGAACGTGATTTGGAAGACTATATCAAAGGAGAAGTTGTAGATATAGAGGGAGATGAGGAAAAAGACAAGAGGATTATTTCCATCTCCATCAAAGATCATTTGATCTCCCATATATCCTCTTTGAAGACTCCCAAGGAGATGTTCGATGCATTGACCATATTATATGAAGGAAATAATATCAACATGAAGATGACCTTGAGGACTCAACTCAATAGTGTGCAGATGCAGATATCAAAAAGCATCAAATCTTACTTCACAAGGGTCTACCAGATCAAGGAACAACTAGAAGCTATTGGAGATCATGTCGAAGAAATAGAAGTGGTGATGACCACCTTGAATGGTCTCCCAAGACCATGGGAATCATTCATCCAAGGAATTGTTTCTAAAATGAAGCTCACCAAGTTCAATAGACCATGGGAGGAATGCAAACAAGAAGAAGTCTTATCAGTAGCAAGAGAAGAAAAGTTGGGAGATGATGACAATCAAGCCCTAACAACTCATGCCAAGAAGGGTAAGTACAAGAAGAAGGAACACTATTACAAAAATAAAAGATTTCCAAAGAAGGACCTCTCACAGCTCAAATGTTTCACTCGTGACAAGAAAGGACATTTTGCAAGAGATTGTCCCAAAAGCAAAGAAATGAAGGAAAGAGGAAGATATATCATTCTCATGACGTCGAAGATGATGAACCTGTCGAGAAAAGAACAAGGGAAGGTTCCTCAAGTGACGAGGAATATGTATTTTGATTTAGAAAAATTCAACTCATGAAGATGAAGATCATGCCCCATGGAAGAAACTCTTATCCATTTTAGCATTAAATAAGAGGGGATGCAATCGTGAATGAAAAACAAGGTACAATTCCATGGTGTAGAATACTTGCTCAACATTGTCGATCATGAGCAAGAGAGGCATAGTTATAGAAGAGGATACTTCAGAAGAACCTGATGACCATGACATGACCGAGCCACAAATACTTGTAGATCCACCCCAAGAGGCGGACACCCACAAGAGAATACAATATTGGGCATGAGAGATCATACAAGATGTAGAGAAGTATGGTGCTCTAGAAGAGAGTTCTAAAGAAAGAAAGAGGACTTGTACACACTCTAGTTACATGGCACTATTGTGTGACATCAATGATGTAGAGCATTCCAGCAATAAAGAAGCACCCGAGAAGAAAAGAGTGTAAGGATGCTATGATCGAAGAGTACTATTCGATCATCAAGAATGATGTCTAGAATGTGGTTCTAAAACCTGAAGGGAAGTCTATAATGTATTCCAAGTGGATCTACAAGATCAAGCATGTAGTAGACGACAACATCAAGAAATACAAAGCAAGGTTCGCGGTCTCTCTTAGAAAGAGGGAGTTGATTATGGCGATATGTTTGCTCTATTGACCAGAAACACTTCTTCAATGAAGTAGAATTTCATATCGAACAACCTCCAAGGCTCAGGACTCTTTGTACAGGATAAGAAGGAACCAATGGGACAACACATACAGTTACATGAGGAGCTTGAGGATCACCTAGATTGATGGAGATCTCAACCTTTGCTACAAGGTTTAAGATGGAAGCATATAGAGGACAAGAAGCTCATATATGTGTGCAAGAGGAACTTCCAATAAAGTTAGAGATGGAGGATCTTGGTATCTAGTGACCTTGAGAGATGACATAGATGGATACATAGAAGATCAGCAGCAGATGAGGCTACTTGTCACTCCAATGTAGAATGCCCCAATGCAGAGAGTATAAGAATGCAGGGGGGGTATGGTGCTTCGCTTCAGAGGGAGTGACTACAATAGATCTCAGAGTTCGATAATATTGACATGATACTTCGGATTAGAGGTATGGCAGAATGCAGAGGATATTTTCCTTAGCCAAGGAAAATACGCGTTTGAGATCCTGAAGAGATTCGAGATGTTGGATTGCAAGGCTATAACTACATCGATGGCATCAAACTTGAATTTGTTGTGTGATACTACTTTAGTGACAGGTGATGCCACAGTCTATAGGTAGATGATTGGTTCGTTGATATACTTGACAAACACAAGGTTGGATACTTACTTTTACAATGAACACTTTTGAACCAGCACATGGGGTGCATGCAAGCATTTATTAGGTGTCCTAGGATCTCTAAGATCCAAAAGAATCAATATTAGGAAAGATAGAGTACTTTTAAGAAGGAAAACAACTATTATCCCCCCCTACCACCTTGCATGTGGAATAGAAGACTCCCCAGCAACATTTGTTGTCCATGTTGAGATATTATTTAATTATAGATAGATAATAATAAAATAATAATAACAATTGCCATAGTACATAGTCCAGGAACCTAATGCCACCATAATAAAACATAATAAAATCACATATGTTCAGGGATTACCATCAAGGCATTATACCCCCTCCACCTTAAGACAAGGCATCATCATCGATGCATACTTACTCATACATGCCTTTATCATTGAAACTCTTGAAACTCCTCTTAGGAAAAACCACAATACTTCCCACTACCACCTTCTTTTTTGTCTGTCTCCACAACTTATGGGATGTGACTTCCTTCACCTTGCTAGTCCCTATGGATATCGTCATCCCTTCACCCTACCAATTCCTCAAAATGTCATCATTCTATTCCCAGGATTCCCATGCGAGGACATGGACTAGTAGAGTGGTTCCTAGTGTAGAAGCAAGGGTCAATATTGAATCCCCATTACAGGGTCTTCAAACATCACTACAAGGCCTTCAATATTTCACAAGGATACATGAAATACATCCAGTTGAATCATATTTCAATCAATCATTCACATGATTAGCCATCAAGTATAAAGATATATGTTACCTTTTTTTTTAATAGAAGCCGAAGAAGATTTATATATATATATATGTAAAGGCTGAGCACAACCATCCTTACACAGTCTTAATTCAAAAAATTGCTTTGCTGCAAAAGAGTTTACAGAGGCAAATAAGCAAGCTACAATAAAGAGATATATTCTGATTTTTTTCTTGAGACTGAGGTTGCCCCTTTAGGGGTATTGTCTAACAAACTGTTTGTTTAGCAGTAAACAAAAATACACAATAAACCTAAATAGATATCAGCAAGACACAAAATTGCAAAACAATGCCGAGAGAGAAAGGCCTATCGCTTTTGAGTTTCATGGTCGAGGGTTGGCTTGCTAACTAAGGGCTCCTCCATCTGATGATCTCCTGGAGTTTCCTGACAATGGCTGCCTTCCGCCATTTTGGTTAATTTCTGAACATCTTCCTTAAGATAGTCTACTTTTTCCATTAACTCATGCAAATCCCTGGTGTTGTCTTCAATTCTCGAAGCATGACAGTCCAATTGATTCGATATGTACCTGGCATCGTTAGCAACGTTCCAGGTGCTGTTGACGCTGGTTCACACCATGTTGAGGACCCATTTCATTCCTCTTTGAAGGTCTGCAAGTGCAGACTTGATTTCCTAGAGATCCTTGGAAGAAGCCATGCTATCTTTCTCCTAAATATCTAGTGAAGGCCACTGTGTTAATTCAGAGTAACTGTAGGAAAATATACCTGAATCAAGCGATAACTGCGAAGGAAAGGCCTGATCCTATGCTATCCATGATGAAGCAGACTCTTCTTTCGCTGTCTGGTGATGTGTCTCATTGTCAATTTGTGAGCTGAGTAAACCTGCAAAGCGAGAAATAAAAACTTCTTCCAGGAGAACGATGAAAGGAGGGAGCTTCTCCATATTTCGAGGGAGCCTAAGATCTTTCATGACAAGGATATTTGCGATGCATGCGAAGTGAAGGCTTGGGTTATCAATGAGTTGGAGGAAGAGAAGCATATTTATTGCAACCCAGGAGCTAGCAATACTTCTATGTTGGTCGTGACGTGTCGATGGACACGTGCTCTTGATCAAGGAGTGAGCAATGAAGGGGGAGTGGTAGTGAGGCCCCCTTAGAATTAGAGTGTTATGGAACATGTTTTTGATAGACTTGGTCTCTAATTGAGACTATACCTATCTTATTCTTAACCCCTTTATTGGTCATTTTGTCAGCTAGACTGTTGTTCTGCTTTAGGATGTGGTAATAAGAGATCTGAAGGCTGGAGCTCATCTTGATGATTCGTTTGTGCAAATGACTGCAATTGATTGCCCCATCAATACGACCATTCCTCATTTTCTGAATTATTGCTTTAGAGTCTCCAAAAACAATGATCATGTTGATGTTTTCCTTTTGAACCAGATCAATTCCAAGAAAGAGAGCAATCCATTCGGCTTCATTATTGGTTGTTCGTCCAATCCCCCAGGCGATTGAAACTACTGGTTTTCCTCCGAGATCAAAGACAATCTCACCCGCACCTGCCTCCCCCAAGATATATGTTACCTAATATAAGGAACAAGATACATAAAATACATCTCCATGATACGTGACATGAATTCCAATTAATCACAAGAAAGACATCAGTATATACAAAGGTACATGAAATATAGATGCTTCTTCAACAAAGATCACAAAGATATTCACATCACAAATATGCTTTTGTAAGTTCTAACAAGGATCACAAATATTCTTTTCTAGCAAAGATCACAAAGATATTCATATCACAAAGATACTTATCTGATTGCATATTTCTTTTCTTTCACAAGGTCGCCATGGGAAAGAATTCAACTCTTAAGTATTCCTTCACCATCTGCTTTCCCTCGCAAGAAAATTAGGCCAAACATCTTGAGAAAGCACAATACATTTCCATCACAGGAAACTTAGGCCATACATCCTGATAAAGCACAATACATTTCCATCACATGAAACTTGGGCCACACAACACATTTCCATCACAAGAAACTTGGGCCACATAACCTGAGAAAGCACAATACATTTCCATCATATGAAATTCAAGACACACAACATGAGAAAGCACAATACATTTCACACGATTAGTCATTAGGTATGCATATTTTTCAACAAGATATATGTGAAACACTTCTTCAACAAAGATACATGAATCACATTCTAACTATTCACATGATTAGTAATTACTTTTCACAAAGATGCTTTTATCATCAATACTTTGTTTCACCTTTTTACTTTATTAATGAAATATCAACAAGAACTTTTCCTACAAGGATACCTTCCAACAAGATATATGAAATACTTTATGAACTCTAACTATTGGATCATCATCACTTTCATGATTAACACCATTACATATACACATACATGGTGCACATTTACTTTAAAGTCATATCATATCTTATTTCACTTAGAATGATGCCAACTTTATAATCTAGGGTCAGACAACATCATGATCACAAGATAGGCGTTGAGTGTATGCATGTAACATCTTAAACACATGAGCATTTAACCATATGCATGCACATATCCTACATGCAACAATGTGTTTGTGTGAGGAACATCATCATACAACCAAACCATCCATGCTAGTATAAACAATATTTTCAGCATACAATCTTTTACCATCTTGCGGCTTCCTAGTTTGGCAAGACCATTTAGGAAT
Source organism: Pseudotsuga menziesii (assembly GCA_001517045.1). Lineage (NCBI taxonomy): Eukaryota > Viridiplantae > Streptophyta > Pinopsida > Pinales > Pinaceae > Pseudotsuga > Pseudotsuga menziesii. The sequence continues at coordinate 95,441 of LPNX010193199.1, read as the reverse complement.
GTCAATTTACATAGTAACAATAAGTACAAAGCGTACATGTAACAATCTATTAACTCTAGGTGCATCAAAACAATATAAAAAAAATGCTAATGTATGCAACATTGACCATTGTACAAGCACACAATGTTTTGGAAAGACCAACAACTTGCACATTAACATCAATTATAATATCTGCATCTCAATAAGACCTTTACCACATCTCAAGAATACACATAAGGGTACTTGATTTAGTCACACATAATTATAATATCATACCAATGATCATATTTATCCATACTTATCATCAAACATGCTACCAGGCAATATAATCCAGTTCTTATTATCTAGAGCATTCACAAATGAATAACTAGTCCATTCATCACATATCAACAACATTAAGACACATCTATCCATTTCAAATACCATTCAATTCCAATGCACATTCAATGCATATCAAATACACACAATATGCAACCACTATCATATGCAATGCATATCTTATTCAATGCAACACATATCCAATACACTCACTGTTTAATTCAATGTATTTTTCATTGCATTTTTTTACATTCCAACAAACACATGGTTAGCAACAAATATATATATATACATATATTGTTCAACAAGATAATTACAACACATCTTCAAGAAATAAATTATAATTAATAACATGAAATACTCCCAAGGTACATGAGATAAATTCCATGAAATTGCAACATGAAATAAATTCCTTCTTTATCCATTTCACTCTACTTCACCTATGATACATGAAGTACATCGAAGATACATGAAATCAATCGCTTGGAATGCATCTACCCTAAACACATTCAAATCAAATTTAAATTCAACCATGCATTATACACATACTCTAAGTTACTTGAAATGCATGAAATATTCATGATTTGCATGATACATACTCTACTAAGATACATGAGGTGCATTAAACATGTTTTCCAATCAATCATGCACATGGAATGCACCAAGTACTTCAATCAATCTCATGAAGTGCATTAAGTATACCAACCAATGTCATGAAGTGCTTCAAGTATACCAATAAATATGAAGTGCATCAAGTATCTCAACCAAGTTCATGAAGTGCATCAAAGAATCTCAACCAATATGAAGTGCATCAAGTATCTCAACCAATATGAAGTGCATCATGTATCTCAACCAAGTTCATGGAGTGCATCCAATATCTCAACCAATATGAGGTACATCAAATATCTCAACCAAGTTCATGAAGTGCATCAAGTATCTTAGCCAAGATGATGAAGTGAATCAAGTATACCAACCAATATGAAGTGTAACCTAGTCAATCAATCCCATTCATTACCAACAGTTACATGGAATACTATCAAGACACTTTTACAACAAGATGCATGAATATTACTATGATACTCTACACAGATGCCTTTCAACAAAGATCACAAAGATACTTCTCTAACAAAGATAACTTCTCTAACAAGATCATCAAGATACTTTTTCAACAAAGATCATAAGAAAAAACTTTATGCACTTTAAAGCAACGGAGAAGCAAACTTATAAGCTACAATCTAAAATTAAAAATGCAATATCAAATCAAATATGCAATTACCAATGCGCCTTATTTTACTATGCAATAACTAATGTTTACTGATAATGTATTTTCCAACCCATTCTAATGCATGCCCTTCCAATGCATATAATATTCAATCATTATACAATTTTCCAATCATAATAGCGCATAGGAATTATCTAAGTACCCGTAAATCAATCGTATCACAAGAAGCATTTCAATATTAATTAATTCAATGCATACTCAAGTGAGCCTCTTGGGATCATCCTGAACATATGAATGCAATATATGTAGAGGGATTAGGGATTTTCCCATCAATTATTGAATTACTCAATACATTATGCGTGCACATTTATAACTAATGCATATGCATAATTAGTACACAATATGTAGGCACAATCCTCGCAATTATCAATTAGTAATTATGCCATGCACAATACTTAAGCATTTACCAATTAATTCAATATACAATAAGAGAGGAAATGCATGATGTACTAGCATAGACCAATCAAGTCACTGAATAGTAAAAGAGACAATGCACATTAAACAAGCATCAACTAATCAGATTACTGGACAATAAAAGAGGCAATGCAAAGTGAACATGCATCGACCAATCAATCTATTGAATATTAAATATGCAATGCATAGTGCCCACCAACCAATCTATTGAGCAATAAATATACAATATTAGCTCATTCTAAATCATGCAATAAACTGATCTTTAATCTCTTAACTTATGAAATTAAAAAGTAGGATAAAATCGAAATGATCTTTGAAGTGAGGCTTATGAATCTTCCATTGGCATAAGGGGGGTTGAATTTCTTTCACAAAGCACATTTATAATCTCCAAGTGCACATAAATGGAAGGTTTATAACTTTGTATAAGGACTAACATCCGAAGTGTTGGAATCTAAGCTCTGATACCACTTTGTAACGTATCCAACCCCAAACACACCATCAGGGTCCGAATACTCAAGGGTTTCTGACAAGGAAGGACTTGATTATAAGTTAAGCAGACCAGAATAATGTTCTAAGGGTTAGGCCAACATGCCAATGAACAAACCTAATTAAAGCAATCGATCATTAAGGAAGACAACCCTTCCAATGCAAGTCTATATCCCAGCATAAATGTGATGACACATGAATACAACCTATATGGTAATCATTTTAACATGTAATTTTATTTCATCATCACATCTATTGGCATCCATCCATCGCCATTTAACCACATAATAACTTCATCTATATGCTACTAATAGAATTCAACTTATAATATATAAGCAGTGCATACTTATGACACTTATTTAATTGAGCTTTGACACTACAATTCATCGGATTTATAACATTTAATTATCAGCCATTAACCCCATGTAAGAGCTAATCCAGAACAACCATACACGACCATATGGTCTACCCAAAAATCAGACTTACCAGTTGTCCCAATTATTTAATGATTATCTTCTAAAACAAGAAGTAAATTAACACTCTACACTCCCTCAAAAGGGGAGAATTAATACACTATTTTTATATCATATTTTATGTATTAAATAATAGTCGTAATCCCTATGGAAGATATGATCCGAAACAACCATACATGGCAATATGGACTACCATATCTTTGAATGATCATAATACATAAGAAAAATAACCTCCAATAGTGGCAATAATACATCACAAGCACTGCTCCACAATCTACTAATATATCATACATAAATCAGACACGTATATGGACATGAGTTCAAATTTTCAACATAAATAATAATATGGATAAGCCTCCATGGGAACATGTACAATGGTAATATACTAAATAATAGTCAAGAATAATTATCTTTATTTATGGCGCAACTGACATCAACAGGACAACATCCCCCCTAGTCGTAGACACTGTCAAGCCAAACTACTTGAGCAGCTCACTCTCGAAATGAGGTCTTGGATCCACACGCTAAGGAAAGCTATGGCAAATATGGTCTCCTTCACATAATTCCCTCCCTCTACTGGAAGACCAATTGCAACAACTAGAATTATCTTACACAGGATTATCCCCCTCTCCTGCAAGACAAAGAGAAACAAATAAATTCTCTTCACAATATTGCCCCCCTCTCCTGAAAGACTAGTTGTGGTAAATGTGATCTCCTTCCCTACAAACAAAGCTTGGCTACTATGTGAAAAAATACCATTCGAATCCTCTCTTTGGCATTCAAATTCAAGGGTGAGTACTCTCACCACTCACCAACCAACTTGCTAATGGAAAAATGAATGAATAAATGAATATAAAGCAATTCAAATTCCTTAAGACCAATTCGAATTCCATCTAAGAGACTGATTCAAGACTACGAAGAAGTAACTCCAAATCACTCAGATATTCTTTAGTCCACTAACTGACCTATTCAAGTTATCTAAAGAGCAACTTGAATCCACTGGAAAAAATACTCACGGTCACTGAGGATAACTTGGTTTTACTAAGACTGGCTCAAACCTCCCCAAAATTACTCCCATGCACTGGATGCTACTCAAATTTCACCTACTAACTTGAATTTCCCTAAAACCAATTCCATGCACTTGAGACAATTTGAATCTATCCAAACTTACTCAAATTAGTTGAGGATAACTCGAATTAGACTCAAAATATCTTTAGCTGACTGAAGATTACTCAGATTCCCCCAAAGCACTCCAAATGATTGAAGGTAACTCGAATCCACCCTAAATTTGGTCTAATTAACTGAAGATAACTTGGATAGGGAATATTCTCATCATACATGGTTGCAAGGGCGTCTGGGTGCATGCAAGCATTTATTAGGTGTCCTAGGATCTCTAAGGTCCAAAAGAATCAAATTAGGAAAGATAGAGTACTGTTAGGAAGGGAAACAACTCCTATCCCCCCAACCCCTTTGCATGTGGAATCCAAGAGCCTCCATCCATGTTTGTTGTCCATGTTGAACTATTATTTAATTATAGATAAATAATAATAAATAATAATAACAGTTTCCACTGTCCATAGTCCAAGCACCTAGTGCCACCATAATAACAAATAACAAAATCACATATGTTCGGGGCTTACCATCGGACATTACATTCATCAATGGTATTTAGCTTCAAAACCATTCATTGTTTTTAGATATGGCTATATTATAAACCTCCAAGTACTTGAGGAGTACATATGGTTTATTGGGAAAGATTCTCAATTAAATACCCATTTTCAAAATTTGGTAGTATACTCTTGCATGATTTGTCCTTACTTTTGTCAAAAAAGTGTTAGTGTATCTTTCACTCTTCCTCATAGCCAATGAGATAGAATTGTGACTTAATGAGGTTTATCAATTTGTCTCTCCAAGTCAGTAGGGATTCTTTTTGAAGTATTCTAGTGCTATCATAAATTTCCCACCAAGTTAACACATGACTTTATAATTTTAACTTGATAAAAGAAATTCTATGCTCTTCACTAACTTCATGCATGCTAAAATAAACTTCTCATTGTGGGAATCAATGATTTATTTTAAGGGAATCAATCTCATTTACTTTGATGTTTATCTCTACTTCCACCATGAAAGGAATTTGGACTTTGTTGGTGCTCCCTTTTTCTTTTGTTGACTTTTCTTCTTATTTTGGTTCTTCAATTGCATTTGACTCACGAGGTAGCTTCCTTGTTTTTTTTGTTGCATTATGGTAATCAACATGGTGATGTCTTGTTCATTTGAATACTCTCAAACATATAAACGAATATTTGAGACAAATTAAGAGACGCATTGGTTGCTTGAATCTCTAGAGTCACAATTTTTGGCTTCAGATTTGTTTCCTTCTTTATGGTCTCCCATTTTTCATTCTTAACATTGTTTCTTTCTTACTCTTGCACCATGCCATGGTTCTTTGGAATTATTTCACCTCCTTCTTGCAATTTCTTGAGTGTTGTTAACATTTCAATGTGATAATCACTTTTATACCTTCATGAAAACTGCTCTAATACCAATATCCACGATTGCTTAACAGATGGTTGTCATGTTTCACTAATGCAAACCTTATATTACTCCCTTGACATAACCACTTTGCTGCAATTAAAATATACAATGTATTTGTTGCCACTATTTTATTTGAACGCAAAGAATTCAATACAATATGTAACATTCACATACAATAAATGAAACACATAGAATTACATTAGATAAACCTAATGTGGGGAAACTCCATTGCATAAATGGTTTTCTTGACTCTTTATTGAATCTCATGAATAAGGTTAAAAAGTGGTCTTAAGAGCTTTCACCATTGTGCAAATGACTTAAATGATTCAATGCAAATTTATCCTTTGTTTTAATACAATATCCTCTACCAAATATTGGCTCTACTATAACCTTTGCTTGGCCTTTGCTTGGCTCGAGCCTTTGGAAACCCTCTTTTTCTCCCTATGCTACTTCTTTCTTTAAGCAAAAATTTTCAAAATTCACTAACAAATCCCTAGGGATTAATATTTTATTTTATATATTTCCTTTTAGAAGACCAATTGTTGTGCCAAGAAACAATGAGTAACACTTCCATTTGTCCCTTGTTCCTAGTGTCATGTTCATTCTTATGCGGGAGAAACACCAATAGTTGTGCACAACAAAGGTTTATGCCAAAGCTTTGTAGTGCTTTAGTGGCACCTATCCATTGGCTACCATGAACTTGACATGGGTTGCATGTGACACACGCTGGCTTAGGTCTCCCATGATTATGGTTGGTTACGTGGTTCACCACAGGTTTCAAGGCAAAATGCCTTACTAGCTCTTCATGTCCCCATGGTCTTATACCCCCCTTCTCCTCTTACCACTTCTTGCTTCATGATTGGAACATTGGTTTTTGCCAAGTTGGAGAGCTCCATACCCATACAACTCCACATGATCCCTAATTATTGATATATCCACATGATTGGACAAAGTGAGAAGAGTCTATCACTCCACATTTTTTAACACTCTCACATCCAACAACAATACTCTACATGCCTCATTTTGACTAGGCATTAATCTGTAGTCACAACCGACTACAACCTTTACAAACCAAACTACAACCTTTACAAACCAAATGCCTATACCCTCTGGAAAAATTAAATCTTTAAACCTTTAATTTACCCAAACAAATTAAAACTTTAAACCTTGTTATTTTGATAAACAAATTAAAACTTTAAACCTTATTATTTTGAAGATGTGAAAAGTATAACAATCATACAAACTTTTTTTTAATTGATTAGTTTACACCTTCATTGTATTATTTCACTAACATTACTTTAATTATCACCTCAATTTAATCTAACTTTGTTTTAAGAAAATCTTTTGACACACATCAAAACATGGCTAAACCATCACCTTGATATCAATTTATTATTCTTTAACTGAAAGATTTTCCACACAAGTATCAATTTAGAGGACTTTGAACATTACGTTATTATTAGTATCACTTTGAGGACTTTCAAAATTACGTTGCTATTAGTATCAACTTAGAGGACTTTAAAAATAAAGTTTACCAATTTAAAGGAAATATCAAAATCCTTATCCTAACAACAATTTCATGACACGTGTACTCAATTCGATGGGCAAATTGATCTTGTACCCACATCATATAACAAAATATTTTCTGGATACCATTTGTTTTGTTGCAGAGCAGGAGGAGCAAATGGATACTGAAAAAATCTCGATGCCATTCATTTCATCGTTATACTCGTCATCGTCTTTCTTACACCATTCTCATCTCAGCCTGATTCCCACATCAAATTTCATCTGCAAGGAGCAGCAACCTAGAAGAAAATTTTCCATCACAGTACAGACAAAAAATGCTCGTCTTCTCCTCTTCAACAGCTTCCCTCGGAGCAGATACCATGTTCAATTCGCAGTCGTCCAAGAGGCGGTGCAGAAGGCCGATGAAATCGAGCAGGATTTACCCCATTCTCAGGTAATTAAAGAAAATGGAGAAATTTCCAATAAATTTCTTTTCAAAATGCTAAAATCTCCCAAAACTAGAACCCAAGCTGGAAAACTCTACCAAAGTGCTAAGCGACAGCCGGAATTTCAACTACATTCCAAGAACTTGAAAACCCTAGCAAACCATTTCGTGGATTCACAGCAGTGGTTTGCTTTGCGAGAGCTCGCAAAAGATATAGGGACTTATGGGCTTTTACCGGAATTTGGAACTTTGTCTAGGATTCTCATAGAATCCGTCAAGTCAGGTAAATTTGACGTTGCAGAAGCATGGCTTGAATTATTTGAGAACAATGAGGAGCACAGAGTTGCTTCTTTTAATGTTCTGATGCGTGCTTATATGAAGAGACGGATGTATGACAGAACAATTTCGGTTTACAGAAGGATGATAATGAAGGGTGTGCCGCCAGACGTTGACAGTTATTGTTTTGTAATGACCATTCTGAGGAATGCAAGGGAGTGGGGGAGAGTTGTGGGTGTTTATAAGGAAATGAGAGCAAAAGGAATAAGACCCAATAGAGTTGCTTATAGTATATTGGCAGATACATTTGGGAAATGGGGTAGACCCTCTGAAGCATTGGCAGTTTTGAGGGAAATGCAGGAGGAAGGAATCAAACCTGATCGGATTTTTTACAATTCTTTGATTCATGCATGTGCAGTGGCCAAGATGGTGGATAAAGCACAAGAGATATTTGAAGAGGCCCGTGTTGGTGGGTGCCTTAAGGATCCAATTGTATTCTCTACTATGGTGCTAATGTATGTAGATTCTGGGCTTTGTGAACAGGCCTTTGAAGTTGTCAAATCGATGAAGGAAATGGATATTAAGGTTACTGATTGTATATTGTGTGCTATTGTTAATGGGTATGCAAAGAAAAGAGGCCCGGATGCTACTGTGAAGGTATTCAAACAATTGGTGTCTTTAGGATGTCGACTTGGGCAAGTAACTTATGCATCCATGATCAACGTGTATACCCAATTAGGAATGTATGCAACTGCAGAATCTCTCTTGTGCGAGATGCAGATGAAGGGTTTCAAGAAATGTGTTGTGGCTTATTCCAATTTGATTGCTGTGTATGGAAAGCTTGGAAATGTGGATGCCTCATTGCGGGTGTTTCATGGCATGAAAGAGGCAGGGTGTGTCCCTAACACATGGGTATACAATTCTCTGATTTATATGTATAGCAGAGTAAAGAATTTGGACCAGGTGGAGAAATTGTTAAATGAAATGAGAGGCATGTGTATTATTCCAGATAATGTTACCTATACTACTGTAGTTGCAGCTTACAACAAGGATGGTCAATTTGACAAAGCTATCAGTTTATTTTATGAATACAAGAAAGATGGGGGTAATGTTGATCGGCCAATGGCTGGCATTATGGTAAATGCTTTCTCGAAATCTAATAGGGTTGATGAATTACTTAGGCTTTTAAAGGATGTTCATACCGCAGGGCTAGAGTTAGATTCCCGCCTGCATCGTTCAGCATTGAATGCTTTGCTGGATTCAGGACTACATGAGCATGTAAGATGGTTTGTTAGGTCTTTTGGGCCTGAAAGAGCAGCTTTGCCCATGGATTGAGCACTCCAGATAAGATTCTGTGGGTCTGTTATTTGCAACCTTCAAGGCTGAGAATTTGCAATTCAGGGTAGCTCAAATGGCTTACAATCAACACATGCCAAGCTAGCTATTTAACAGTTACATAGTCCAATTGAAGATAATCGCAGCATTTGGAAGTGGATGGTATGAACAGCATTCAGAATTTTTCTGAAGAAGACTGGATCTAAATTAGTTCTTGCTTCTCAAGGTTCTTTTGTGAAAAAGGAGAAAATAATTCAAAAGTGATTACAATTTACAATCCTTGCTTCATATCCATTCGCTGCAAAATGCAATTGTGCCCTCTATTGTTATTGTCAACTTTGTTTAACCTTGCTACCTGTATCGACATTGGGGAGCACGTTTTAAAAGAAGCTGAGAATTGCTGACAATCTCGGTTATGCCATCATCCGGTAGATAGTTTCATTGGAGGTATTACTGCAGCGATTTATTCCCTCTTTCTGCAACATTATGGCTGGAAGAAGGCTGGCCTTCTAGAATTGTAACGGTTAATTAAAAATGATTACTATGAAGAGCAAGACCCTTTCCTCTGTCTAGAATCCACGGGGTCTCTTTCTTCGACCCAGATTTTGAATTAACCTGTCATGCTACGCACATGGTTTTCGACCAAGGACATAGGAAACCGCTGCCGATACCTATTTCCCATTCGGAAACTGAAACAGATAGGAAACTTCTAGCACAACTTGATGGAACATTGTGCGAGGGGTGGGTGAATGGGGCTCGCCTGAAGCCTTTGCAGGAAGGTTTTCTGGTTTTCATTTTCAGAATTATTTGAATGAACATTCTTGTTTTGGATGCCATGCCTTGTTCGCTGTTTTTTTGTTGTTATAACCTATAGGACTCCATAACCTATATGGTATTATTGGTTAATTCCTATTTCTGATGTATTTTGTGGGTTGTTTTTGGTTTGTTGTTGTTATTTATATAGTGTTATGCATATCTTTATATTCTTGGATCTCATTCCACATCAATATCAGCTTATTAAATGTATACTTATAAACAGTTACACTAAAAATGTGTTGTAAATAGTGCCAATGTATAACATTTATGATCCGTAGATGATTTATAATACAGTTAAAAGAAAAACTATAACAAGTGGAATTTTGTCCTGTAAACCCCAAGAGGAAAAACGGGAAACAAAGGTCCCAAAGAAAGTGACATCAATTTGTTTCTTCGATGAAAAGTACATATCCTGTTAGACTTCCTGCAACTTGCAAGTATAGTCATGAATGCGTGGACTTCTAGCATGGAATTCTCCTCAATTACTTAGCATAGTTCCATGTTGAATTTTAGATGCTTTAATCAATCAGGAAAGGTATTTAGCATAGTTCCATGTTGAATTTTAGATACTTTAATCAATCAGGAAAGGTTTTTAGCATAGTTGGTGAATTCCATGTTGAATTTTAGATGCTTTAATCAATCAGGAAAGGTTTTTAGCATAGTTGGTGAATTTTAGATGCTTTAATCAATCAGGAAAGGTATTAGTTGCATTCCTATAGCTCTTCAATGTAGCTCTTACCTTATAGCATTATGACATTTACAAAAGGTATGAATTAAGATACAGTCTCTTGATTGCCAGATTAGAATTGCCGGATATTGGTTGATATTTACGAAATTGGTTGAAGGATGTTTGTTAGACTTCCTGTAAGTATAGTCATGATTCATGAATGCCTGGAATTCCAGCATGGGATTCTCCTCAATTACTTAGTGTAGTTCCATGTTGAATTTTAGATGCTTTAATCAATCAGGAAAGGTATTAGTTACATTCCTACAGGTCTTCAATGCAGCTCTTACCTCATAGCATTATGACATTTACACCAAGGTATGAATTAAGATACAGTCTCTTGATTGCCAGATTAGAATTTCCGTATATTGGTTGATATTTATGAAATTGGTTGAAGAATGTTTCCATTTGGTAGTAAACATGGTCATTTTGAAATAGATGAAGAGACACGAATTAAACCGACAGTTTGAATTGAGCCCTACATGTAAATAATATTCGTTGTGTATGAGTATTGCATCTTCTCAAAAGAGTCTATTCTTGGCAAACCTCTTGACAAACAATATAAAATGCGCAAAGATATGGAATTCTGGCGATGGTGAATGACATAATGAGTATATTGTATGATATTGTTCTTCAGTTAAGAGGTAAGGCCTGTACATATTGTATGATATTTTTCTTCAGTTAAGAGGTAATGCCTATACATTTTGATTGATGTTAATTTGAGAGATATCTTTAGGTCAAATCAGAGCTTTTAGATATTGAGCATGGAGACCAGGTATGCAAGTTAGCTAATCACATATCTTGGAAGAACATGCACTGGATTCTGTTTCTAGAAGCACACACACACCTTCTTGGTAAGTGCTACGTTGTAGGAGATCAGTTCCAAAGCATAGGTTTATGACTCGATTATATTTCGATAATACAATATTTGTTTTGTGAGAGATAACTCCAATTACATTGAGAATATTTTGCTGTCTTTTGCTTGTCTATTCTCTAAAGACTAAAATGGATTATTTTGTGATCAATAAAGCCGTTTTTAATGGTTCTTAATATTCTGTGTTAAATCGGTTGATTGAAATATAATATTTTGCTACTAACTTCACCTAGAGCGGACAACTCATGTGAAGTTATATATATATATATAAACTGATAAAGATAAAAAAATCCGGCGTTATGGTCCTCGTAAAATTGGTAAATCAGTTTCTGTTTTCTGGAAAAAAATTCAGTTTAAGCTACTCCTTCCAATAGGATACTCTTGTGCATGTTATATATTGGCTGCAATAAAGGTGATTGAGGATGAAAGGCTGGGCAACAAGTTATCAAGTGGACATTTGAGAAGAGTTACTTGTCATAGAGTTGCATGGAGACATTTAAGTATGTTTTGAAAATTTTATTTAACCCTAAGGAAAGTTCAGAAAATTAGAGGGCTATTAAATGAACCACTTTTCACGCAGTTGTACTAGTTATACAGAGTCAACTCTCAAAGCATAGAGATACAGAAACTAAAGTCCGTGCTCGACTCCTTAAAGGTTTCAACTTTCAATAATCATGATTAAAAAAATTCTCACTGCGAGGGCATCCCTTTTTCAGAGATGAAAGTTGATGGTACGCTGTTTGCAGTTTTGGATATCAAAATACAGGTACTTGTCATCAGTGAAAGCCATTTTTTAAATTTTAAATGTCTTGATGTGCAAGTTTATTTTTGCTTATCATTGTTATGACATATATAGAGTTATTGGATTGAAGGATCAATAATCTATATAAGGTGCATCTTCCATTCAACAATGGGGCTGGCCTTGACCTAGGTTATAGACCCATCTTTAGGATGTGGGGATTCCTAGTTGTATAAAAACAAAATCATGATTTAAATTTTATCAAAGAATTCATTATCTTCTTCTTTTTTTATGTAATTTTTAAATCCATTATTTTTCATGGCCATGTCGAGACATTATGAGAATAACATGTTATTGGTTTAAGATCATTATTTTAAGAAAAACCCAACTTGTTGCAAGTTGTAGTGGATTGAAATAAATAATGATAATTAATGCAGAGGCAACAAAGGAAATTGGACTCCAAAGATTGATTGACAAAACTTCTACAATTAAGTTTGGTCAAGAATCTCAGATTTCGTGATTGAACAAATCACATCAACACAAAGTACCATCTAATTTAACATCATGTAAAGTGAAAGACCATTCATTTGATACATGGTTCCACAAACGAACAAATTACAGACATCTTCACCAAAATCTTGCCTAACATATCTTCTATGCTTTGCCTTTATTTACCCACTCATAATTTGTCCCACATTTTGCTAAAAGTGAATTGATTGGTTGAGTCGTGTTGAATAAAACTCTGAAAAAAGAAATAGAAGTATATTGTTGCCAACTTAAACCCTGACACATCATGGACATGAATTAACTTGACTTTCCCTTCCCTTTCACAAGATGGTGAAAACATTCATGCTTCCTTGAGATGTCACTTGTTTTATTGGTTGTCCGACATTCAAGTAGTATTAGCCACAACAAGTTGTATGGTATGACTATGAATATGCCAGTGTCAAAGTTCTCATATGTCAACTTAGGTCTTCTATTATTAGCTCTTATCTTTACACATCTCTTAATCGTGAATAGTGCTATCTAGCTTCATATACATCATTCCCCATGTGCCCCCAACAAGATTTCACATTGCAACATCCACAGATAGATAAATGTAGGTGTTGTACTCTTACATCCTGTACCTTGTTTTTCCATTTATTTTCATCATTGCTTCATACGCATTGCTCTTAGCATACCCATCGAGATCTCACATAGCATGCTCCAATGAGCTCACATAGGATAGCAGTGACACTAAGGCAAATACATGTTGTTTTGTGTTTTTTTAATTTTTTATATTTCATTTTCGACATCTTAGCTCAGTGCTCAACATTCATGTTTTATATGCTAAATGCTCATTTTTTATATTTATATAGCTTAGTCATTATCATTTACTTTCTTAGTCGTTTCTCCTTGCTGGTAGGATAGTTAGATGTTTTCTTACTCTTCCCCTCTTTGGATATATTTGGATTGCCCTCATTGATGGTTATCGCATTTATTTTCCTCTCTTCTTGCATCTCATCATTACAACATGAGTAGTTTTTATTTAAGTCTATGTAAGGGCACGAGGTTCCCCATGTTGATTATTAGGAAAATCCTTATAAGATGAGGGATGATGTCCTTAGGTTTGGGAGTGGGTATGGACACCATCCCTTTCATGCATCATTGATTTTTCTTTTGTCATATTATTATTATTTTTGGATTATTTGTTGTTTTTCTAATTTATTAATTTTAATTCCTATTATGTGGGAGGAGAACATAATGTATGGTTTAAGAATCTCTTACTAATTCTATAGATACTTTTTTGAATATTCAAGGGCGCGATATCTTATAATGTATTTTCTCTACATGACCTATTTCATGTATTTTAATATGACACTAATTTTTTTTATCAATCTTAGTAATGACTCTTATTGTTTTGAAGTCTCTTAGTTGAGTCCCTTGTCTTAGTTTAGATGAATGAGTTTAGCTTTCTTACATTCAGATTTTGTGCCATGGTCACATTTTTTTCTATGGAAAGTGTTTTGGTTGACTAGTTTTGCTAAAATCCCATTCTAACTCTCCTAGTTAAGGAGATAGTTTGTTGTTTAATGTATCATTGCCATCTATATTAAATAAGGTTCACTAGGTAGTTCAAGTATTTAATCAATAAGTGAAATGTTATCTCATTAAAAAAAAATCCACTAATTAGTTGTTGTAGCCTCGTCAATGAAACCCCACTAGGTAATTAGGGTTTTAGTCAATTAGAAACTATGTAATGAGGTACGGAAAGTAATTTCATATTGAATTAGAACTTTACTCAACTAGAGGTTTCCCCCTCGAAGAGGCAAGTAAGCATTGCTTCGTATTCAGAATATCAATAAAGGTTTGTCCATTATTGTTGTTTCAATACCATGGTTTTCTTTTATTTATTTTCCACAGTTATATTTTTGTCTATATTTCTTTGAGTGTTCTATTTAAGTGACTAACAATCATTGCAAGTGGTATAAGAGCATTTTCCTATTCCAACATGCACTCAAACTAGAGTTGTGTTCAACATCTTAAAACATTGAGATTTCTCATTTAACGAGTAAACTACAGATGTAAAGCATACAAGCAAGGAATACATGTGGGATCAACTAGTTGTAAGAGCTTGTACGCTTTTATTGGTACCTAGTTAGTAGTACCACATTAGACAAATTCTATCTATGAATTCAATTTTCCACACACCTTTAGGATAAACCATACCCTTACGTAAAACTTGTTAAAGATAGTGTAACTGCGAGAGCCATTCTTTGAATGGAACCCTAGTAAGTTAACTAGGGTTCATGGTCAGTTAACCAAGGAGATTAAGTCCCTAGCAGGTACCCTAGGACCCCCATTAGTCTCCCGCAGTTCTTGGTCTAGGACCAAGCAAGTTGATGCCATGGCAAAGTCCCTAGCATGTGGCTACAGCCCCTATTTGTCTCTAGGGTATTCTGGTCAAGGACCAAGCATATCCTGCATGCTAAGACAAAGGCATCCTGGTTTGGGACCAGGCAGATTCTTGGTCTATGACCAAGGAGGTCCTATAGGTAGAGTCCTGGCCAGTTAACTAGAAAGATCTTGGTCAGTTAACCAAGATGAGGATGTGTGATGTCCTCCTCTCTGACATGGTTGAGCTAGGTTGTCTCTTCAAGGGACTAGCCACCCCTTGATGATGTCACTAGCACTTGACATTTATGAGTAGTCAAGAGGACCAAAGCATCACATCATCCAGTTTGGAGCTTCCTTATATGGTGATGATAAAACTTCCAGTTATTGTATGGAACACTTCTGGACTATATACCTTCAGAGAGAAAGATAAAAGTTTGGCACCTTGGCCTTGTGGGTAAAAGGGTTGTTCTCCCACCTTGTTGGTACACCTTGGTCTTGTGGGTAAAAGGGTTGTTCTCTCACCTTGGTACACCTTTGTCTTGGTCTTGTGGGTAAAAGGGTCGCCCTCCCACTTTGCTATGACACCTTGTGGTTAGCCTTGTGCTTGACTTGGTCTTGTGTTTTTCTTATTGGTCCTAGCGCCCCTCTTGAAGTGTGTACCTTGACCCCTTTTGTTATGATGACTTAACCTTATTGTTATATAACAACTTGACCTTAGTATCCTATCCTAAGTCATCATAATATTATTTTATGTTTTATTTTTGGCAACACTCCTAAACGCTAGGATGTCTTGAGTAACCCTAAAGTTTTAAGGTTGATCCTTCTAGAAGACATTTGAAGCCTATACATAAAAGAAAAGATCTCATTATGATATCACTGAAAGATAAGATTTGAGGTGTGCTCACATACATCTGATCTTGGGTTGTTTCTCTTTTGACTTGATGTCTAAGGGTTTGTTGTTGCTCTTTATCTCTCCCTCACATGTGACCTTAGGTTGTTTTAGCTTGCTAGAGCCGGGTCGTGACTCGTTGGGCCTATTTTAGGGAGTTGTGAGCCTGCTAGAGGCAAGCCATGACTTGTTGGGCCTATTTTAGGGAGCAGTGACCCTTCTAGAGGCAGGTTGTGACCTGTTGAGTTGATTTTTAGGGAGCCTTGAGTCTGCTGGAGTTGTTTGTGACTTGCTAAGCTTGTTTAAGGGGTACCATGAACCTGCTAGTGGCATGTCGTCACCTATTGAGTTTGTTTTAGGGAGCATTGAGTCTGTTGGAGTAAACTGTGACATGTTGAGCATGTTTAAGGAGTATCGTGATCTTGTTAGAGTGGGTCATAGCCTTGTTGAGCCTGTGTAAGGGTGTCATTGCTCCTCTTAGCCTCTTTGAGGCTACCAATGTTGTGTATGAGGGTGCCATTGTCTTTGTGAAGGTGTTTCTCCTGGTTAAGGGTGTTGGTGTATACCTTAAGGCTTCCTCTACAAATTAGAAGGGTGCTTTTATTTGGTTGTTGTGTGACTGTCATAAAGGCTGTCATATATTGTAGCAAGGGTTTGATGCCACCTCCCTCAGTTGTACACTTGTGGACTATTTTTATATTAGCACCTTATTTATCTCTCCCTACCCCACAACAACTTATTTATCTCTCCCTTAGGTTTGTCCATGCCCTCAGGTAAGGGCCATACTTGTTCCTTTAGTGACTTGTCCCAAAGAGACAAGGTTTGATCTGATGTAATTTTCTGACTACAAGGAAGGTCCAATTCATCAAGTAAGATTTGTTTTGTTTATTAGTTTATTATTATTTTAACATGTTGTGATTTCTTATTTTAGTAGTGTAACTTTAACACAATGATCCTTAAGGGAGTGTTATAGAGATGAAAATTATATTTTTTAATATCTTGTCTTTTGTTACTGCTGTACTTTTATTTCAGTATTTATTGTTACTTGATGTGCATTATTGTACAAGTTTGTCAATTTTTTTGAAAAACTCTAACTACCATAAAACTTCAACATGGTATCAGAGCTTAGGGCTTGTAGCTAACTCTGTTATTGCAACCTATTAGAGTCTACATATATCCTAATGTAAGGGTTTGAGTACTAACCAATTTGATCTCATAGGTTCTTGGCAAAGTTCATCAAGTTGGCAAGAAGGGATTGGACATTTGGCCACATAAGGAACAACATACTAATCAAAGTTGGATGGCCACATACAAGTATTAGTTTGGTGGAAACAAAAGATGTCCTTATTATAGCTCCAGTGGTGTTGCTAGTCTATGCCCTAAATATGACATCAGAAAAGAGATGATGGAATTAGCAGGCTTTGGACTTGATCTAGAGAGGTATGTCAAGTATGACTTAAATTCCTAGAAGGTTTAACTGAGGTATGTATATCTCAGGTGAGTAAGGAGCCAAATTAATTATTTATGTGTTTAGATCTTGCCTCGATCTTTAGCAATCATGGGCTTGCATGATCATGACACCTTCTAGTTTGATAATTTTGTTATGTAAAAAGTTTGGTGATTCATTGATCAATGTGATTTGAGTTTACAAGTGCAAAGAAGTTTAGATTTCATCCATGTATGAAGTTATCATGACCTCATGTGTTAAATTTCTCGTATCTAGGGTTATGATCTAACTTAGATTGTGTTAATGAATGTGTGATACTACATGAGGATCATGATGCCATTGCACACTTTAGAAGTATATGTCCAATATGATGACAAGATCAAGATGCACACTGTGACTTCTACATAAGGGCGGATATAAAGAGGGGGGAATTTTTATCCCATCTTGTTTGATTCTTTATATTGCCATGGTGAAACATATTTTTTATGACATGTTGCATATATGAGATTGATATGCTCTTGATGGCATCTAGATAATTGTCCAAGTATATGGATGGATGTTAAGACTATGCCATTATATAAAATTGGTATTGGTTATTGCTGACTATCGAACCGAATTTAACTTGTAGTAAATATCCACAAGAGGAGGATGGTAGGACTTGCTCTGATGACAAGTAATGAAGTCTGCAGATCTAGTTTATGCTAAGAGTTAAATGCACAGTTCCTGAGGGAGTTGAGTGCTTAGGTATAGAGGGAGTATGAGGACCCACATAATGCAAGATCATTCATCTTAGATGTTCATCCTCCCAGGTGTCAGCAAAAGAGAATCTTCCAGGTATTTGGTATTGACGGTTTGTTCCTTATAAGAGTGGAACAACTTGTAAGTTCAGAGATCAAGAGGGAGCCAACTGTGCTCCTCAATCCCCAACAGAATGTGATTGCAAAGTAAATACATCATCTCCCTCGAGAAAGTTATCAAGAGAGCCTCCCAGTGATATAGACATGGGAGTGAGCCAAGTCCATGAGTCATCCCTTTCAGATAAGCAAAGGGGAGGAGGCCAGTGATTATTCAATTGATCTCTTTGAGAAACCTATTGAGAGGTTTCAAGATTGCTCTGGTTTGATATCTCATAATGAGCCATGTCATCGATTCATAATACTCATGAGGAAGCAACCAAATAAATGGTTTGGAAAGATGCTATGAATTTCAGTTAATAATGAAATGACGCGTGGAAAGTGGTTATCAACAAATAAGGGAAGTCAATTATAACTTGCAAGAGGAACCATAAACATCGAGCTTCTTATTGACATGTAGAGCTATTTGAAGCTCTCAGAAAATCCTATATTTTGTAACAGGTCGAAACACATCGAGAGTAAGTATCACTATGGAAAGAACATGGTGCAGTATATTCTATTGAGTAAACATATTACCGATGTGTTGACTAAGCCTTTGTCAAAGTCTGAGTACTTCCGAGACAAGCTTAGTGTTGCTGAGAATGCCTATCTCGCTAAGAGGGAGTGTTAAAGATAGTGCAGTTGTGAGAGCCATTTTTTGAATGGAACCCTAGTCAGTTAACTAGGGTTCTTGGTTAGTTAACCAGGCAGAGTAAGTCCCTAGAAGGTACCCTAGGGCTCGTAGCAGTCTCACGGGGTTCTTGGTATAGGACCAAGTAGGTTGATGCCATGGCAAAGTCCCTAACATGTGGCTAGGGCTTTTATCTATCTCTAGGGTATTCTGGTAAGGGACCAGACAGTTCTTGGTCATAACAGCCAAGCAGATCTTGCAGGCTGAGACAGAGACATCCTGGTCTGGGACCAGGTAGATTCTTAGTCTAGGACTAAGCAGGACCTGGAGGTAGAGTCTTGTTCAGTTGACTAGGAATATCTTGGTAAGTTAACCAAGATGATAATGTGTGATGTCCTCCTCTCCTACATGGTTGAAGTAGGTTGTATCTTCTAGGAACTGGCACCCCTTGATGATGTCTCTAGCACCTGGCATTTAGGAGAAATCAAGAGGATAAGAAGATCACGTCATCTAGTTTGGACCTTCCCTATATGGTGATGATAAAACTTCAAATTATTGTTTGGAACACTTGTGGACTATATACCTTGAGAGAGAAATATAAAAGTTTGGCACCTTGGTCTTGTGGGTAAAAGGGTTGTTCTCCCACCTTGTTGGTACATCTTGGTCTTAAGGGTAAAAGGGTTTCCCTCCCACTTTGTTGTGACACCTTGTGGTTAGCCTTGTGCTTGACTTGGTCTTGTGTTTTCCTTATTGGTCCTAGTATCCCTCTTGAAGTGTGGTACCTTGACCCCTTTTGTTATGATGACTTAACCTTATTGTTATATAACAACTTGACCTTAGTATCCTATCCTAAGTCATCATAATGTTATTTTATGTTTTATTTGTCGGTAACACTCCTAAAAGTTAGGACGTCTTGAGTAACCCTAAAGTTTTAAGGTTGATCCTTCTAGAAGACATTTGAAACCTATAAATAAAAGAAAATATCTCATTATGAGATCATTAAAATACAAGATTTGAGGTCTACTCACATACATTTGATCCAGGGTTACTGCTCTTTTGGCTTGATGTATAAGGGTTTGTTGTTGCTCTTTATCTATCCCTCACATGTGACCTTGCACTGTTTTAGCCTACCCCTTTTTAAGGGCGCCGTGAGCTTGCTAGAGGCAGGTCGTGACCTGCTGGGTCTGTTTTAGGGAGTCATGAGCCTGCTAGAGGCAGGTCGTGACCTGCTGAATATGTTTTTAGGGAGCATCGAGCCTGTTGGAGTAGACTGTGCCCTGCTAATCCTGTTTAACAGGTACCATGAGCTTGCTAGAGGCAGACCATGACCTGTTGATTCTGATTTTAGGGAGCCTTGAGTCTGTTGGAGTACACGGTGACATGTTGAGCCTGTTTAGGGGGTACCCGAAGCATGTTAGAGTGTCGTAACCTTGTTGAGCCTGTGTAAGGGTGCCATTACTCTTCTCAACCTCTTTGAGGCTGCCACTATTGTGTATGAGGGTGTCATTGTCTTTGTGAAGGTGTTGCTCCTGGTTGAGGGTGTTGATGTATACCTTAAGGTTGCCTTTGCACATTAGAAGGGTGTTGATATTTGGTTGTTGTATGATTGTCATAAAGACTGACATTTATTGCAGCAAGGGTTCAAGGCCACCTCCCTCAGTTGTACACTTTTGGATTGTTTTTTCTAACCACCTTAAGGTTGATGTTTTAAGTTGTTGCACTTATATTGTACTCGTCTAACCCTATTCCACAACAACTTATATATCTCTCACTCGGGTATGTTCATGCCCTCAGGTAAGGGCCAGACTTTTTCCTTTACTAACTTGTCTCAAATAGACAAGGACTGATATGAAGTAAATTTCTAAGTATAACAAAGGTCCAATTCATCAAGTAAGATTTGTTTTGGTTTATTAGTTTAATGTTGTTTTAACATGTTGTGATTTCTTATTTCAATAGTGTAACTTTAAAACAATGATCCTTAAGGGAGTGTTAAAGTTGAAATAGATGAAAATTATATTTTTTACTATTTACTCTTTTGTTACTGCTGTACTTTTACTTCAGTATTTATTGTTATTTGATCTAGATTATTGTATAAGTTTGCCAATTTTTTTTGAAATGCCCTAACTACCCTAAAACTTCAACAAAACCAACCTTACATATGCCTATAATTGGCGTAATGAGCTTCACCACTTGTCTAATAATTTGTGATGCATGCCATTCCCATGCTTTAATTGAAAATATTCAAAAGAGAAAATAAATGGTGTGAGACTTCGATTTTGACTTAAAAATCCTTGTTTCATAAGCATTCCCTTATTTGCAATTAAATCTACTTCACTATTAAAAGACTAGAGGATATGATAATACTCGACCATGTCAAAGTACTTCATAAGTCTTTGAATTCTAGAGATCAGTAAAGATCAATCTTGCAAGACATGACAACTTAAAGGAAGTTAAGTCTTTCATTTGATAGAAGACGATCGAAAAATCTCTAACGACAATGAGTTTCTTGATTTGCCTTGCTCTGAAAATTTAATCACATGTAATAAAACTAATACTTACATATATATGATTGTAAGTGGTTTCTACCCAGCCCTATGCATAAGTCAATTCATAATCAATTATAATGGTAACCCTCAACAACACCATCCAAATTATAATAGTAGTCCTACGATGCACCCTAGCTCGACTCGCCTCGCCTCGCCTTGCTGGAAGGTCGAAAGCTCGATCCTTAATAGGGGTTTAGATTTCAGGTTTTATCGAATCGACGTCAATGTCCTCGTCAATACAATTTAAATTTTGTCCCTAGGCAGATGTGAATTTGGCATCTAATTATTGCTATTGCATTCACACATATTCTCTTATGAAGTGGCATATATTTATTGCTATTGCATTCACAATTATTCTATTCTATATTGCATGGGGTTTCCCCTATGCAAGGGCAAGAACTGGGATTCGAATTTGTTCGAGTGATCAGTTGTCAAATAATTTCCAACAGATATGGATTCCAAAAACCATCGATTTGAAGCAGAAATGGCATATCAAGCAGGCAAATCTCTATCTTGAGAGCGCTGCATCAAATATTGAATTCATTTTCTGATGTTTAGAACACAGTGAAATCAATTGTAGTCTAAATCAATAGATTCCATGGCACATAATAAAATAGATCTAAACTAAATCTACATAATCACAACCAAATCGATTCACTCTTTTCACCTTGAGATCTCATCTTGCAAAATAAAATAGATCTAAACAAGTTAGGATGTAGCACGGAAGCAAAGATGAGCAAAATCTACAAGGCAATCAATGTTGACAAGTATGTAAGTACTGTGTACTTATATGAGACCAGAGTACCAGAACACATCATCCTCCAAAGGGCAAATCAAGTACCTTGTATATTATATGGCCGGTCGTTCTTGATATAATGCCTGGAAATGACCATGATGGATTTAGAGTACTCGATTTGCAACTAAATCGCATGAATCACCACATCATGGATTAGTTGTGCAGTCTTTGATTCATTAACAATGGAGACCTCACCAACAGTTTACTCTCCAATTTAAGAATGACATCACACCATTGGTTACACCCCATGGAATATTATCATGGAAAAACTACCAAGCCTTTTAAGATTAAAAGATATAATACCATGTTAAAAAATAGAGTAAACACAACATAAATAAAAAATCAAATAAGTAGTGAAAAAAAATTTAATCCATATTCAACATTATATTCATTCAATAATCTCAATATATAGTACAAGCTCAACTTCAAGTTGATGCCATGGAAGTTTTAATGTTTGAGGAATTATGAGTGAAGGCTTTACGATTAGATATAACAGAACCCAAAAGCTCAGAAAGTGAGAAATGTGTGGCAGCAACATGGAGTCTTCTCTACTTCAGTGGTCAATCTAGCAAGCCTGAGTTTTTCTAAGAAGAGGCTTAGCAATAGAGTGTTCAAAATGTCTACCATGTATTGTGGAATGGCTCTACTCTTGGGTATTCAAAACCTTAATTCTGTATATCCTAGGTGTTTTGAGTAGAATCCCTTTCATGCAGTCGTGAATTTCCCTCTGCCACCGTTGAAAGACACTGGCATACCAGTCATGTTTTATGTGCAATTGCAAAAACCCACAAGGCTATAACAAGTGTTGTGCGTCAAATTAAAAAACTTCAAGTTCTGTATATCCTAGGTGTTATGAGTAGAATCTCTTTCATGCAGTTGTGAATTTCCCTCTGCCATCGTTGAAAGACACTGGCATTTCGGTCGTGTTTTATGCGCAATTGCAAAAAAACACAAGGCTATAACAAGTGTGGTGCGTCAAATTAAAAAACTTCAAGTCGTAATACCCCACCTCAGCGATAGAATGCTCTCTCAATTTGAAGCTCCGATAGTTTGAAATGCAACACTGGAAGCAAAGGTTCCACCTCAACGATAGAATTCTTTCTCAATTCGAAGCTCAGATAGTTTAAAATGCAACACTGGAAGCAAAGGTTATTGAATGCTTTCTCAATTCGAAGCTCAGGTAGTTTGAAATGCAACACTGGAAGCAAAGGTTATCACGAGTGTGGTGAGTCAAATTAAAAAACTTCAAGTGGCATTACCCCACTTATCTCAATGATATAATGCTTTCTCAATTTGAAGCTCAATGCAACAATGGAAGCAAAGGTGGCAAGTCAAGGAAATCAAATCAAGAAACACACTGCAGTTTTAGATTTAATTACATATCCAAATTCCGAAGCTTATCATTAAACCACATCTAAACATTTTTTTAAATTACATATTAACTTTAGATATAGAAATTACATGAAATAGTCATAGTCAGCAAAATGCACATAGTTGGTATTAAATAATTAACATAATTATAAATATGTTAGGTTAAATTTAATTTAATTTAATTTTAATATATATATATATATATATATATATATATGCAGTGATGGACAGAGCAGACGGAGTCAAGTTATTAACCTGGGAAATGCTGAAGAAGAGAGGCTTTGAGGGCCCTGGTATTTGCTCGTTGTGTAAGATGAATGAGGAGACGAGCTCCCATTTATTTGCTTTGTGTCCATATGCGGGAAGCGTATGGACAGGAGTGACAATGACGCTCTCAAACAAAGAAACACATGAAATCCCAACTACAACGCTGGAGGAGCACACCAAACCCTAGAGGCAAGATAAGGCGGTACGTTTATATAAAGCATTCCCAGTTCTTTTTGTATATAGTATGTTCTTTTTGTATATAGTATTTGGGAGGTCCAAAACAAAACCATTTAAAAAAATACATGGGTACCTCCTGACCTCACCATGGCTTTGCTAATGAACAAGATCCACATGCACAAACTCAGCTCAATCCCAGTAAAGAGAAGACTCATCACAGCACCAAATATAAACAAGGATATACCATGGGCATTCTTTGATGAAGCAAGTCAAGGTATGCTTCCTCTTAGAGGTGCTGGAGTAGTCATTTTTATCTTTGCAGAGAAGAAACTACGCATCAAATATGCCATTGGCCAAGCAACCAACAACAAGGCAGAACTTGCAGTTTTATGGGCAGTTTTGAGAGTGGCCCTAAGCAAACAAATTTTGGATATTCAGATATTCAATGACTCAAAAAATGGTGGTGGACTGGGCAAATGGAAGAAATAACATCAGTTCACCCCACCTTCAGCATCTACTCACTGAAATACCAAACTTGAAGGCTCAGATTGGAATGATATATTGTGCCCACATTTATAGAGAACTCAACGAAAAAGTAGACACACTTTCAAAAGCAGGCTCTTGCTTTTCAGCTAGGAATGACGGAAATTGAGGAAGTCTCGAATGGGCTTACAACCCTACATTACGAAGCAATTTAATTACAAGCAAAAATGATGGTTTTTGTAAATTTCCTCTGTTATGATGGAGACCATATGGGTTGAGCGTTATGTATGAAGGAAGCCTCAAAGGCTGATCTTTATGTAAGCTCGTCAAAGCAGTTCACGTTTATTCTATAAATAAAAGGTTCTCTTCTTTGGAAAAAAAAATTATATATATGCATTTAGTGAGCTTAATTTACAATGCAGCGTGGATAAGAGATGTAACCATAAAATTACTTATACGAACTTTACAATACATGGTGGATAAAATGTGTAACTATATAAATTAAAATAAAACATATATATAATTTTTTTTAACTATTTTTTTATAATAATATTAATATTGATGATAGTTATTAACTCATTGAAACCAAATTTGATATATTATATGAAAAAATAAAAAATAAAAATCTTTGTGATTTATTGATTATAGTTACTATTTTTTTATAATAATATCAATATAATATTAATTATAGTTATTATCTCATTGACACCAAATTTAATATATCATACTTAAAAATTATAGTTATTATCTCATATCAGAATTATACTTAAAATAGAAAGGAGTCTCTTTGATATCAGAATTCGAAAAAAAATCATCGACACCAAATTTAATATATCATACTTAAAATAGAAAGGAATCTCTTTGATATCAGAATTCAAAAAAAAATCATCGACACCAAATTTAATATATCATACTTACAAGAAATTTAATATATCATACTTAAAAGAAAGGAGTCTCTTTGATATCAGAATTCCAAAAAAATCATTGACACCAAATTTAATATATCATACTTTAAAAAAAGAGCCTCTTTGATATCAGAATTTATACCATATTTGAAAAAATAAAAGGAGTCTCTTTGATATCATAATTTAAAAAAAGAATTTAAAAAAGAGTGAGTTACTTGTTTTGATTTTGCTTTGATATCATAATTAAAAAGAAATGAGTAAAATTGTTTTCTAGGTATTTTTAGAATTTTATTTCTATGCTTAAAAAAACTTTTAAGAAAAACACTATAACCACTTTTAAGAGAAATTTTAATCATCATATAACTGGATGTAATGAGTTAAAAGGTTAAAAAAATCAATATTGTATTGAATGTTTTGAAATTGAGGTATACACAAAACATTATATAAGAAAATGATATTTATTTTCAACTCTCTTTGAGGTATACACAAAACAAACATTATATATGAAAATCATATTTATTTTCAACTCTCTTTGAGGTATACACAAAACATTATATAAGAAAATGATATTTATTTTCGACTCTCTTTGTGTGTCACAAAGATGGCAGATTTTTTCATCCGTCAACATTTTATGAAATTTTAGAAACACAAAAATTATATATTAACGTCTTTTACATTTTATGAAATTTTAGAAACACAAAAAATATATATTAACTTCTTTTACATTACTCTGCATGAGAAATGAAAAGGAACTAATAAACTAGTCCAAAAATGTAGCTGTGGGAAAAATTGCAGCTGAAAAATACACAACATTGCAACAAAGACAAATTATTATTTTTTAACCCTGGGGCCATTACCCGCAAGAGAATCAATGATGAAGATCTATCTAGTTAGATGGTTTCCAGTCACACAATAAAAAGGCATAATAATAAAATAAATTTCCCACATCAAATTCCGTGTCAAAAATATGCCAGTAACAGTCCTTTTCTTGTGTAATTTGAGCCCTTTCATTAGCTGGATGACGAAGAACCAGAACCATGTTGAGAGGAACAAGTACCATACTTAAAACTGTCAAAAATATGATCTTACAGTGTAAGATCATCAGGATTCTCAACAATCTTTGCGAATGTTTGCAAGAAAGCTGCCAACTCAGCACCATATATTATTCTGTGGTCTGCTGTCACATTCACCTGCAGTAGCAGAAAGGTGAAAAGTAATTAAAATGCAGGCATCCATAATTTTCTAAGAAATGCATGTGAGCTCGAGAAGGGAATCAAATTACTTCTCATTTTCAGCGTGTAAAATTCTATATAAAAAAATTAGGAATCGGTTGTTTTATGTCTAAAAAAGGCGAAAGAAATCTTTTGATCACCATCCCATTGATTCCATGCTTTGTAAAGACTCGAGAGTAATATTGCTTTTGTTCTAATTTCCCGGGACATCCATAATTTCAGGTCAATTAACACAACAGCTCAAATGCATCCACAAGTAAAAAGATGTCTAGCAGCATGCAAAACAGATCTTTTGATTAACATATCATAGTTTCCATGATTTGTAAGAGTAATAATGCTTTTGTTCTATTTTCCACACATCCATTATTTTAGGCCAGCTCGAATCCATCCACAAAAAAAGATATATCTAGCAGCATGCTAGACTAAAAGTAATGACACCCAGTGATACTGGAGAACATGCAAGTGCATTAACCCTATTAGTAACAATAAGCCTATTACCTTGGTGCACGAAAACTTCAACTAGCTCGAATCCATCCACAAGAAAAGATATGTCTAGCAGCATGCTAGACTAAAAGTAATGACACCCAGTGATACTGGAGAACATGCAAGTGCATTAACCCTATTAGTAACAATAAGCCTATTACCTTGGTGCACGAAAACTTCAACTAGAAGGCTAACAGTGATATCTGCAAGTTTGGAACTATAATGTTTAGTGGACTTCCAAACTGCCAATAAAGCTCCAATAAAGCTCCATTGAAGGCATCACACCTTTTTCTAACTACCAAACTCTTCATAATCTAGTATATGGAGACAGCATATACTTTAGTGAGCCCAGATAAGCAAACTATAGTTCAGTTAAGTATGGATTATAAACTATAGTTTAGTTAAGTAGAGATGAAATATATAAAGCCTCGTGGGCTAGCTCGAGTGGTTGAGTGTTGTAAGTTGTGAGCAAAAGGTCTTGGGGTCAAATCCCTGGGTGGCTATACATTGATATATAAGGACCTCACTTGATGTCCCCATCGGATTAGCTCTGTAATCAGAGCGACAGGTGAGGCCCCTTCGGGTGGGCCCCCCATGATTTCTTCCCGTGGATGTAGCAGCCCCCTGGGGGTTTGTGAACCACACTTGGAAAAAAAATGGATGAGATGTATTAACTATAGTAGTTTTATTTAAGTATGGATGAGATGTATAATGTTAATGCAATGTTAATAAAATAAATTGAAATAAAAATTAAGATCCGTAACATAAAATAGCAAAACCAAAAAAAAACTTGGAATGGAAAGATTTGAACGAGGATGGGGAAATGGATGACATGGTGATAGGAACGACTAGGAGCACACCCCAAATTTTTCAAGGGACAGCATTAATATAAATACCCAATTCCCTTTCCGGAAGCCAAGGGGTCACCTTAAGGTAGTGATTGAATTTTTAAGGGACAATGGGTTAGGTAGAGCATTAATATAAATATTCAATTCCCTTTCTCGAAGCCATGGGGTCACCTTGAGGTAGTGATTGAACTTTTAACAGACAATGGGTTAGGTACAGCATTAATAAAAATATTCAATTCTCTTTCTCGAAGCCATGGATCACCTTGAGGTAGTGATTTAACATGCTATTGCACCAAAAAAATTTATATTAAATAATCTTGTGATCCAGGCACACCATAAGTGGACCAAAGCCCACCCTCATGTCCTTCAAATTAAAAAAAGTCAATGGGTTGGCTCAATCATTCTGAACGAACTGGTTTAAGGTGGAGTTCATCATGAGGTCTCCAACTCAAGTCTGGTTAAGTCCCACTGGGTTACTAATAGCTATTGTCTTTTGTTATTGAGATGCCCTCTACTGGATATTTTGAGCAACAGAGGGGGGAGGGGTGGTGTCCCACAAGATTTTCCTTGAAAACGTATATCTATATATATATATATCCCCAAGGGTTAGCTCAATTAATGGAACCATCCACCAAGCCATGTCAATGGAGAAACCATAGGTCATAAGTTCAAATCCAGTCAAGCCTTGTGGTTACCAACTGCACTTGTGGCTGGCGGTTGACACCATCCTCTGTTTGAAGATTTTGAGAAGGGGGTAATCCCACCGAGTGTTATTGGAAGGAAGCAAAATTATTAACAATATGTGTGTGTGTGTCCCCCCTCTGAATAGCCAACCAACAAACGAAATAAAAAAGCAATTCATATCATAGCATAACAGCACTACCTAGCCACACTCCAGAACAAAAGCAAGACACAGCTCCACCTACAATTCCCTATAAGCCACTATAAATAAGTGAAGGGGCCCACCGAGTCACGATCTGTTATGATATTTTTTATTTATAGGAGGGGCCCATCGAATAAGGTACACCTAAGAATATATCGCTCCCTTATATATATATATATATGGTTCACAATCCACAGGAAGAATTCCCATGGGTCCTCACCCTGTCGGCTCTAATTACGAAGCCCAACTTGGTTGGGACATCAAGTGAGGCCTTTATATATCTATGTATAGCCACACGGGGATTTGATCCCGAGACCTTCTACTTACAATTCACAACTCTCAACCACTTGAGCAAACCCATCGGGCTATATATATATATATATATATATTCTATTTTCTAACCATGAGAACCTCTCCAAGCCAACAAGTGAGCACTTAGCCACTGCGCCACAAGGATACCAAACTCACAACCCGAGGCTAGGCTTAATGTTGGACAA
>LPNX010193199.1:8127-57052 GCA_001517045.1 Pseudotsuga menziesii | reverse complement strand
ACCTGAAGGTTCAACTACAAGTAGCAAAAAGTATTGAAGAACCATTGACAAGGCAACTTGATGAAATGAAAGAAAACTGTAAAAAACTTCAAGCAGAAGTTGTATTCCTCGACACTGATCAGTTAAAGTTTGGAAAAAGTTCCGAAATTCTAGAAGACATTTTCAACTACCAAAGATTGCCTAGCAATAAGACTGGACCTCGTTACAATCAAATTCAAAAGACCTCTAATGAAGCCTCAAGCTCCATGGTGCAGAAAATGAAAAACCCAAAAGTTATGCAGTTGTTCTTAAAAACTCCATCAAGGATGAATATCACAGCAAGAAAATAAATGAGTATCAGCATAAATATATTCCCTTCCACAAAAAGAACGAATTCAGAAAATTATGACAGCCAAAAGACCACATACAATCAGATACCAACATCTCTTTCTTGGTTACTGTTTTTCCTGTAATAATTTTGGCCATAAAGCAATAAATTGTAGAGCTTAGGGAAGAAATAATCACATGAGAAATAGAAGTGTTTATGATGCCTCAAAGGACAATTATGTGAATAGCAGAACTAGAAATTCTCACGAGGATAGAAACTACAATTCATTTGCTCCATCGCTTGATTACAACATTGAATGCTACAAATGCAACAACCTTGGCCACAAAGCATGTGACTGTAGAAGCTTTGACAAATTTTCTATGGAAGAAAATATTCCTATAAAAAAACCTACTAAGCTATGGAAGGCAAAAACTAAGCTATGGAAGGCAAAACAAGAAGAGAAAGATAAGGAAGAATGTGAATTAGCACTGCATGGTCAAAACAAAAGAAGCCAATGGTATATTGACAATGGGGATCTATGTTGTTGGGAACGGGGAGCAAGAGTGGGGAGCGGGAAGCGGGAACGAAGCGAAAAGTGAAATTCTCAAAAGCTTTCAGGATGGGAGTGTTTTTATATAATATATATTATTATATATTTTGATGCGTATATGTCAACAAAACCATGTAGAATGTTAAATTAGTTACAAAAAGCATAAAAACATGGATTAAATTATATAACATCAATCATCTAGTAATTATAACCTATAACTTATAGCATTGTCATCAAATGATCAAGCATAACATCAACCATTTCCAATATATAACATTTGTCATGACTCATCAAACTCATAACTCTTGTAACCAAACTATAACAGGAAACATCAAATGATCAACAAGGAAATGAAACGTATCATGAAGCACATATTCATTAGTAATTACCAAACAATTATAATATGCCATTATTTAATCAATAGTGCAAAGTTGCAAACAATGAACTTTAAAGGTAGGTTCAACTTCAAACATTAAACTTAAATTGCCATATAATGTTTTCAAAATAGACCATAAGAAATATTAAAAAGCCAATAGTTACAATTTGCAAAGAACTGGACAACTAGAAAAAGACAAGCACTAATATTTCCTCTTGCCAGAGGAAACTTCTAATTTCTTTTCCAGTGATCTATGAGCACTGCCAGTAGGAGTCTCCTCATGAGTAGGTGGAAGTGGTCGTGAACCACATCGAACTGCTACACAACCCCCACACAACGATGGAGGCTATGAAGCTAGAGGAAAAGTTGGTGCAGCTGGGACTAGAACACTGCTACACGAGGGGGGTGGCATCTCTAATGCTACTACTGTTGCATAGTCACCATCACCATCACCCAAAAGTTCAGCCTCCAAGCGCTCTAAAGCCATGGCTCTATCCTCCAAATTGTTTTCCTTCCGATTGTCCCAAGTGATATATGTTCTATCACTTTTGGCCCACTCACAATAACAAGATAATAACCTCAAGTTGTAGTGTACAAAAACCAAGCTTTCTACCTGGTTTTCATTAAGGTTGTTTCTTTTCATACTATGGATGTAGCTATTGTTAGTTTTTACAGATTATAGCAGTATAACTTAATTGCAAATAAACAATAGGATCTCTCGAAGAAAGACAAAACACAAAAGCAAAGTACACAATAATTTATCCTGGTAAACCAAATCGAGAAAAACCCAGCAAACCTTCGTATAGAGATAATAGCTCCTAAGAACAAAGAAAAGAAGAAAGAGAGAAAATGGCTCTCTAAGATACAACCCTAAAAAACACTCTCCTTGACTACAGTAGCGCACCTTTTTAGCGAGCGAACTTGTTGTGTAAGATGAAAAAATGAGGAGGGGCGCCTCCTATTTATATTGATTTTCCAAGTGAAAATTTATTGGGGCCAACCTACCTTGGGGAAATACAAAATAATTTTATTTTTATTCTTTTCTTGTGTATTCTTTCCCCAGGGTTTACATTGATTCTTTCTAGGGTTTACATGAGTGATTACATTAGTATAATCTCCCGTAGGAGGTACAAGGAAATACACTACAAGTACAATAAGAATAACTTCTGAAGTTGCACAAATTCCAACACTCCCTCTCAACAAGGAAGGTATTCTTCAGATATGGTCATCATCAACATCACGAACATGTCTTCTTCTGTACATCTCATCTGTCTCAATCATCTCTATACATACTAAATGTTGTCAAAATTGTCTCTATCCGTCGAGAGGTGTCATCAAAATCTGATCCACTCACATTTCCTTATCATTTTTTATGGGATGTCTCACTTGTGTGGCCCATTTGAGGAGTTTGTTACATGTTTGATGGAGCACTCTAGTGTTGTTGACCCATGCTGGACTCTAGGAGTACATGGCACATGGTAATGGTGGAGTACTTTTAGTTTTGGAGTGGTTTTATTTAAGGGCGCACTCCCTTTTGAGGTTTCCACATCATGTGGAATCACTTTTGAAGAGAGCATCAAGTTGTTAGATGGATGTAAGTGGTCAAACCCTAGACCTAACCTATTTTCATCACTGTTTGAACTAGATCTATTGGTGCACCCTCTCTCTTAGGCATTATGTTTATCTTTGGCATTGTACATGTGATATAGCCCACCTCATATCGTTGTGTTTGTTAGAGTTAGTTAGATTTTAGAGGAGTATTTTTATTTGTTTACTCCTCCCTATGATAGATCTAGGGTTTTGGTAGATCTATTATTATTTTATTGTAAAGGAAGTTGAGCTCCTCTCCTATATAAGAGAGCCTCTTCCTCATTTGTATTCATAATTGGATTTTGAGAGCTCTCTCTCTCTCGGATACTAATGGACATATCTTTCATGGTGAAACTTGAAGTGTAAGGGTTTCTTCTCCATTCAAAGTGTGGCATCCTTGTTCCTATTTCTAAATGTTGGCAATAAATAGTAGAATAACTAGAATTTGTTAATTAGGGCCAATTATATGGGCAAAACTGCCTCAGTGGAAGGGTTTTGGTGTCTTATGCATGTTCCAAGCATGTTTCTAAAGTTAGAGCTTGTAATACTTCATTGTGTTAATTTGACAATAATAAACTAAGAAGATCAAGAAGGTGGCAGAAAAGGCATACATGTTGCATGTTTAATTCATATGTACATACATTTATAGTACATTATCCATAACCACCTTGTAACCATATCATAATTAGATGTCTTAATGTGGTATTACAACTTTGATTAGAAGAGAGTTTAACAAACTCCACTTAAACATAAGTCCTAATAAGTGAATCAACTAAACAACAATAACTACTGCAAAAGCTGATAATATATCCAAGTCTTTAATAAAAAACACATAGTCTAAAACCTCACAAGTTTCGATGAAGATCTACCTGAAAAACCACCAATAAAAATGCTTGACAATCCTCAATGTGCCAAGCAAAATGCAGAGACATGAAAACTAGAAGTGAACAACTACCAAAGGTTGAACATTTCTCACTTGACAATATGATCATCCACCAAGCAATGTAGCTAGAAGATGATGTCTTCTATTAATGGAAGGTGCTCTCTAAATCTAGTGGTATTGGGATGACCACAAACCAAATTTGAAACTTGGCCCTAAGGCTCAAAGGTTCTTGGAACATTCTAAAGGCTAGCAAAAGTTGTAATTCTTTTGCTAAATAGTGGTTTAAGGATGACTACAAACCAAATCTGGAACTTGGCTTTGACTCTAGTTTTGGTTCAACGGTTCTTTCTAGAAATTGGCTTCGACTCCGGTTCTACCTCAATGGTTCCCTCAAGAACTTGCCTTTAACTGTGGTTCTAGCTCACCAGTTGCCTCACACTTGCTCTCGCTTGCTTGTTTTTTACTGTCAATCATTTCCCCTACTAGGAACAAGGTGAGAAGTAGAAAATCTCTTAATTGTAAGATGTGTCATTACTCGTGAACAAACTCTTTGATATGACTTATACATCTTCTTGGTTGTTGACCACCATTCCCAAGAAGCAATCCACCCATAGTGAATCTTCTCTCTTGAAGGTTTCTTCAGTATTGAGCATCTATTAAAGAATGATTGTGCCTCCTGCAATGTTGACATGGATGGAGATCGAAACGTTGATCCTTCATGTGGCCAATTCGATAACACTGATCCTTGGCACTAATGTTGAATAGGTGAGATTGAATCTTGAAGGAACTCTTAAACTAGATTGGCTTGGCATAATCTGAAATATGAAAAGGTCACTTCCTTGTCGTATCCAAGACCGGTTCTATGCTCGATGTGGATGTTTTCTTCCCAAGGGTTGATGATGGGCTTGGAAAGTGTAGGTAGAACCTGTGTATGACAAACTTCATCTTCATTTTCTTTTGAAGTGAAAGTGGCATCATTGATTTGATTATGTACTTCTAAAGTGGCTTCATTGATTTGATCATGTGCACGCCTTCATTTTCTTTTGAAGTGGAAGTGGCGTCATTGATTTGATTATGTACTTCTAAAGTGGCTTCATTGATTTGATCGTGTTTGATTGCTCTAAACAAGAACAAGTTTAGAATGGTGATTCTTTTGTTGTATCTCATCACGTTGGAGTTGTGATTCAAGCTCGAGAAATTCTAATTTGTCTTGTAAATCTCGTAAACAAATGAGCATATCAGTGAAAGTTGCTTTGTCAGTTGTGATTGTATTGTCAACAGAGTGAGGATTAGAGTGTTTTCAACAGAGTGAGGATTAGAGTGTTTCGTAACTCTAATAATTCATTAGTTCGAGCCATTTAAATATGGGCTTAGAAATCAAAGGGTTTCCTGCATCTCCACCCCTTTAACTATCAAACTCAATGACGTAAGTGTAAACTTGGCAGATGGAGGGTGGCAGCTTCTACCAAAAGTGCACTCATTGACAATGCAATTCAACTTTGATTTTAAATTAATAATTACAAAAGGAACTATTGTAAGCATCAAAAGACTACAAACTGGTTGAGAACAGCTTATCACCTTATAACTCAACAAATATGCAAAAAACATGGAATCTCTGTATACCATCGTTTTCCAAAAAACACCTTAAAATAGATTTTGCAAGATCTTGCTCTTGCTTATCTTTGCGCTTCTTAGCACTCTCTCTCTCTTTTGTGTCCCTCATAGCATGTCAAGACAAAAATCTATTCGAGAATTGAATGCAAGATGAGGCTCATTTGTAGAATAGACATCGCCAACTTTAAAGATCAAACTTTACCTTTCAATGAAGTTGATGACTTCCTTGCCACAGTACGAATTTCTACAAAGGCAGCAACTCAAATACAAAATGCTTTTCTTGTGTTTCTTCAAATTGTATACACATTCTTTGTATCTTACACAATGCAGTTTGAGGAATGAAAGTATGGCATTTTACAACTTGGAACTTGATATTGTATTTGATTTCTTTTGCATCTACTAAGGTTTTGATACAGGAAATCACTCCGAAATTTCTGCAGCACGTTCCTTAGCATTTATTTACTCTATCTTCGTCCATTTTACGACTTGCAACTTGAAGTTGAAGACCTCAAAAATTGGAATCTATTTCGTATACTTTGGTTCCTACCCTTGAAGACGGGAAGTTCATATGGCAACAGCCACCAGACACTCGGCTAGAGCAAGGGCATTGTAAAAAGATGCATCAATTCAACGATATCTATAGATCCCGGAATCAAAGTGGCCTGTTATAGAATTGATATTCATCCAAAGCAATACTCTTGATCCTATTGGTATTGGATGTCAAGTCACTCGCATAACATATCTTCTTTTGTTTGGTATTTTTTTGCGGCTAATACCAAATTGATTTGCATAATGAAATTTCACTTAGATCTTTGAAACTTTTAGACAAACATTTGACAAACAAAAGTTCAAGCAGATCATATTTTCTTTTCATCAATATGATTTCAATCAATGGTTACAGCAGCCTCTTCACAGGTTGCTTCATAAACAACAAACAAAGAAAATGATTTCTTACTCAACAGAAACAACATCTCTCTCTTCCACTCGGGTGTACAAACTTCTCACACAGTAGTTGAGCACTCCCGTAGAACCAACATATGGCTCGACAGCAGATGGCTCTGGTGGCAAATTAAGGAGGGCCTGCTACAAACTATAGTGTGCATTGATTGAACACTCTCGAACTTGGCAAGCCATCCTTGTTTCACAAAAAATTCCCTATGCAAGGGACAGTTAAAGGCCATCGTAGTCACCCTCTAAGAAACAATAAAGCGTGCCACTCACATCAATAAGTCAAGATCAAAAATCATCAAGGTGGCGGAAAATTGCAGAGGCACCTGGAAGTAAATGCTCCATCGCTGAGTGAAAAGCAAAATAAGTTAAACAACAAGGGCAAAGGTGTCACCCTTGGACAAGGTAACTACGGGACCATCTGCAAGGCTTTTAAGACTTGGGCATCGAGATTCAGCCTTTCAATTTAGCACACACAAAATCTCTATAGGCATGGAAGGATACCGAAGGATGTCCTGTGGGAAATAAAGGTGAGCACACCATAATGCATCACTCATTGGCTCTCTCAGTCAGCAATGTGTCCCATGCTCGCTTCCTTGGTGTTTTTGTGAACATTTTTATTTGTAGAAAAACATAGCAATGAATATTATAGCAAACCATCCATAACCAGAATAGTAACATTGCTTTTCAATGGAGGATTGATGAGATTGAACGTCAAAAGGGTCACGTCCTCCACCAAATCTGGCAGCAGATTTCTCTCCTTTCCATCCTCCAGCAGATTTGTTGTTGCTCACGATACCCTACAAAGACAAAACTTCTTTGACAGAGAGATCGGCCTCCACCTGAACGAGTCTTCAAACATTGTGATGTCTGCGGCTCCTCTCTTCTCTGCAAACTTCACCCACTCCACAGACAGCCTTCAAACTATATAATCAGCAGGCACGCAAGTAACACATTGCTCTGATACTACTGTTAGTTTGACTATAATAAATTAAGAAGGTCAAGAAGATGGCAAAAAAGGCATAAACGTTGCATGCTTAATTCATATGTACATACATTTACAGTACATTATTCATAATCGCCTTGTAACCATATCATAACTAGATATGTGTTAAAGTGGTGTTAGGACTTTGATTAGGAGTGAGTTTAACATATTGTATGAAGCACACCGTAGTTAGCTACGTTTTGTTGTGGCACCGCTCTTGGGACATCCTAGCTGATTTCTACAATTAATTTTCAGCATGCCTTGGTTTATTTGTATAGTGTGAAAGCAGCCCTAATTTCCTTAAATCTTCATGAACTCACCCCTTTCTTGGACTAACCTCCTTTGACTCCATTTTCCCTTGGGGTTGGCACTGTTTGAAATGATGACACTGTTTGAACTTGAAACAGAATAGACTATAGTTTGCATTGGTTAATGCAGATTTTCAGACAAAGCTGAGAAGGTAAGTCTTGCAAACACTCTGGGAAACTAGATCGCCAAATGCAACTTACAAGTAATGACAAGATTCAAAAAATTGTATACGAACTTGAAAACATATTTTGAAACCCTAAAGATTTTCTCAGTTAAATGTGCTTCCACTCTATGCACGTTTATTTCTATCTACTTCTGCAAGTTGATTGGTAATTAAGAATTCATAAAGGTTCTCACAATGGGAATACATGAGTGCACATATGTTTTGGACATGTATGATATACATGAGTTGCATTCATGCATTCTTGATTCAGATGCCTTAGTTGATACCTGGTATAGAGGCCTACAAGTAGGAGACTTCAAATCTATCGAATAATTAAGTACTATCATACCTGCATTTTAGTCTTCACGCCAAGGAAGCCATCTCTGGTTGCTGTAACTGTACGTTTTGATGCTCCAACTGCCATAATTGCACCCTGCAAGCCATGCAGAACTCATATAACAATGTTCTATGATTACATAAACATTACCGGCAATCAAAAACTTTACTCTGAAGATTCTCATTATAGACAGAAGAAAAAACAATATTCACCTGTCCTGGCGGAAGAATTGCATCAAATCTGTCTACCCCAAACATCCCAAGATTGGATAGAGTAAATGTTCCTATGGAAGATTAACGACAAGTTTAAGGTTAGCAACAAAACAACACACACGGGCAGCACTTATTCAGAAATAGATTTGTGCATGAACATTGCACAGCTAAGTTTCCTCTCCATAAACATTGCATGGAATTTTGGACCAAAACCTGAATTGTACTCCTGAGGCTGAAGTTGTTTCGCACGAGTTTTGTGAACAAGCTCCTTCCACCTTTGAGAAAGCAAATATAGATCCATCTATTGTAGCATAAATAGGTTGAATTAATTAACAGCTTATCTTCTATCTACATATAGCAGCTACCCACAAGGTAATGCATGGTGAGTTACCAAAGAAAGATTGAGGGAAGCTACATCACAAACCTTATCTGCATCTTGAAGGACAGGGGTGATCAGTCCTCCGTCAATTGCAACTGCAACTGCGATATTTATGTTGCTATTATATGTAAAACTTTTGCCATCCTTGCAGCTAGCATTCACAACAGGATGCTGTGCCAGTGCCATTGCAACTGCCTTTGCCAATAGAGCAGTCATGGTAACTCCTTTGGACTTGATCTGCGTCACTCAAGAGTCAAAACATGGAACAATCAGGAAACTACAATTAGCAGCCACCACACTCTGAAAACGATAGGTCATGCACAGTCAAGCTTTGCATTAAGTTTGGAATGATGCGTTGCTGTAAAAGGCAATATGCCCTCCTTATTGCATCAAGAGAAGCAAGGCACATTCTGCAGACCAGATGGGGTAGTGATTATCCATCAATTCATTATGTAAATGCGTGTACCTGTGGGAAATGGTGCACTGAATCTAGATGGTGGATTGGGTGCCTTAAATATGGGTGTCAGAACAGACACATCTAAACCTGGGTCTGGTATCTGCACTAAGAGAACTGAGATGCACTCTACAGCCTGGATGGGGACAAGAGTACACCATCAACTCTTCATGTGTGTGTGCATCCCTGTGTTTAACAGTTCATTGAATCTAGATGGTGCGGTGGGTACATACTACCCTTGAATACAGACATTAGTAATCTGATAATTCAAGTTCATGATTGCACCAAGAGAAGCAAGGTGCAATCTATAGCTCCGCTGGGGGCAGAGGTGATCCATGTAACTCTCCATGTATGTATGTGTGTGAAGGTGCATTGAAGCTAGACAGTCCATCGAATCTCTAATCTAACTCTTTGTCTGTGTGTGGCGTTGCTTGCACCTAAACAGTGCACTGTGTGTGTATTGAATATGAACACCAGCTCAGACGCATTTATATGCATTGCCAAGCAAGATGATCGATCCTCCCTGCTCTTTGATCAGCTCAAACCCATGTATATACATTGCCCAACAAGGTGATCGATCCTCCCTGCTCTTTGATTGTGTGTGTAAAGGTCTATGCATCTAGACATTGCACTGCATGTTTTGAACATGAACAAGATGATCCCAATCTATATGCATCAACAAGATGATCGATCCTTACTGCTCTTTGATTGTGTATAAAGGTGAACTGCATGTATAGAATATGAACGCGCTATCGCAGACCCAGTTATATGCATCCTTGAACTAAGTAATCCTCCCTATTGCAAACCTCAATGAAATCATATTACACCTGAATTTACATGGAGGAATTGTAACATGTGCTTGCAAAGCTCTAAGATGCATATCACACCTAGGACTTAATACATAAAGTTTGCAATAGAAAGCTTATGGATAGTATCACATCCTAATTTCGATGGGTTTGTTTTAGCATTTATAAATACAAAGTGGATGGATACTTGAATTGAATTTTGAGGGAATCAAACCTTTTTGTGGAGAGCATCAAGAGCATCAGTGTTGATTGAATACCCAACTCGGAACGTGGGCACTGCAAGGCTTTCCACCATGTTGCGAGCTACTGCAGACTGCATTGTAGAGAAGGGGACAGTGGTTCCTGCGACAACTGCAGAGCTTGCAGTACTAGTACTAGTTCCAGTAGTCCTAGTACCAGTAGGAGGGGGAGGAGGAGGAGGAGAAGAAGAGGGAAGCGAAGGGGTCACGCCTGCTGCAGTCTCAATGTCCGCAGGTGTAATGCGGCCATTGGGCCCGGTGCCAATCACATTCGCAAGATCGAGCTTGTATTGCTTTGCGAGTTTCTTGGCATAAGGGGTCACGATGATTTTTCTGGGGCCTTGGGTGTCGGATGGAGAAGCAGGTGTAGGTGTAGGGACAGGGGCAGGAGCGGGAGGAGAGGTAGAGGCAGGGGCAGGGGTGGGCTCTGGAGGCGGTGGCGGGGCTCCTGCAGAAGAAGGAGCAGAGACGTTATTGGCCTTGGCTTTGGCCTCGGCGACTTCGTCCTCAGTCTCGGCGAGGAGGCCGATGGGAGCTCCAACAGGGGCAACCTGGCCTTCCCCGACGACGATAGCAGCGAGGATCCCGTCGTAGAAGGTCTCGACATCCATGTCGGCCTTGTCCGACTCGACAACGACCACGCTCTCTCCCTTTGAGAGTATTTCACCCTCTGATTTTATCCACGACACGATCTTGCCTTCCGTCATGGTCGAGCTCAGTGCAGGCATGAAGATTTCGCGTATCTTGGCCTCGACACCGAGACCAAATCTCCTTCCATTGCTAACTCTTGGCTTCATCGGGCTCCATAGGAGGAGGTTCCTTTTGCTGATTTTGGTGCCCATGACAGAGTCGGATTTACTGAAAGAGAGATTGACACCATTGGCACCATGAGACATCACAGATAGAGACGCCATTGCCTTCTATGCAACGCAAATCCTCCCGTCCTCCCGAGTTAAGCTAGCTCTGCTTCTCGGTATGAATGCTTGATAAATGATCAATCTTTCATATTATACTTTGCATTTTTAATAACTCGAGTGAGAGGAGAGTCTGGTTTGTGTGGGAGCGCCACATGGAATGAGCATCGCCCAAGGCGGAGAAATCAAAGGAGAAAGAAGAATGACATGAGTAACTAAGGAACTAAGGTTATGTGGACTTGAGCTTCGTTTAACAAAACCTATGAGACTTTAAAGTTTAATTTAATTTATGAAGTAGGCGATCTACAACAATGAATCCTTTAATATTCATAGCGACTGCACCGATCAACCACCAATTTCTTCACCAAACAACCACTTATTTTTGAAATAATAAAGGCAACGAAGAGTTTTTGTTCACACTGCAAAATATGCTGCACTTTTATTCGAAGTATAAAAGTGGAAGCTCTTCTCCCAACAAGAGTCACATCCATCTTCAACAATCCTATCAAAAATTCCAACTACCATCCTAACTACTTATAAGGAGGAATCAAAAGTGTATTTTTCAAATAATATCTTGGTGTTCAATATAAATTTTTAGTTTTGTTTTTTACCAGGGAACTTAATAACAATATATGTAAGAATTTGCAAGTTATATATATCAATAACTCATAAATTAACTTTGAACAAGAGATTTTACATTAAGGAAAAGCCTATCTATAAAAAGCTATCCAAATAGTCTTTAAAAATACAAAATAAAAAATAGACCTACAAATTTAAACATATAAATACACTCCTCTATAAATACAAGACCAAGAAGATCTAAATAAGTGAATACTTCTCTAATTCTTCAATAAAGATGAATCCCTTAGCCAAGTTCAATGCTTGTTTTGATAATATATCATCATTCACATTATGCTCCCTATATATATGTTGGCAATGGAAAAACTTTATAAAGCCTCCTTATCTTTTTTTTCCAACCATCCAATGATGCCACCTAAAGGTGGCATTGGTACCTTGCCCAATCAATAGTTATCTTTGAGTCTCAAGCTACCTGCAAATGAAGGATATTTTTCGACTGAGCAGATGACCAAAGTGCTCACACTGCTAAGAGTTCTCCTCTTGTATTTGTTCCCCTTCCACAATCCATTCAATCTTAACAATGTTACTTGCATTTAATTGAAAGTAAACACCAGCACCACATCTACCTCCTTCATCTTGTGATGCACCATCAAAGAACCCAATAGGCCAATCTAAATAAAAATTAGGCTTATTAGTAATTCCCTTCTTTTTTTTTCCTTTAAGAATTTCTCCATAAGCACCAATGGATCTGAGAGAGACCTTCTAAAGACTTTTCGATTTCCCCTCAAATAAGACTTCATTTGTGTGTTTCCAAAGTTCCCAGCATACAAATGTAGGTAGTTCTTTCCATACACATGCACCAATGAGCTAGTTCTGGTAGTTAATTTGCAAGGAATGGAAGAACTATTTTTTTGAATTTTTGAAGTGATTCTTGACTTCACACTTAACCAACTGTTGCTGCTGTAACAGCTACCCAAAAAAAAATTCTTTGTATTTTTTTAGGACCCCTTTGAAAGTCTTAGTTTTCTCCTTAAAATGCTTTGAATTTGATTTTCATCATTTACAATTTCTGCCCATCATTAAGAGTTCCATAGATTCATTTTTTACTAAGGCAGAAAGTGATTTTTGATCCGCTGCAGCGAATGGTTTCGCAGCTTAGAGCCGCTACGGTGGGTGCGCTCTTATGTTTCGAGCCGCAACATCGGACCAGTTTCCATTTCCGAGCCACTACGGCGGGTGCATTTTTTATTTCAACTCACCACAGCGGATGGATTGTCATGATCAAGCCGCTATAGCGGGCATTTTTCTCGTTTGTGTGCCCGTTGTTTTTTAACTTCTACTACAGTGGGAAACTTTGCGAGTCGCGCCTGCTACGACAGCAGACTTTATGTCTTGTCTTTGGGATTGATCTCCAGGAGCCGCTACACTAGACATTTCTTCTGGTTCGAGCCGCTACGACGGGCGCTTCTGCAAGTTTGTTGCGAAAGTAATTGTCGATGCGTTGTCGCTACAGCGGAGGCATTTCTTGTTAATATTCGATCCTGGTACGACCCGTTGTTGCTACGGTAGCTGACATCTTGTTCCCTCGCCGATAGGATTTCAGCGGCCGAGCCGCAGGGGAAGGTACCGAAAGAGTTTGGAGTTATAAGCCGGTAGTTGCGGGTGGATTAATATTTTCAAGCTGCCGCGTCAAGGCGTTTCCCATGATGGCTTACAATTTCGGCCTGAAGCGCTTGGCACCAACAACGTTGTGATCCCGCACGTGCAAGTTTTAAATGATGATTTAAGACCCTCGGAAGACCTTTTATTTACTAAGTGCAAAGTCTTTTTACCATTTTATTTTTACGGAGGGAGTTAGGAGTTGGAAGGTGCTTCTTCCCGTTCAAGCTGATTGTGCGATTTCCTTGGTGGAGCTCACGTGACGCGTGCTCGCTAGTTGTTTTCAGTCACGTGGCGAACCTCTGACTGGACAGGTAGGATTATAATCCTCTCTTTTAAGTGGTTGTTTGGTTAAGGTTGCAAAGCTGTCCATCGTTGATGCGGGGGTAGGTTAGGTTATGTCATTGCCCGGTTTATAAGGGGGGTTTTCGCCCTTATTTTTCATTTAGGTTTGGCTGTCTCATTTTAGGTTTTCCCTAGTAGCAACCCACTTGCAAAACCTTGTCCGCTTGTCTAGAGGCGTTTTTCGCCTAGTCGACTAGGTTGACAATGAATTTTCAGGGAGCCGAGCATTGCGCTGGTATGTAGTCAGTCGGAAACCCACTTATGGGCATTGGTGTGATCTGTGGTCCCCTTGTTTCGCACAAAGGTCGTGGGTTGATGGTTCATATGTATAGGCCGTGAGATATTGGGCCTGGTTTTACCCTAGGGCACTACTGCCGTAATGTTTGAAGTTCCATTGCA
This sequence comes from Pseudotsuga menziesii, assembly GCA_001517045.1. Classification (NCBI taxonomy): domain Eukaryota; kingdom Viridiplantae; phylum Streptophyta; class Pinopsida; order Pinales; family Pinaceae; genus Pseudotsuga; species Pseudotsuga menziesii. The sequence goes on along the minus strand of LPNX010193199.1, from coordinate 43,004 downwards.
CCTATGGGAGAGAATGTCTAAGGCTGAGTGGGGGTTTCACCACTAAAAAGAAAAAAACGTAGAGACCTCAGTAGGGTTGCTCGTATCCAACAATGTTTGTATAGCTGTAACCCTGACCCGTGCCCCATATTGCCTGTTCTAATGGATGAAGCTGACAGAGTAAGACAAATTTAGGGTTTTAATGCTGTGGAATATCTATACATAAATATTTATTTGTATGCTTACATTGATAATCGTCGATTTAAAAATATGGGCACTAAGACAGCTCTGTTTTTTTGCAAGTACAGTTTACCGCAGGAATCATGACGAAGAAGGCGAGAAAGAAGCCTAAGGTTGTCGAGGACGATTCTGACACAGAAGTTGTAGAGGTCTCGCCGGTAGTGAAGACTGAGATAGTGTATGAAGACACTAAGGTGATTACAGGAGCAGAGCTTGAGCTCAAATGGGGCCAGATCTACCCCATGCTGATTGAAAGAAAAGTGCTAGAAGTTGGTTTGGGAGACCTAGCTTTGTATGAGAACGTTTTGAGGTCTGGGATAACTAAAATAGCAACTAGGCCGGATATTTTTCCATGTGTGGAGGTCATTGGATGGATGTTGCCCAAAATAGACAAAGTAGGAATGATGATAAATGATGAGGAGGGTAAGCCTGTTGCATATTTCACGCTTGCATTCATTTCGGCAGCCTACAGTCTAACGAAAAAGGAAATAAGTGTAACAACGGAGTGGGTCAAAATTCTGAAGTTTGACTATACAACCACAACAAAGATGATGGTGACTAAGGGGAAGACCATCATACACAAACAATCAGGAGAATATGAGACTTCCCATCTTTGAACCCCTTTTAGGATAATAGCGCATATGATAAGCAAGCTGTATGGTAGAGCTGATGGGAAGATGTATAATTTTGGTTGGATTCACCTCATGTATTATGTAGCTATGTAGGGAATGATTTTTAATTGGGATGATATAACTACTATGAACTTGGCCAAATGTGTCAAGGCAGCCTAGGAAGGTTTAAAACAAAACAAATTAGAATTTTTTATGTCATCTTTCTTGATAGATTGTATACTCTATAGACACAGGTTTGAGAAGCTTAATTGTGTGTGGAAAGAGGGGAAAGCCCCTATATACGTTGCATTTCAAATTATGGGAGCCCATAAATATCACAACCATTACCAGTTGATATGTGAGGAATTCATAAGGCCCCTATATAGGCTGATCTTTCTAGAAGATTGTCCATGTCTGTCAGAAGGAGCTGTAGAATCCATAAAAGAATATGGAGATTATGTTTTCACCAAAGAAGGCATGTATCTGAGAATGTATGGAGGCACCAAAGCACCCTCACTGCTGCCCAAGTATGCAACAAATTACATAGTACATAAGGAGGCAGATAGACAAGTATTTCTAGATGGTTTTGGAAATTATTTGTTTGATATAAAGAAGGTTGTGTTCCCACCAGTACCTTTTTATGTAGGGAGCTACAAGTTCAACAAGGTCAAAAGTGCTCCAGAATTCGTCAAAGAACTGGAGATTTTCCATTTTGGAGAGAAAATCTTCCACCGAAATGATTCATAAGGAAAGGTGGCAGCTCACAAGGCCGCTCATAAGGTAAATTTCAAATATACAGACTATATAGATAAAGAGGAGCTAGTGTTCAGGAATGTCTACAGCATGGCAGTTGTGAGCAAGCAGTTGAAGGGAAAGGCATCTGGGGTCAAGGGAAGTAGTAACAACAATCCAAAACTAGATGAAGGAAAATAAGTTGTTGGTAGAGGAAGCATAGAAGGATAAAGCAGAAGCTTCCAAGCAAAAGAATGCAGAAGTTGTTTTGGATAAAATTTCAGAGTTAGAAAAAGTTATTGCTCGAGAAGCTGCAAACCTTGAGCTAGGAATACAAGATATAGAAGGGCCTACAGAAAGGTAAAGTCAGGAAAATGAAGAAGTTGTAGGTGGTGGAGGTCAGGGGAAAATCCCTGTTCGGGATAATCCAAAGAACCCTCCATCCACATCCAGTAGCATCCTTACAAGGGGTCATGTCCCCATCGCTGAAATGGGCCTAATACCATTTACCCCATATAAACAATACGATGTGGCATGCTTGGAGGATATTCATTTTGATCCTAAAACGAAACCCATTCCGTGGAGGACAGAGAAAACCTTGAGGGTAGGGACTTAGCCACTAGTGACCACAGTGACAGAGAGGACGGTCATGAGTAATGTAGAAGCACACCCAAAGCTATTAGCTTCTATGGGCATTGCAAATGCCTGTGCTAATGCTCATATTGTCGACAAGCTTATATAAACCATTGAGTAGTATAAGGGAAAGATGGTCGAAATGAAGAAAGTTTTGAGGAGGGTAGAAAGGGTAGGCCGAGAATCAAAAAGAAAATATGAAGCTACCTTATCAGATTTTGAGAGGCTTCAATAGGGACACCAAATTTTAGAAGAAGAACGAGACAGTTTAAAGTTATCCAATGAAGACTTAAGTAAAGAGAAAAGAGATTTGGAAAACAAGGTTGCAGAATTGGAATTACAGAAGGCATAGCAGTATGAAACCCAGGTGGCAGCATTGGAGGCATAAAAGGCTTCATTGGAGGTTTTGTTAAAGGTGGAAAATGAGCAAAGAACAGATATAGAGCCTTTGACAAAGCATGCCCTCATGCTCAGAAATAAAATTTATCAGATGCAGCTCCAGATAGTAGATGAGGTGTTGAAGGTTCGACAAGTGGAAGCTAGGTTGGAAGAGATTCCAGGTATAGCTTCTCAATTTAAAGGCAAGACCCATGATGTCCTGGAAATCCTTCAAGGGTGTTTGACTTGGTTGGAAACAACCAAGGAACCTCCAACAAATGCACCGATCAAAGACTCCAAGAGAGTGAAGCTGGAATATGAGTTGATAGAATTTGGGAATAAAGCTGCTCAAGAATTGATAAGGGCAGCCCAAAGAACTAAAGGAGTTTGCACAGAGTTTTATAGAAAGGTGCTTACAAATTACAACCACTGCCAAACATCTGCCAAGAAGAGGTTAGATGAATTACCAGAGCATGAAGAGCACTTGAAGAAATTGCATGCAAGATGACAGGAGGATGAGTTGGGCATTCAGCTGATCAAAAGTTTGGATGAGAGAGTGCTTAAGAATGTAATATCCCAGGAAGTTGTAAGCAACCATCTATTAGAAGACCAACTTCGATTGCTTCCAACCAGGATGGCTAATATAAAATCTCAAGTTGCCAAACATTAAGTCACTATTAGATTTCTAGAGCCATCAGAGTTTGAGACAATAGTGACATATGCCTACAAATGGAAGCAGTTTATTACTGAGGTGTCCAGGACCACCTAGAATGTTTGTTTTATTGACACATATTTTGTAATATTTATATTTTGCCTAAATTAGAAAGCTCGCTAGGAGACAAAGTCAATTTTGTAACTGATTTGTAGAGGAAGCCCAAAAGGCAGGAAGACCAAAAGACATTTCAAGTTGTATAAGTATAGGTAAATTCGATGAGGAATAGGACTTTTCCATGCTATCTTTTGTGAAGTTATTGTAAGAAGAAATATTTCCTTTTATAATAAAGAAGCCATATTTTCTGCTGGAGAAGGAGTTATGAAGTTTCAAATGCATGTTGTAGATTGGTTGAATGTCAAATTATTTTTGTTTCAGCTCATTCTACGAACTGTGAGATCGTTCTAACTTATGAATTACTTCCATGTTATGAATGTTTTCCTGTTATTTTTATGAAACTTATGCAGTATATTGAGTAATGAATGTTTAACTAATAATGAGCTATCTTTATGTTTATCTTTCTACATGTATTCATGTATTCTGAATTATGACAACTATCTGTAATATTCTTTATGCATGTTTTACAGTACATTACTCACCATTAAATATAATTTTGCTCCCTAGGGATAGGTTAGATAGAATTAGCTAGTTTAGCATAGGTGTTATTTGTTTGTGATTTAGAAGCAAAAGGGGTAATAAGACAAGAGGTAAGAACCTGCGCATCACATTTTGAACTCTTTGTTGTCTCTATCGTTTGCACTTAGAATAGGCACTTGCATATCATATATAAAAGAAAACTAAAAATACACTTAAACAATGGATAGGGCCGCAACTAAGCAAGCTTAAACCGTTACTTGACCTACAGTAGTCGGACCGTAAACCGGAAGGATTCCACATACCAAACAATAACGAGCTAATTGGGAACATTTATTGGGGAGAATCCCTACTGTTGTTACCTGGTATTTTCCAGGCCTCAACACCAACTTTGTGAATGAAAAGTGAACCATTAAATGATCAAATGATTCAAATTCCATATAACACAGGAGACAAATATTAAGACCTACACCACCTCTTTTAACATAATTGTCCAATGTAAGTATTTTATTTTCCAAAGACAACCAACATAATAGCTTAATCTTCTATGGAATAAGTCATTTCCACAAATCAAAATACCACCATAAATTAACTATTGTTGAATAAGTAAAACATAGAACTTCATATGCTAGCTTGGCAGTTACCTCTCCATTATGTTCATTTCAAGACCATACAAGACAATCCTTATCCTATGTCAATTGAATTCCGACGTGATGAGGACCACTAAGATAAGCTTAACATTCTACTTCTAGTTCACCCTACAATCTCAATACATATGCTTTCTTCTACCTCTGACTAGATCCAAATCTAGTCTCATGGACTTTTATTTGATCCAAGTACCAAATTCCTTATGCTCGAAGATGATTTATCAGACCTTGTGAAAGTCTATATATACCGACTCCACCTAGAAATGGATCCTCGCCAATTACAATATCGAAACCATTACCTGGTTTTCATGCTAGTCAGTGCCCCAATATGTGATATGCATTCAATAACAAGACCAAATATTTGAAACACCCTTAACATTCTTCTACTTAGGTTTTACCCAATTAATAATTGTTTTTCATTTCAAATATTTTTCTTTTATTACTACACTCCAAAGACTTGCCTTGAACAAACATCTCCAAAGACATTTTATAGCTAGGGTTTTTCCAAAAAGGTGAATATTTTTATGCCCCATCCCCTAATTTCCTTGGTCTAGCTATAATGCTCTAGCTACACAAATGAATACCTTCCTTCTATTTGTTTCTTGACCACAAAAAACCAAACACTCTATTTCTAATCTTGTCTGAAATAAATTTTAGGAAGCTTGGCCAGGGACATCCAATAATCTGAAATACTTTCCAACACTTATTTTACTAAAATATATCTACCTCCTAGTAACAACTACCTATGACACAAATTATCAATCATTGTGTCTATATTTCTTAAAATCTATAATTAAACCATAATTATTAAGGTTCAAGTAATAACTTAAACATTCCATACCAAGCTAATATAATTAATTTAATATATATATATATATATATATATATCTTCTTTTACACTAAATTCCCAAAAAAACTTGACAAGTATACCTAAAGCACCCAAAAAAAAATCTAAAATTTATTTGTAAACCTTCCATTCTTCAATACTACCTTTTAAAGCAACCACAAAACAAATCCAAAATTTCTTTGTAAACCTTCCCTTCTTGGACCGTACCCTTTCCAATTACTTAATAAATGGACCAATTCAATATCGTTAACTATGTTGATTTTTCTATTGATTTTTATTTAATTTTAATAAATTATTACAATTTTTTTCATTTAATTTTAATAATAAAAAAATTCATGAGGAAAATGACAACCTTATATTAAATAAAGTTATGTCAGAAATACATCAAAATGCTTTTACAAAATATCCAATATTTTTATTTGTATCTAGATTGAACAAACAAATATCATTTATACATCCATAACAACCCTTCATTATCACAGCCTACTATGACAAAAATGTGTGCAAAAAGACCAAAAGGATCCGCAGATATACAAAGCCAATGGCTACAGATAGGATCTGAAACCAGTATGCACCAAGAGAGTATTAGTAACAACTCAAGTTCCCATCAACAATGATCACACCATCAGATAGCTCCTTCCATGAGATCGAGCCAGTCCCAATACCAATAGCCTACTTAGATAAGGCATCAGCTTGAGTGTTGAATTCCCGATAGATATGTACAAAGGAAGGAGGAGGAGAGTAATTCAATAGCATCATGACCCTCCTGAGCCATTGGAAGAGACTAATGGAATGAATAGTGTGAGAGTCCAAGGCCCAGTCCACAATAACTTTGGAATCCCCTAGGACTAGTGACAAACTAAGCTCGCGACACCTCACAAAATATAGCAAACCACAAAGAGCCAGAAGCTCAGATCTAGTGTTCGTTCCCTTCCCAACATCCTTATGAAGCATAAAAGAGTGATTCACCTCCATTTGAATAACCATTCCATCCCCACAGGAGCCATTCAACTCATCCCCATCAAAAAAACCAATCCTGGATCCACCTCGAGGAGCAGGATAACAAATACTCCTGACTTTATCCCGAGGACTAGAATCTGCCACATAAACAGAGTATGATAGTACCTTTTGGACAATGTGACCAACATCAACATGAGTCTGCTGAAAAATTAAACAGTTCCTAGTACGCCAAACTTCCCAAATGAACACCGACGGAAGGGCGAGGGAAATTTGTGAATGTTTGGCAGCCTTCTGCAAAAAGTATGCAATGGAGCCCTCGACCCCAGTAAACTGACAATTTAAACCATTACACAAATACAGCCACAGATTCCAAAAGAAAGAACATACCGCAAATAAGTGCTATGTCGATTCCAAAGCGTTCAAACATAAAGAACATCTACTTGGGCCATGAAAATCACGAAGTTGTAAAGCATCCCAGGTGAGGATCTTGTGTTTGAGGGCAAGTCAGATAAAGCACCTAACTTTGGTAGGGACTTTCACCTTCCAAAGGATGGAATACCACCACTCCGACTGTGGCATCCGACGCTGCTTGAATAATGATAGGTAGGCCAAATTTGTAGTAACAATGCCCATCTGATTATTCCTAGTCCAAACCACTTTATCAGAATGGTCAGAAAGACCAATACCAACCTCCCGTAAACTACTAATGTACTCCTCCCAATCCTTGGAATCCTCACTAGTCATACCCAAGGCATCCAACGATAACCATCCAGGAGCATATTCCTCTCCGACTAGGAAAGCCTGCTTGAGCACAATCAAGTTTCTACGATGGAGATGAGCTAGAAGACTACGGGAAAGCTACCACTTTTTGATACCCACAATCGGATCCAGACCGATAAAAATGTTCTTCCCTCTCCCCACCTGCCAACAAAGATCACGAAGAATAATAGGGAGGGTCGAACATAGACTACTACATACAGCGGATGATGAAGAAGTTTTAAACTTTGTTGCACGTAACTAGGAGGAGAGTGGTATCCTTCTCATGTATTTTGAACTAATAATTTTATCCCACAAACCTGGTACTGTAAGACCTCTCAAAGACTCTTAGCACAAAGGAAAATATTAAATAAACCAAGATGTTTGATCCCCCAACCACCCTAAGACTTTGGCATAGACAAAGACTCCCACCCAACCAAATGGAATTTTACAGCATCATGAGTACCAGGCCACAGAAGCGGAAAAATAGTATTCGAATAGACAACAAAATACACACAAGTACTCGAAAAAGAGCAAACCAGTAAACTGATAAAGATTGCAGTACTGAGGTCACTAATGTTTTCCTGCCTCCCTGTGAGAGCCATCGCGACGTCCATATGTTCATGTGTTAATGTATTTTCTTTAAGAGCCAAGACCAATCCACGCACTTATAAGAATCCGTCTTTAAGAAAAAGCCCAAATAAGTAGACGCGAGGCCTTAACCCTATCCTAGAAATAATCTCTGTGAGAATAGGGCCCATAAATTTTTAGTAAGTGAATCGTAGCAGCAAGGCCTTTGAATTTCCCAATAAGAAGGAGACATGCACAAGTTAAAAAGGCCTTGAGATCAGCCATTAAAGGATTCCAAGCAACCAAAGTGCCACCCGAGTGTCCACAACCATTAAGGGCATTGACAAACCAACTAGGACAAATCCTGAGAAAGAATTCACACGCAAATCCCCAGAAGACATGGTCTCCTGAAGAAATACAACCACAGGACAAAAAACATCAACTAGCCTTTTCAGAGCAACGCGTTTCAGGCCCCTGCCAAGCCCATGAATGTTAAAGGATAAATAGTTCATCGATTAACCACTGTGGGGGCCGCACAATCTATAAGAGCCTGAGAGGATAGGGAAGAACCAGCACCAGAACAATCATTTAACCAGTGAGAAGAAAGGGGAGCAACCTCCGGGTTGACAAAGGCCTGCTCCCTAATGGACTCTTTTAGTCCACTCATACTACCCTTGGAAGACTTCTTGGGATTACGAACAGAAACAAACCCCAAACTAGAGGAAGGAAGTGGAAGGACATCAAGACAGGTAGTCTCAACCAGAGCATATGTTGGATTGGTAGAGAAAGACGCACCAGAAGGGGTATCCAAAGTGGCTTCTTCCACTAACTAAGAGTATGTAGACCCACAAATAGGTAAAGCTGAGATTGTCCTTATTAGAGCTTCATCAAAGATCGGCAAGGGAGAAAGGGATATGTTGAGATGGTCTTAGGAGACTGGAAGTAATGACGGAAAGTCATTTGTGCCAAAAATGGTACTCCCAACCTCCCCGCAAGAAGAAAAACCAGGATTAGCCACATTAAGGATTGGGACATCTGAACCCTCGTCCATGCCCTTCCCCCCATCCGACAAAGGAGAAGATGCCCCAGGAGATCCCTCCCCACCAAAACGCAAGGATAAAGAAGGGTCACTACCCTCCAACACCGAAAGAGAGGTTAATATCTCAACAACATCAATAAAATTTAAAAGAAGAGGCACAATCGATGCGAACTTACCAACAAAGGCGAGAGTTGAGTCCTTATCGAGTGGCAGAGGGAAAGAAATATCTTTATCCAGCTGCGTCAATAATCTCTCAGATAAAGATGACTCCACAGTGGTATTTGTTAGTCCTAGATCTGTCAGCTATTCTATTTACCTATCATTCACTTTGAATAATTTCCATTCATTTTATTTTTTTATGTTTTCCATTATTGTAAATTTCATTTTTGATTTATTTCTTTGTATTTTGAAATCATGTAGTTTTAGATTTAGCTCCCGATTTGATAAATGAGTGACTGTGTTTATAATTAAAGCAAAGAGTGGTTAATTCAGTTTTGAAATGATTGATTGGATGTTTTGTATGATCTAATGCAGTCTGGCAGTGCATTTTATTATTTCCATATACATGTGTGCTGCCAAATTGCCAAGTTTAGGCCTTGCGCAAGTTCAAAGCTCCATCTAGAAAATTAGTCATCAAAATGGATTGTTCCTGATGCCAGGGATATGGAGTTTTCCACTACTTAAAGTTCCCAAAAGCATAGGTGTCAAGTCAATTTTCAATGGAGAGCATCCATGCCAAGTGATAAAGTTGCCAACGCTGAACAACTCATGCTCACTCTACAACCCGGTGACAAGAAATGTTATTTAGTATATGTGTATTGCAATTATTGATCAAAGTTAAAGCTCGCATCCAAGTGTTAAGTGATACACAAAGAGACACGGGTCAAATCTATGTACAATAATCATAAAACATAACACCTGCATTGATGAAAACGTTAGCTGAATTGTGGCTATCATTTTGCAAAAAATACGGTATCTCATAATTCAAACATTTCAAAAGTGTGCTTATAATGTTGCAGAGCTGGAATGAGGATCGGTCTTTTCCTCCACAATGGTGATATTTCAAAACTTGGCCTTGCAGAGCGATTTCTTAAAGCAATAATGGACATCTCTTTTGCCTTCAAACGTTTTGATGCAATGTTGTTTAGTGCATCACTTGAAGAGGAAATCAATTTTATCAAGAAATCCTTCACAATATTGGAGGTTGCATGCGTAGAACTAAGAGGAAGGCGTTTGTTCTTGAAATTACTAGAAGTTGTCCTAAAAATTGGTAACTGGATGAATTCTGGTACTTACTACGGTGGTGCACAAACTTTCAATCTTAACACACTCCTGAAGCTAGCAAATGTTAAAGGGACAAATGCAAAGACGACTTTACTGCACTTTGTTGTTCAGGATATTATATGATCAGAAGGCAAACATATTGCAGAAGCTGGAGATCAATCTGCCTCAAGCTCAGATCCTACATCTTATGGCATAGATGGTAAATATGAATATTCTGTTGATAAAGAAGATGGTTATATGCGATTTGGATTGCAAGTTGTTGCAGGGTTGAGCGATGAGCTGCATAATGTGAAGAAGGCTGCAGGAATAGATTCAGATACTATGACTAGTTGTATGTCAAAACTTGCTAGTGGAGTAGCAAAGTTAAGAGAATTTTTGCAGTCAGATTTGACCTCGAGACATCTAAAGAATGAAAACAGATCAGCTAAAGGTATGGACATCACTGAAGGATGTTTCTATGAATTCATGGAATCTTTTGTAAAGCAAGTTGAGGTTGGTGTATCCTCAAAAGAGCAAATAGATTTCAATAAGGATAATGTTGCAGATGAAATACATGAAGACTTGGATGTTGTTATGAGAGATTTTGAAAGGGATAAGCAAAAAAGAGAAATTGATCAATTTCGACTTCAGAATGAGCATGTAAATCAGATAAATGATAGCTTAATGCAAGTAAATAGGACACCGAAACAAGATTTACAGGAGGTGAATAAAAACTACTCAGAGTTGGTACAAGTAGCAGAGGAAGCAAGGAGGAGAAAGATAGCACAGGAACAAAACATTCAACTTATCAGAGAAAAGAAAGAGAATGAGAAAAGGCTAACTCAGGTCCAAAAAGAATACAACCGGTTACAAAAGAAGACACGTGCAATGGATGGGCTAGCTGCGTTGGTTGAAGCTGCTAGGAGACTTTGGTTTGATGATCAAATTTATGTGGATTAGAAACATGTCATAGTCATATTAATTAGATCTTTAAGTTTGTTATTTTTTATACTTTTCTATTTTTGGTGAATTTTGATCCCAAAAAAGTGGATCTAGAAATAGTATTTTTGGGGTTACTTCTCCTATATATTGTAAAATTTTGTCGGAACAAAGGAGAGACTGATGAGGTTCAAATACATACAAGCTGCTCATGTTACAATTTGATAAATATTTTGTTATGCGAAGATCTATTTCATGATGAATGACTTTTGATTATTGGGAGCTAGGTTTAAAACTGTATGTTGTTACAATGTTCCGTGATTCTGTTTGAATTATTGTTTACACTTTTTATTTATATAGATGTTTTCTGTATGAATGTTTGTGCAGGAAAATGAATGTTATTGCAAATCAATATTTGAAATGTCTTATATCCATATGATGCCACAAGATTAGAACTGTTTGTTGTCTCTTCTTGTACCTCTTATGATTTGAACCTATGTTATGTTTTTCACAGTGATTCATCTTATCTTTTTATTATATCCTTGTGTATACAAACATATGATGTTTTCATATCCTTTACCAGATTGTTGATGATTTTTATGATTTTATTTTTTATCCTTCTAGTTATCCAAAAATGAACAAATATTATCCTTTGAACTTAGAGGTGCTTAAACTCTGCTACCCTGCAGTCTAAAAGACAGAGTTTAGGACAAACATCTTTTGGCGACCATACTAGGGAACGAAGGAATGAAGACATACTTCCTTGGGCTATATGACAACAAATATATCCAGTCTTTGATGGTGAACAAGGGTTGGTGACATAGTGACTGTGATATTCACCTAGTGACTCCACTTGTTTCAAAATGGTAGATTTAGTTGCTGATCGAGTTGCTTCATGTACCAAGACAACAAGGTTTGAGGTAGATCCCGTTTCTCTTCAAGATTTTCAAGAATTGATAAGTACGTTTTCTAATGATGAATGGGAACAAGTTTCTTCTTCAACTATATCTTCTTATTTGGCCACTTTCAATATTTTTAATGAAGAAGATAAAATCAATTGTTTAAAGAAGCTTCTAAAAAGACTTGAGAAAGAATATGAAAGTTTATTGGCTCATTAAAGGTCCCAGATTTCTTCCAGTCAAAGCAATTCTTTTGAAGATTCATATGATGAACAACATGAAGAAATTTTCTAGGGGTGGCAGGTGCAGGGGTGATCCTTCTGGATCCTAGAGGACAAGTTGAACAAACCTTCGCTTGGGGTCTTGGCTATAGGACCAATAATGAGGCCGAATGGTTGGCTCTTCTTCAGGGAATGAAAATTCTAGCTAACAAAGATCTCTCCAGGATTGCGATAATTGGAGATTCTCGACACGTCATGTATAAAATGATCAATGGATATACCATAGGCTCTATAAAGTGTCGTCGCCTACATGACAAAATCACTCCTCTCTTATCTAAGCACTATGAATTCTATCACATTCTTCACACAAATAATGTTGCTGCTGACGCTTTGGCTAATACGGGGGCCTCCTTACCTCAAGGTCACTATTGTCTAAACGGCCAAAACTCACACCCCAAACCCATACCTTAATGAATTTGTGGGATGTAATTTTGGACCCCCACCACATTGATCTCACCCCCAAGGATCTATATGAAGGCTCTAAGGAGTTTTGTGAAGACTCTAAACCTTATCGCTCTATCGCTCCTCACCTTGTCGTTGCGTACCCTCCTTTCACCACTGGCCTCAATCCCTTGGATCCTCGTGAAGGATCTCCTACCTTAATGCGTCATCCCACTCCTCCCCTTTCTTCTGCCATGTGTCTCGCACTCTGCACTGGCCATTCCTCGATCCTTGAAGGTTTTAATTCCCATCTCCCTTGGCTTAATTGCTCCGGCAACTTGCATGCTCTGGGTCTTATCGTCCTCCTCAATATGTCTTCCCCCTGAAGCCTTCCTCACCCTCATTATTCTCTTGGCAATGGTGTGCACTCCGTTCGCTATGTGATTTCTCCGGAGAGGATTCTGCTGGATATTATTACAGGGGCTGACGAGGGCATTCTGTAGGAAATCCCATGGGAATCTCTGCCTCTCACCAGGGTATTTGTAAAAGAAAGGCTAGATCTCGCCGCTTTCTTTACCTGTCTTTGCTCTACTCATGCTGGGGTTTCACTGTGGTTCTCGAACTCTGGTTCTGGGCTCAACCTCTCCATTGATGACCAGTCCTTTTTAGCAGGAAACAACTCGATTCTGGGTTGCAATTGTTCAGGGTGGAAAGAAGGTGCGGTTGGCACTCTCTCCTGTTGAAGCAAAAAAGACCGTGACTCCCTCCTACAGGAACTCAACACTCTTAATTCGGTTCTTGGTGGTATTTCCATTTTCGAGCAGGCCCAAGAGTTTGCAGGTGCAGTTCGGGCTCTGCACAGAAATTTCTCCAGAATTGCAATTTCTCCCGGACAAGGCAGAATGGATCAGGAAAACGAGAATGCTGGTCTAGCAGACTTGAAGAAAAATCTCAGGCACTTGTATGAAATGATGGCCATTGGCATTATGGACAACAAGGAAATTTCCCAAGAGGTGAAAAATATGGGGGAAGTGGTCAGCTACACCTCATATCAGATAAGTAATCATGACTCCAGGATCGATGATACTGAAAGGAACCTCAAAGAAATCATGGGCAAGGTGGACAGAATTCAAGAAGACCTCCAATGTTTGGTAAGCATGAATCAAGGTAGCAAGGCTCTTGAAACTCCAGCAGCATCAGCCCACCCTATGGAGGAGGAATCGGTTCTCCAACCCATGAAGCACCCAGGCAATCTTTAATGGTTTCAATAGTTCATGTTTTTTTGTTTGTTTCTTAGTCAGCAGTTTATTAGGGTATACACTACCTCAGGCCTTAGAAGTTATGTAAAAACTCTGTGTGGAGTTCTTTGGTCATATTTTTGGACCAGTTTTGTTTCATCCTTTTTTGAACTGCAAGAACTCTCAGTTCCCGCTTATTTTTTGTAATGAATGGCTATGCACAACCTGTTTTATATAAAACCTTTTATAGTTTATGTTAAAAAAAACATGAAGATATTTTCTATGATGACAAAACTCTAGATTCATTTGTCATTGACTCACATGATTCTAGCAGTTTTGGTCATGACGTAGTTGCTGTCCTAAATACTATTGGAGATCAACCTATTTATGATAAATATGATGATGACAATGAAGTTGATAGTCAAATGGTTAATTCTTATCAGATTCAAAAAGATACACTTTCCTTTTCCTTATCAGTTGTTGAGAATGAAAACCTTATAGAGCATGTTGTTTTTTGTTGAAAGTAATGAAGACAACCCGATGCTTCCCAATCCTCTTGATATTCCTTTTTCGAATGCTATTAAAGGATCTCTTGGTAAAAAATATAATGGACAGTCTCGAAAGCTTTTCACTGCTCCTATATGTAACGAAATGTGTGATATTCGGGCATTGTTTCAATAGAATCATGGTCTGATCAATAGAATCGAAATTACAAATGTGGAGAATAGGAATGAAGCATATTTCATGGAGCAAAAATTCAATTCCTTGCATCAGCTGGAAATGCAACATGAAATCTATGATCCAGTAGCTGCTTATTTGGAAATTTTTATCAGTTCAAGTTGTGCATTTCTGATTAGTTGTAAGTATGGACTTCCATTTTATGATGATTTGCCATTGTTCAATTTTATTTATTTATTTTTCTGATCAAAGGCATGAAAGAAATCCGATGTATGAGACAGTTGATGGAATGGTTACACTGGCAGTTTGATATTACGTGATTAATCAACCGAGTTTGTTAGTGTAGATAGTGCACATAAATAATCTCGTCTCAAGAGCATTTGTTCAGTTTAGTATTTCAATAGTAGAGCAGTTATTTGGTTTTAATATGAAATTGGCTTACGACACAAGCAATTTCTATTTCAGTTTGATTTAGTGTACTGTACTAGTTCTGCATGAATAAAGACTCCAGCCCAATGGAGCATTGGTACAAGACAGGGCAGATTTCAATTTTCAGCTTTTAGTCAATGGTAATGAGAGCATTGTTACAGCTTGTAGAGATGGATAAGATAAGACACTTGGTCTACAGTTCTTGGAAATCACAAGGAAATGCCATCCCCAAATGGAGCCAGATGTTAGTCCTAGATTTGTCAGCTATTCTATTTACCTATCATTCCCTTTGAATAATTTCCATTCCTTTTTTTAAATGTTTTCCATTATTGTAAATTTCATTTTTATGTATTTCTTTATATTTTGAAATCATGTAGTTTTAAATTTAGCTCTCGGTTTGATAAATGAGTGACTTGTTTATAATCAAAGCAGAGAGTGGTTAATTCAGTTTTGAAATGATTGAATGGATGTTTTGTATGATCTAATGCAGTTTGGCAGCGCATTTTATTTTTTCCATATACATGTGCGCTGCCAGATTGCCAAGTTTAGCCCTTGTGCAGGTTCAAAGCTCCATCTAGAAAATTAGTTATCAAAATGGATTGTTCCTGATGCCAGGGATATGGAGTTTTCTTAACCATACCAAGGATGGACCAGTATATTAGACTTGGGTGTTGGGTCGGTAGTAACATAGTTTACCTTATTTTCTAGTGGGATATTTCCACTACTTAAAGTGCCCAAACACATAGGTGTCAAGTCGATTTTCAATGGAGAGTATCCATGCCAAATGATAAAGTTTCCAATGCCAAACAACTCATGCTCACTCTTCAACCTGGTGACAAGAAATATTATTTAGTATATATGTATTGCAATTATTGATCAGAGTTAAAGCTCGCATCCAAGTGTTAAGCGATACACAGAGAGCCACAGGTCAAAACCTATGTACAATAATCATAGAACATAACACCTGCATTGATGAAAACTTTAGTTGAATCATGGCTATCAGTTTGCAAAAATATGGTATCTCATAGTTCAAACATCTCAAAAGTGTGCTTATAATGTTACAGAGCTAGAATGAGGACTGGTCTTTTCGTCTACAATGGTGATATTTCAAAACTTGGCCCTACAGAGCGGTTTCTTAAAGCAACAGTGGACATCCCTTTTGCCTTCAAACGTTTTGATGCAATGTTGTTTAGCGCAACATTTGAAGAGGAGATCAATTTTATCAAGAAATCCTTCACAATATTGGAGGTTGCATGCGTAGAACTAAGAGGAAGGTGTTTGTTCTTGAAATTACTGGAAGCTTTCCTAAAAATTGGTAAACGGATGAATTTTGGTACTTTCCGCGGTGGTGCACAAGCTTTCAATCTTAACACACTTCTGAAGCTAGCAGATGTTAAAGGGACATATGGAAAGACGACTTTACTGCACTTTGTTGTTCAGGAGATTATAAGATCAGAAGGAAAACATATTGCAGAAGTTGCAGATCAATCTGCCTCAAGCTCAGATCCTACATCTTATGGCATAGATGGTAAATATGAATCTTTTGTTAATAAAGAAGATGATATATGCGATTTGGATTGCAGGGTTGAGCAATGAGATGCATAATGTGAAGAAGGTTGTAGGAATAGATTCAGATATTGTGACTAGTTGTATGTCAAAACTTGCTAGTGGAGTAGCAAAGTTAAGAGAATTTTTGCAGTCAAATTTGACCTCGAGACATCTAAAGAATGAAAGCAAATCAGCTCAGGGTATGGACATCACTGAAGGATGTTTCTATGAATTCATGGAATCTTTTGTAAAGCAAGTTGAAGTTGGTGTATCCTCAAAAGAGCAAATAGATTTCAATAAGGATAATGTTGCAGATGAAATACAAGAAGACTCAGATGTTGTTATGAGAGAGTTTGAAAGGGACAAGCAAAAAAGAGAAATTGATCAATTTAAACTTTAGAATGAGCATGTAAATCACATAAATGATAGCTTAATGCAAGCAAATAGGACTTTGAAACAAGATTTACAGAAGGTGAATAAAAACTACTCAGAGTTGGTACAAAAAGTAGAGGAAGCAATGAGGAGAAAGATAACACAGGAACGAAACATTCATCTTATCAAAGAAAAGAAAGAGATTGAGAAAAGACTAACTCAAGTCCAGAAAGAATACAACCGGTTACAAAAGAAGCACATGCATTGGATGGGCTAACTGCGCTGGCTGAAGTTGCTAGGAGACTTTGATTTGATGATCAAATTTATGTGGATTAGACACATGTCATAGTCAGATTAATTAGATCTTTAAGTTTGTTATTTTTTATACTTTTCTATTTTTGGCGAAATTTGATCCCAAAAAAGTAGATCTAGAAACAGTCTTTTTGGGGTTACTTCTCCTATATATTGTAAAATTTTGTTTGAACAAAGGAGAGACTCATGAGAGTTGAATACATACAAGCTGCTCATGTTACAATCTGATAAATATTTTGTTATGTGAGGATTTATTTCATGATGAATGACTTTTGATTATTGGGAGCTAGGTTTAAAACTGTATGTTGTTATAATGTTCCATGATTATGTTTGAATTATTGTTTGCACTTTTTATTTATATAGATGTTTTATGTATGAATGCATGTGTAGGAAAATGAATGTTATTGCAAATTGATATTTGAAATGTCTTATATCCATATGATGCCACAAGATTAGAACTGTTTGTTGTCTCTTATTGTACCTCTTATGATTTGAACCTGCGTTCTGTCTTTGATAGTGATTCATCTTATCTTTTTATTATATCCTTGTGTATACAAACATCTAATGTTTTCATATCCTTTACCAGATTGTTCATGATTTTTATGAATTTTTTATTATTATATCTTTTTAGTTATCCAAAAATGAACAAAAATTATCCTTTGAACTTAGAGGTCCCTAAACTCTGCTACCCTGCTGTCTAGCTGGCAGAGTTTAGGGAAAACAACATTCACGGAAGATGTTCCCTTCAAAGGACAGAAGTTCTTGGAGTGCCTCGTCGACCGACAATAGTGACCCCCGAACGCCACCTTCCAGTAATCAAGCCTTTGAACGAACGTGCCTCCATCCTGAATAACCTCTAGTTCGGACGATAACCCCTCCAAGAGTTCTAAGTCCACAAGCATTCATGGTGTTGCTCTTTCAAACCCTAGAAGATGTTCGTCTTCCTTAAGAATGAAAGTTTCAATCGAGTTTACCACCCCTACAAATCCTTGCAAGTTCCAGCACTGAATTGGAAAATCTGATAGCAGAACCCAAAGGTGCATATGAACCAAACGCTCAGAGCGAGGGTCAAAACCAACATGCCAGTGTCCAAGGACCAAAAAACCCTGGCCCAAAACCCAGTACTGTGATTCAATGGTCTTGTGATTCAATGGTCTCCTTGTGCTCTTCATACATAAATTGAAAAAGCACCCAGCCATTAACCAGAGTGAGAACTTTCGGGACGGACTTTAGAATAGGCTTCCAAAACTCCGAACCCACGACAAAATGGTCGCCCGTGAGAGCTTAACATATTTTTGATATGAGTTAAAGGAAATGAATTTTATAATCATAGTTTTATAAAACTTGTCATAGTTTTTTTTTCTCTTGGAGTGTTCACATAAACGTGGAATTCTTTGAGCTTTAGTCTATTTATTTTTTCAAAGATAAATTACTATTTATAATTTATAATGAAAATAAATCATTATTTTTAGTAACTTTTTTATTTAATTAAAAATTTGAATTTATTTTTTATCAAACTCTTTATTAATAATAAATAATAAATTTTAATAAATTTTTTATTTAATTTGAAAACAATATTAAAATTTGAGTTTACTTAATGACTTATTATTTGTCTTTTTCCATGTGAAAGATGCTATATTAAATGGAAATATATCGGAAATTATGTCTTCTTTTATGCAATTGGAAATGTAGAGATTGAGTTTTTGAGTGTAATTAGGTTTTTATTTTTATTTTTATGATGATGATGATGATGATGTCTTAAGAAGGATAATACTTGGTTTACTTTAAAATCTTGTATTTGTGTTCAAAAGGTTTGCCAAGAAACTTTCCAAGCTCATTATAGTTTTGACAAGTTAGGAGGATATAAATGTTTGTATTGTAGCAAATACTATGAAACTGAAATCTAATGTGAGTGTAAGCAAGGCACTCTAAAAGAAAGATTTGATGATTTTAGTAAATGCGTAGATATTTTTAAAAATAGAAATTAAAAAAAAGATTAATAATTTTTTTTAATAATGTTTTATTATAAAAAGTTGTCCAAAAAAATTTAGATTTTTTTTATAAATATATATGAAATGTTATTTCTAATAGAATTGCAAATTTAAAATATATGGATTGCATATTTTAATTGCAACAAAGATTTTGTTAAATATTGAATCTCCTCAATTAATATAATTGCGGGTGATTTAAAGAACAAGAGCCACGTGGTGGCAATGTCCCCGACATTGTCACTTGCGTTTTTGTAGAAAGTTGTAGCGATGAGGAATTTGATTAGAGTTAAGGATAATTGATGGATAATTCTTAGACTTGTGTTCTTTAGACAATTAAACTTTAAGAAAAACACTATATAGTGTAATGACTTCATACAAGTTCTATAGATTATCAACATATATTTATATTTCTCATTGTCATGAAATTATGGAGATCTCAAGATCAAGTCCTAATGAGTTCCTTGGGTTTTCCATCCCGCATCTAGAAAATAAAGGAAAAAATTACAAAAGAATGAGATTAATGACATGAAATACTGCAAAAAAGATACAATAATTTGATTAACATGAAATACTACAAAAAAAGGTACAGCGTCGACAAACAAGTAAGACATGACAAAATATGCATGCCATCGCGATTTGTGATTTGACCCAAACTAATGTAGCCTTTGGATTCAAAATATGCACATTTTTAGCACTTCATAGTCAATAAGTGAATTCATAACCAAATTTAAAATAGCTAAGTGAATATTGCTATCACCATTGGTATTGGATTGAGAATTCATAATCAAAGCTTTACAAGATTAGGTTAGTTTGTAAAAAAAAAAACAATCAAATTCAATTCATAATGAAGTGAACATAATTACATTTCACAAGATGTATGTGTGACTTCCACAAACATTTCTTATTTGAGCGTCCATGTTGACAAGTAATCAAGGCCCCTACCAAATCTCGCTCATTACAAGGTAAGTATGCATAACCATACAATATTTGTATCATTAATAAAACCATGATCAACTATATGTTCCACACAACAAATATCGTGCATGGTTCCCTATATCACAATCATTAATGGTTAACCAAGCTATGCACCAAGCCATCGGTCATATTTAAATATATAATCTAATATACTACCACACACATATATACTCATATTGGTCATATGACCCAAATCAAGTCTATAACATATAATTCCACACACAAGTTTGTCATACATAATCCATACTCCATCAAAACTCGCGGCTATGGATGCCATAGATTATACCATCCAAGATGGGAAATGTCCATGTAAACACAATGTGGCACACCAAACTAGCTTTTATTTGACATCATGATATTAATACAAGTCATATATCTTATGTGGCCACTTTACTTCTTCCTAGCTTAACTCTAGATCTATGAAATATATGATAATTGACTTATACTCCATAGTTACCCTAAGCACAAAGATTGCACGTCATTCTCATAATTTAGAATGCATTTCACTTCTCTAAAAATAACAATCTTTAATAACTAATCATACACCTAAACAAAACTATTAAGAAACATGAGAATTGTTAAAAAAAAACATTACAATAATTTAATTTACTAATGTATTAAGAAACATGAAAATTCTTAAAAAACACACTACAATAATTTAATTTTAAAATCATCATTGCTTAACTATATCCATTTCTCCTCCATTGAGTAGTTAATTGTCATAATCTCGATAGTAATGATTATCTAGTTTCTAAAGTTTTGATTAACCTAGTTCAATTTTACTTTTATTTTTTTCTTAACATGTTGTTGGCTATCATTTGCTATAGTCATTTTTGGTTTTTGCTTGTCTTTGGCATTTTATATATAGAACTTAAAAAGAAAAAGAAACAAATAATATATAATATTTATATTATTATATATATATTTTTTTTATAAAAAAAATAAAAAATAAAAAATAAAAAGCCACTAAATGTTTTACCAAGATGTTATAACAAGAAGATTGCTCGATTAAGGTTTTGTCAAAGCAATTCCCTATATATTTGCAATACCCATTCTTAAATGTTATAAGATCGCTTGATTAAGGTTTTGTCAATTCTTTAATGTTATAAGATCGATTGATTAAGGTTTTGTCAAAGCAATTAGGAGACTTGCAAGTTTAGGATATAATCACTTTAGTTATCATCTTCATCATCATCAAAAGTAGCAACCAAATCTAAAATAGGTAAGTGAATTTTAGACTGCCAAAATTGATTATGGATTCTAAATCCAAAATCAATGGTGATATTGAATTTCAAATATATGTTATTCAGAATTTGAGATTGCATGGTCAGATTCCAATCATTTTAACCAGGAAAAAATCCAAACAATTTAATGTTTAAACAACTCTTATTTAAATTCTTTTCTCAAAATCTCATCTCAAAAACTTGCTTCAACTTTTGAATTTTGAATTTTAAGTAGCAAAACTCTAAAAAACAAGCATGAGTTGACTGCACATTATTTGAAGTCATTTCTCAAAATAAGAAACAAGTTTAAGACAACTTTCTTGTCAAAATAAATGACAAAATACACGACTTAAAACTAGTATTGTGATGCAAAGTATCAAGTCGCAGCTGTGCTTTTGCAAAATGCCTCTAGAATAAAGATCCGCTTTCTTTTTTTCTCAAACCAAATGATCCAGAATAAAGATACCATTTACAAGACAAAGATTTGAAGAAGCTCTTAAATGTCTAGGTTTAAATCTCAAACCAAATGATTGTAGGGTTAATTATTGCAAATGAATGTGTGAAAGAATAGAAGGAAGAGTGAGCAACTAGTGCCATAAGTGGATATGGAGGGGAGGTAGACTAATTTGGATCAAATTAGTTCTATAGGGGATTTCAATGTATTGGAATTCACTAAGTCACATTTTGAAGGAATTCTTGTCAAAATTAGGAGAAAATGCTTCAATTGTCTATGAATAGGAAAAAGGGAGAAATAATCCCTCTTGTTAAATGGGAAAAGTTGTTTGGCCAAATTTGGTTGCAAAAATCTTATAGAGAATCATAAAGACATATGGTTTATAAGGAAAATAATTATTGAAAAATACATAGAACCAGAACAATTGTAGAATGGATAAGTAAATAAGCTTCCCCTCTATAAGGGAGATGGATGGATTCAAGAGTTCACAAAGGAGACAACATAAGAATAGGAGAATATCCTTAATTTAGGAGTAGAGGTAGATTCATCATGTTTGAAGAATTGAAATATCCCTTGACAAATAGGGAAATTTTAGAGTTATCATAATCAATCAATCCAAAGACTACTTTAGTTTGGAATCATGATTGTAAATCGAAGAATAGGGGTTTACAAGGAGAGAAAGTAGAGGAGCAGAAATGGTATGTTCAACATCTAAAGAATAGTGTTATTAGACTGCGTATGAAGGCAATTGTATTGAAATGGTCCAAAAATAAGGCTTTTGTGATATACACTACTAAATTAGGATATGAGGCATCAATCAAGGAAAATGAGGAAGAGGAGAGTCTATGGTGATGGAAAACACTTTGGAAGCTTACATGCACAATAAAACAAAAAGTTTTTTTTATGCATAGCCTTGTCCAATAAGGTATTATCATGGGAAAATTGTAAAAGGAGGGCATGTCAGGATCTAGAATGGTGTAAATTGTGTAAAAGGGAGGATAAATCTATGAATATTTGTTTTTTCATTGTTTATATTCAAGGAAAACATGGGAAGAGGTTGTGGAAAGAGAAAGTGCGAAGGGAGTACTTTTCAAGATTGTTTGGAAAAATGGTAGAAGGATAGGTAAATAAATAGCCACAAAATCATTGCCATGCACGATGACATGGGAAATATGGTTAACAACAAATATTTTTGAAATAAATAAATTACACATGTTCTTATGTCAATAGAATAAAAATTCATATATAGAGATAAGGAAATATTTGAAGGTAAAAACAAAAAAAAACATTAAAGGATCTAGATATAGACAAATCAATAACATGGAGATACTTTAATGGAGTCACTTAGGGTGATTCTAGAACATTTGGGGTTAGAGGAATAATTCTCCTTAGAGAAAATCATGAGATCAACTTCAAAGCAGTAGTAAGAAAAGTTTATAATAACAACCAATTATAAACCCATTTGTTGATACTAAAAATTGGAGAATAAAGGATTTTTTAGTTTTCAAGTGATAGGTTACTCGAAACTATTAATTGATTTGGAAAATGGAAAATCCACATTGGAAATTTTTTTCCTTATCCCATTATTAGGAAAATATGAGAGATGACAAGTCAATTCTTCAATTTTTAGCTGGCTCTTTCCAACATGTTTGTTTTGGAATTCAATTTCAAAGCTAGCAAATTTTTTAAAGAAGCACTAAGGATTCAAGAAGGTATGATGGATGTGTAAGTTATAAATGGAAATGTAACCATAAATTTTTATTTTATCCCGATATTATTGTGACCGTGACAAATTCAGAAATTACAAAGTAAAATGAATGACCGTTTATGTTTCTATAGTAAAAATACAATTTCTATAAAGAATGGACTTAAAGTTTGGAAATGAAAATTCATGAGATGGTCCTGGTCCTTATAACTATGCTAAACAATGAGCCTCTTCTTTGTTTTTTAAGTACAAGAAATAACATACCATAAGTATATTTAGTTTATTTTATTAGTATACATATTTCTTATATTTAGTTTATTTTATTAGTATACATATTTCTTAGATTTTTTAAACTAAAAAAAAATATTTTTCATTTTAAGTATATATATAATTGTCTCCTCGGTAGTCTCACAAATATATTTTGTTTATTCAATTTTCTAAATTAAGAATTTTATTTTTCAATTTTTTTTAGGTTAGGGAAATCGGTAACTTGTCGGGATTACCTGGGCGAGGCCTGAGACGTCCCGGACTCCAATCCCGCAAGGGGCGTCGGGCGTCTACCCTTCTCAGTGGGACTTCATCCTTGGTGGGCTGGGTGAAAACCACCTTCCCCCACCGTACGGGATCCCACATCATTGACAATTTATTTTTCATTTTAAGTAATACATGTCATAACAAATTGTGTCATGGGTAACCCCACTCATTTAAAGTTGTTAGATATCAATTCACCAATTAACTCGTGAATGCAAAAAAAAACTGAAAAAAAAAATGCAAATTACATAGTTTAAATGCATTTTTTTACATGTATATGCAAGCCCTAAAATTTGTCAAAAGCCCACCATAATCGAACTTGGATGTGTGGAGAAACATTCATCCACACCACCATTACAGTGTCCTCATTGAAACAATTTGAATGCATATCATGAGTGAGAAAACACATATCAATAGAAATACTTTCTTTGGAAACATGGAGGGTAGAAGATGAATTGCGAATGACTTCTACAACTGGAGCGGCAGTTTCCTTCGGTAAATTCTCAGGCCCTACTTCCTTCAGACCAAGATGGTTTCTCATTCGTTGAAACGAGCAAATTAAAGACACGCTAACCACTGTTATCGGGTATTGTCAAGGAAATTCCATACTCTCATCCTTGCTTTCTTGAATGGTTGTTTTAAGGAACTTATCGCGTCATACTCTCATCCTCGCTTTCTTGAATGGTTTTTTTAAGGAACTTATCGCCTGGAAGATTGCTGTCATTGAAGTAAAATTCAACCCGCTTGCAGCCCAATAAAACACAAATTAAAAATAAATGAAATTGGATCAAATCAAATGTGTATGTGAGGAATGGATGAATACTACATGAATGACAGTGATAATGCGTACCTGGCGGAGCACTTTGCTCGTAGTCTCTTGGTCCAAAACAAGCTGTTGACATGGCTACTGTTGCTTCTCTGCTTCCTACCTTGAGTTTTATCATGACTACAAATTAGAATTATGAAAACCAAGTCTTTGCCGATATTATAACCAGATGCAAATTACTGAATTAAGTACTTCGGGTGGGAACGTCGGATCCACTAGTAATTTGTGATAGATAAATTCATCCACTCCTCAGCTCTGACCTTTCCGTCTAGCACATGAGCAAGCAAGCCTTATTAACCTTAAGAGAAAAGGTAATTCAAAATATTTATTTTATATATTTCTAGATAGTATACTGCTTATATTTCTAAATAGCATATGAGCTAGTAGTTTTAACAAAAGAACAAAGGAAATTAGAATATAAATGGTTGTTTTTGAAGGCCCTTTTTAGTGAGATTTTAGAAAGGCTTAAATGACCCACGATTCACGGGTAGTTTAAGCTGATGTCCCTCCAGAGGATTCCTTTTATTGGAGTAGGATAGTTGATAAAACCAAAGACTAGTGGCGGGGAATACAGACGGGCTATCTACCCAGAGAAATAAACTTCTACTAAAACAACAAAAGCATCCGAGATAGATACGCTATATTCTGGTAATTGCTCACTCCTCACTCCTGTATGAAGAATGCTGGGAAGACAGTAGTATTCATTATTTAGTGAAAAAAAAACTTGCTTATGTATATATATCCACATTCAAGCACGAAAATCTCAGTGGTACTAAAACATATTTACAAAATTTACCTATTTAGGGAGAAACACCTGCGAGGATTGTCTTTAATTTCTTCTTCATATCAAAAGCAAGCAACGGCGCCCTCCCAGTTGTTTCGAATCTCGGGCACTCCATTGAAAACAACAGCGATGGTAATCCGGTTGTTTTCGTTCCCATTAACATGATGAACTGCATGACCGTTGGCAGTTTTATTCCTGTTAACATATGCATCACTATAGGAATGTCCGTTTCCATTGATGGAAAATCCATTTGTTGTTGCTTCCCCATTTTATATATAAATGTAAATGTTTTTATTTAGAACTAGAACGTGTACATATCTAAAGAACGAGAAGAACCAGTAGAAGCAACATTTCTCTCCCAAGCAGCAACAACAATGATAACAGATGCTGGCAACAGTTCACATACTGAGAACAATTTAATATCTGTCAGAATTGATACCAGATGGATGGGTAGATATAATTACTCCACTTACTACTTCGGAATGGAAAAAGCATTGTAGGGTCAATGCACAACAGTAGAGAAGGATGCACAGGATGTAGGGTCAATGTGCAGCAGTCGAGAAGGATGCACCGAATTCATGTGCAGCACTCGAGCCCATCAATAAATATGCATACCCAAATATTAAAGGAGGGATCTCGAAATCTGAAATTTTAAATAAAGTATTGTTTACAAGGAGTATTATAGCATTGATGATATCAGCTTTGCCGCCAGGTCTTAGGGCACAGGAAACCAAAGCAACGTCATCTTCATCACGCCAATAACAATTTTAAAAAATAGACATTTAAAAAACTAAAAACGTAAAAATCAAATTAAATAATACACAACCTTAGTCTAACTTAGATGATTTTTTTTAAATTACTACAAATTGCTCCAAATAATCGCCCTGAGCGATTCATATATATCCCCTTGTCGAGAACATAATAAAATAAATCATCCAATTATAATTAGGCCAACCCATTTTAAACATATTTTTGATGCAATATAGTCAATATACAATGCTCTAGATATATATTTTAAGAAAAAAGTTTTGTGTAAGATATTTTAATTAAATTTATTAAAATTTACACATGATCCCAATCTCTTAAACACAAACTTGTGTAAGCAAGAAGTTACACAAGAAGGCTATGAATGATGTTAACATGTATTTAAAAAAAATTAAACCTTAATGATTAAACAACTTTGCCTTATCAACAGTAAATCAAAATTGGTTAAAAAAAAATAATTTTTTAAAATATATTAAAATTTAATCTTATAATTAAAAGGATTTAAAATTTTTTGTTTTGATTATAAATTAATAATATAGATCAATGGAGGGTTTCATTAAAGATAAATGGAGAAGGCCATGAGATGTAGTAGTTGTAGATGCAATTATATTGTTTTGATCACCCATCTTTGTTGGAGCAGTAAGGCATCCTTGGTACCTTGGTTTATACCTCAGATAAGATCATTTGCTTTTATGAATACACAACTTTGCTTTATCAACAATAAATCAAAACTGGTTAAAATAATAATAATTTTTTAAAATATATTAAAATTTAATTTTATAATTAAAAGGATTTTTAAATTTTTGTTTTGATTATAAATTAATAATATAGATCAATGGAGGGTTTCATTAAAGATAAATGGAGGAGGCCATGAGATGTAGTAGTTGTAGATGCGATTATATTGTTTTAATCACCCATCTTTGTTGGAGCAGTAATGCATCCTTGGTACCTTGGTTTATACCTTAGATAAGATCATCTGCTTCTATGCATCAATTTGCTATGGTTAGACTTAGGAAAATTCATACACGAGGTGAACTGGTTATTTTCAAACCTTTCACACACACTTCAGTGCTCTAGTTTGGTCAACTCATCACATGTGCACCCTCATTAATGCCTTGGAGCGCTACCTCCTTGATTTGGGGGATCTAGGTTTGACTAGGGGCGCTAGTGGTGTATTTTTCCTATTTTGGCTCTCCTCTAAGCATTTATTGCCACATTGAGCCTCCCACTCACCTCTATGTTCTCACCCACGCCTGTCTAGGACTCATTAATGACCCAAAACACTTCACCAACATTCACACCTTAGTTCGTGACTGTTTACGCTAAGTTGGGGCTCTATTGGTCCACCTAGGGGGGATTGAGGTCAAATCTCATCATGACACTTGTACATTCCCAATTGGATTCTAGAGCCTCACAAATTTTGTCCAGTGTATTATAAATTTGTACCATAACATGTACAAGATGTACTGTAATAATATGATCAGTAATGAGCACCATTCACATGTGCTATTCCGGTTATTTTTCGTCTCTTTTTTTGTTCTCTTGCACATTTTGTCAAATATTTTGAGTGTGAATATTGCTCTAGCCCCTAGATATCAGTGTGAAGAAAATTCTCACATGGTATCAGAGCTAGTTGGAGCTGCAAACAAATCTTGTGAGATTTGAGTTGTTGTTTAGGGCATATTTCCAGAAAACTTGAGTGTTTGCCTTGGAGGTTAACAACGTTTTTGTCACAAGTTGTGCAAGCAGGGTGGAGCAAATTCGAGCATTGCTTACTCCATTTAATTATTTTGAATGGAAGGCCGAGATGTCATCCATTTGAGGTCCAAGGGCCTCTACCGGGTCACCATGGGGACTGAACTCGAGCCAAATTCTGCTGTGGAGAAAACTAAGTATTTTAATAGGCTTGATGAAGCTTTCAGTATGCTCTAACTCAACACTTTAAGGGAACGCCTCTTTCATATAGAAAGTCTTGGCACACTGAATGAAGTTTGGCTCAAGTTTGAGTCACTATTTGGGAAGACATATGAAATGAGAGGCCATCAACTTGAGAACGAGCTAATCTCTCTGGGCCCAACTCACTACGAGACCATTGAAGACTTCTTTACCAAGTTGAAAGTGCTAGTACTTCAGTTAAAGCATTGTGGAATAGAGAATAAAGAGGATGATCTTATCTTGTCCATCCTTTCTAAGTTAAGGCCTGAGTATTCGGTGTATGTTTCTACATTCCACTCAAGCAGACTTACAACTAGAAATTGGAAGATGTCTACGCTAGAAGATTTCATGGAGTCTTTGAATCATGAGTAGGAAAATCTTATACAAATGGGTACCATCATCAAATCCAAATATCAATCCCTTGTTTCTGGTGTATCAAATCAATCCAAGAGCAAGAAGAAACATTTGAAGCAAAAGGAGAAAGAGAAGAAGGAATCAAGTTCAGAAAGCTCTAGTTGTACCGATGGGAGCTCGAGATCCAGGAGGAGGAGAAACAAGAGAGAAATAACCACATTTTATTATTGGAGAGGTTCACATCTTGATAAATATTGCTTCAGGAATAATATGGACATCATGACCAAGATCCTTGAGGAGAACCATATTGCTCTTCCAGAATTTGCAAAAAGATGGGAGCGCAAGCAAGGAAATGGTAAGGTTGAGCATGCATTGGGTGCATGGGTAAAACCCATTTTTGTTTTCTCTGTTTCGGATTCACATTTTGATATATCAGAACCTGAAGCCTCCATCCCTTCCTTGAAAAAATTCCTAGTCAGTTCATCAAAGCTTCCTCCCAAAACTAGTCATTTTTCACTAGCTTTTGAAGTGCTTTCTTAAAGCCCTTTCCCAACCTAATCAAATATTTCCAATTCTGATTTTGAAGATGATATATAGGCTAATATATAGCCTATGTCAGTCATTGAATCATTTCCCCAACCATTTCATGACCAAAAGACCCAACAACCCTCAAGTTCACTAGTTGGAAATTCAGAAAATTGCCTAGTTTCCAGTGCTATGTCTCTTGTATATGTTGATGTTATGTCTTGTATGTATCTCATTGGTTGGAAATATATATCATTGGCATTATTGGGACTCTCATTCCATATGTCTGGACTTTCTTTCACTACCCATGTTTCAAATCTCAAGTCTCTAGACTTTCCAGGTTCGCTCAATTGCAATTGTGATCTAGTTGCTCACTCTTCTCTTCCTATGGATCCATTCGCTCATGGAGACACCATACCTCTGATATTTTATGCTGTGTATGACATATATTCTGATATTTCAGAGCCTTGTGAGCTTTGTTACAGAGTTATGAAGGTGATTCATCAAATTGGGAGAAAGATTCATGGTTTTATTCATGATATGGCAACTACACATAATACATATTTTGTTGAATCTTTTGATGTTATTTGGGAAAGAGTTTGCAGAGATATCTTTTCCATGGTTGATCATTCTTGCAACAAAATACATTCTTATGATGCCCCTCCATCATCAAATGATGACCATCAAAGGGGCTCTCCACATGATCTTTGTTTACAACACTTTGATGCATTGATGAATGATCTTGGCATCCACAACATCTTCACCAAGTCCATCACCAAGAAGTTGTTCTTTCAGCTCATTCAAGTGAAGAGGAGGACCCGCTGAAGACATTTTGATCTCTGTCATATCCATTTTTGAGTGGAGGTTTTTTCCCATGAGGTTTTCCTCCTTACCTTGGTTACATGGATCAATAAACTTTGTTGTAAAAAGGTGACTTGTGCCTTAGTTGCCAAGGCCTTAATAAATCATTTTGAATAAGTTGTACAAAGTTTGGATTAAGGGGGGGTGTTGGAGCAGTAATGCAGCCTTATTACCTTGGTTTATATGTTAGACAATATCATTTGCTTCTATGCATCAATTTTCTAAGGTTAGACTTGGGAAAATTCATACAGGAGGTGAACTGCACGGGGTCTTCACTTAGTGAAACCATGCCATAGCACGTTCATTCGTGGCATATGAAACAATACCCCTATTTTCAAAAAATATTGGAAAATACCTCCCAAAATCATTTTTTTTAACCCCCTCCCAATATGCCTTGCAGATTTTAAAAAACCCCTATTTTCCCTATATATTGCATGTATCCATTTTTTATACCCCTTTATATTTCTACCTAAGGAAAAAAAAAACTAAACACAAGAAAGGGCGACACTTGATAGGCGCCCTTAGGCAAATCACTTTATTAGGAATTAAAATGTATCACATGATGTCAAAACAAATAAGAGAGGGTTTATTTGTACCAATCTCAAACAGTAGTGTGTTTTCCCCAAGAAGGGTTCAAAAATGAAACTTACACCATTTATAACTGCTTCTTTCCATCACGGACTTTTTATCCAAGCAACATTTTGGTATCTAGGGGATTGTACAACTTCAGAAACAAAATTGATTTGGAATCTTCAATGCATACTATTAATCTTTTTAGATTAAAAACAATATGAATTTAACAAGAGGAATGGACGAGTCGAGCTAGCATCCATTTATCCAATGAACTTGTGAGCATTTAAAGCATAAATTCATGATGTCAAAATAGGCCACCTTTCAGTTGAATATTGTATTTCCAGTTCATATGTCTACCTCGTCACCAAGTTCCTAGCTAAGTTTTACTCAAACAAATTCTTTATCGTCTACGGGGAAAAGAAAAAAAAATCGAGGGTTGTGACAAACAAGCAAGTTGGTCAGAAGACATAAACAAAAAGATGGAGAAGCAAAGGCAGCTAAAAAATATGAGCCAAATAACTGAACACCAGTAACATTATGAGCAATTTCAAATTTAGTCTTCAAACTGACAAATTTTCTTCAACATAGATTCAAGGCAAATTCTGGAGGTGTGACTCTAACAAAGCAACCAACCAAACTACATGAAAATATCTCCAACAACGTATTTTCAAAAGCACTATGATACATAACCCAATCTAGTGTACATAAATTATCTTGTAGACTTGGCATTAAAACTTTTGTGGTTGGATTAGAGTCATAATCGTCTTCACCAGCTTCAGTTTCAGTTTGTAAATGAACCTGACAACCAATATGGTTTGACCATATGGAAAGGGTTCACCTTGTGAATCCCAATGGGTTATCTCAATCAGTTCAAATAGGTTGTTTCAAGGTGGAGTTCACTGTAAGGTCTCCAGTTCTAGTCTGGCTGAGGTTCAAGTCTTGCTGAGTATGATTGGGTTACCAACCACCATTGCAGCTAGTTGTTGAGCTTCCCTCCATCAAGATATTCTAGGGAAGACGGGGAGAATCCTGTGAGGCTTTTCTTGGAAATAAAAGAAGTTTATCTTGTGATATGGTTAATCGTATCCAAAACCAAAGTTTGATTAATCCCAATGTGTATGAGTGGATCAAACAAAATTAAATCTTACAACCTTGTTTCATTCATGACAGTCGGGTGGATCTAAATACCTAAGACAATGCTAAGTTTTATCTTTTCTACACCAATAGCATTAATAATTGAAAAGGAAACCCAAACCCATGAATGCACATAAATTTTCAAGTGTATCAAGTTCAGTGAAAAGAGTTTTTTGCATCAAATAAATTGATTTTCTATTCAAGAGTTAGGATTGCTGAATAAACAAGCAACAGACATTGTTTCCAAACTAAAAGATTCATGGCAAAAAGGGAAAATGGCTTGCAATAGGCTATAATTATATTAGAATGTAGATATCTGCAGGTGTACATATTGCTTATGTGATTATTGGATTTTACTGCATAAGAGATTTTAAACCCAACGTTTCAGATGAACTCTTCACTCATAATCAGGGAAACCGATTAGTTGGAAAGCAATGCTGCAAATGAGGAGTGCACCTATTTATTAATATAAGGTAGGAGGGAAAGTCATATGCTATGTGTAAGGTAGGATAGAAAGTCACGGGCTATATAATATATATAAGGTAGAAGGGAAAGGAGAGGAGGACAGTATCCTATTGCCTTGAATGTTTGTTTACAACCTGTCCAGAAGCTCATTGCAATTTTGACAATATACAAAGCACTGTATGCATGCTAGAAAATAACATAGATTGATAAGGGTCGTATTAAGATACATCTTTCAGGTTATACAAATTCTTCCAACAATGATAGCTGTAGCAATCTTTGAACAACTCATGCTAACTGGAAAAGGTAACTCATCAATGATCTATACCTAGAGCCTGCCTGCTGGAACAGCTAGTGGACCAGCCTTGCCAGATTTCATCTATGCAGCTTTTGATTAAGCAAGCATCTCATCATAGTTCTGCAAGTCATTAAACAGAATGAAAAGATTTATCAATGTAGAATCAAAGAAAAGAACATAATGAGAAGGAAGTGTAGAATATGTTCAGCAACAATCCTGCAAACCTAGGTTAAATTTTAAGGCAAGACATTTAGTATAAATGAATTAAAAATGGTCAATGCTTACCCTTTTCTCCATGACCAAACCCTGTTTTGGGAGGATCTTATCAGCAATACCATAATCAATTGCTTCCTATGGGAAAACGTATCTTGATCTTTGAATATCCTTTGCAATCTCTTCTTGTGTTTTGCCAATTCCTTTTGCCAGTAATTCAATGTAATACTGTGTATTTACTTCCAACTCTTTTGCCTGAAGAAGACATAATTTCATCAGCTGGTCTATAATAAGTATTAAGCACTCCTTTAAAAGGAGCTAAGTGAGCATTTACCTGTTACTTAAGAACGACTTTCGAGATTTCTTAAGTAACATCTTAAAAAAAGGGAAAAATATTACCTTGATATACATATCGATGGAAGAACCACTGTATTTATTCACTACTGGTAGGTGCAGTTTTGCTATGATAGAAAAAAGATAGATCATCAGCATATTTTTTAACAAAGAATGACTAGATATATGAACCTACTAAGATTGCATAAATTACCATAAGAAAAAAAAACACAAATCTTATTAACATTTTCAACTGTGCTTATGACACTTGCGTATGAGTGACCCTTGGATTTTGATAGGATATCTTACTTTCAAGTTCCAGTAGACCATATCGCAACAAGCTATGAGTGTGCCCTTGAACTTATTGAGAAACTGCATAAGCCTAAATGAAGTAGAGACTCACATAGTACACTTACTTGTTGAGCTAGGCATAAGAGCACGATTTCCCTTGGCTTCAAGTGACAGAAGCTTTGCTGCCTGGCCAAAGGCCATTCCACAGTTCAGTGTGTAAACCTTGGGCTTCACATACTGCATACAAGATATTTATATCAGCATCTGTAATTCTAGAGCCCTTGGAAAGTTGCAAGTTCAAAATAAATATGCATCCCAATGAAATCCAACAAAGTGTTTGGAAGTGTTTCAAATATTTAAGGCTAAAGTTTCACCAATTCCTATAAAAACTGCTTGGGAACCAAAATACCAAATATTGGAGGCCTTTATTGCTGTGTATTCCTATATATTAGGAATATACATTTTCTGTGATTTTCAATATATTTAAAAACAGGATATGGCACCTCAAAAGACCCAAAGAGGACCTTGTGAGTGTCCTTGACAAAATTTTCATCTTTAATTTTGTGTTTCATGTCAATAAAGATCCATTTGTTCAGCAATAACTAAAAGTTCAAAGTTTAATATTATTACGAGAATTCAAAGAGGAGGAGATTTAAAAGTCTTGTAAATGTCAACTACAAATTTCCTAAACTTCAAATTGCATTTTTCAATAAAAATAGAATTCAAAGCCATTAGTAACCCTGTATTGAAAATTAAAATAGGAAAAGATCAAAGCCATTCGTTCAACGCAATGATGGAGAGGAAATTCCCACAGCAGCCATCAAAGAAGCATCTTACAATCTATGCACAATAGAGAAATCTTGCATACAATTGGAATTAACTCAAAGTCTGACAATCATTGATGAAGGCAGAGACCCTGAGCTAAATGCAGCATGGAGACTTGTATACAGTAACCCTAAATGCCATGATTTTATAGACAAAGATATGTCCGCAGAAACCCTGTACAGACAACATGGAGAGAGTCAGGTAACATGAAGACCAAAGCATGCCAGACACAATAAGGGGTAACTACAGCAAGCTGATTGTCATATGCAATGTCATTGGTAGGAGAATGGAAGCCCTATGCAAACAAGAACACATTTTGAGTAGCAAGTGTTCACGCACATGAAGAACAAGTTACACCATCATTTCTCATAGATTGTTAAACATAGCAGATTCTTTTGAGGAACAAAATTATTTATGGGCATGTTTCAATAGGACTTGAACACAATAACAAACTATTCAAACCGAGGTGGAAGGAAAGAAGAGAAAGGGCCACAACCCTACACAACCTATATAGTGATTCAGAGACAAGCAAGAACATTTGATTTGAGAATGCAATTTTTCTTAGACATATATAACTCAACTGCAACATACTAATTTTCATTGTGCCTACGAGCAGAAGAACACAACAGAATCAGAGAAGATTTAACAAAGCATGGACTGTTGTCCAAGTAATTCACAAATTCAGAACTAGATTTGGGAGTTTTGGAATCAGGAACTCAGGAATTCAAAGAGTTGCACTAACTTGGGAGTTAGGGAATTAGAGGTGTTCAGAAATTTTGGA
>LPNX010193179.1:15039-25373 GCA_001517045.1 Pseudotsuga menziesii | reverse complement strand
ATCCACACCATAACATTTGTGATGAACTTTAATATTGAATCTATTGTAGATGATCAATTTTTTCAGTAGTCCAATCCTCATATTGAGGGAATATTGCACACCTTTTGTTGTCCAAGATTCTTTGATCAACTCACATGGTTCTAAAATCCATCCTGTTAATTTTCTCTCCAAAGTATTGAATGGTGTATTGTCTTTTGGGGTAAATAATTGAAGGCCACAATACCAATATTCATGATATTTGTGGAGACAATCTATGAGATGTTGATTGGAGCCCACCAATTTAACACTTTGCTTCCATTTGTTCACCCTAAATTCCTCATGCTTATCCCATCAAAACACATTGATTTACTTTCATTTTCAACATTCCTTGCATTTACAAAGTATTAAGTGTCCATTTTTCACATAATCCCATTGCTTTCCATTACAAGGAACTGTAATACGCTCTAAAAAATGAAAGGTTTAATCCCCCCCATTGAGAATAATTCTCAAGGTCAATTGGTTCAACGTGCATTCAAGACATGAATATTCAACAAGTCTTGTAAGTTTTCATTGATCAATTTATTAAACTCTGCATGAACTTAGATATTGAAATTTTTACATTGAACCCATCTTTCTTTTCCTATGAAAATTCTATAGACCTTGCAAATTCCACAATGTTGATTTGTCCCAAACAAATTGAGTCGGTTTTCATAGATCAACCTACCAATATTAGATGAATATCCTAGTAGTTTCAATTGCATATACTCTATTAGTTTTGAACCTGAAAAATTCTAACTACATGTGGTGCATGTTGTTTCTTCTACTTGATGGATATATTTTTATTCCATGACCCCATATTTAGAATAAATTCCTTCCACAATGGATTCCTCTATTTCCTCAAGAAAATCACCTTTACTGGGGTTAGAAACCCTTTCCAATATTTTTTGACCTTTATATGTTAATGTTTCCAAGCATTCCCAAAAAAATTACATCGTTTATTTTCCCACTCATGCATATGTATGTGCCTAACTCCTTTTCATCACCAAAAACCTAAAAAAAAATCCTCCCAAAAACCCAAATGTTCCTTATAGATTGTAGGGCATCTTGCATCTGGTTCAATAACTTTAGCAAGCTAAACATATATGCCCTTTCTCCTATCATATATTTCCCCAACAATATCTTCCCCAACTACTTGTTCCAAACTCAGGACTACCATCAAATTTTGTAGAGGAGATGGCTCGAAGCCATAAAATTATCCTTGCATAAAATTAAATAGGTAGGATCCAAAAATAACCATTCAATTATATTTTTATAATCGTTGTATCTGGAATAATGCACAACAAAGAAAATCATTGCAATTCGCACCCATGCCACTAAATTCATGCAACTGGATATGTTGTACACATCAACAGACCTCAAACATCTTCTAAATAATCCATATACAATAGATAGTGATGAATGCATCTATACCATAATTTTGGTAATGTAACTTTGAGTTACAAAAACAGAGTAGTATTGTGATAAAATAGCCTTAATTTTAGTTATTAATGGCGTGAGATCATGATTTTAGTGAGGGGTTGTAGTTTTGGGAATTTGTACAATGTTTAATTATATTATTTTTATTATATAGGTATATACATCAAAAAATTTCTTAAATAAAAAAGAATGGGTCTTCCATAAAAAATAACTTCAGATGGTCATCTACATCACAAGTTTCATTGTGTGATAGAGATATCATTGATTTTGAATTGAATTGAGACTTATATATTTGGCACATAATAAAAAATGAGATGAATAATTTCAAGAATAAATACCTAGCACTCAAAATAAAAGAAAACCAAAAGTAAGAAAAGAGTTTTGTAAGCAATGGAAAACTCCATAAGTGGTCAAGACAAGAAAAATGTGAAGGAAAAACATTTATGAAATGCATATATTGTGAAACACATAAGGGAACGAGACTATGGGGAATTGGCATTGGTTTCTCTAGTTTATACCATGATTCATTAGTTGTTCATGCTAGTACAAGCATCCAAAATCATTCACAAGTGAAATGGAAAGAGTCATCACACCTATGAATTATTTTACTGGATGGTGCAAGATGATTTACCCTTCTCAAAATATGATTCTCTTTTCTGGTTTGCAATGTCCTTACAAACACCAAACATGCCAAAGGATAAAGACTGCACATCATATACAAATCACATGGATGCAAAATAATTCATTTTTCTATATCTGAGTATTTTGAACAGATACACATATCAAGAATGTTGGATAGCCCTATTTTTTCATTGATGCTAAATGAAAGTATAGATCATAGTTTAGAGAAACATCTTGTGGTTTATGCTACATTTCTATACTCAAAGGGGTTGGGGCCTCCAATTTCATAATTTTTGAAGCTCGTAAATGTTGTGATGAAATATGAAAACCAACATGTGATGCAATCAATGAATTAATGGAAGCAAGGAGCCTTTCAAATAAAAGATTGATAATAATTTTCACAAATGTGCTTCATCAATGGTCGCCAATGAAAATAACTTTGTCACTTTTTTTTGGAAAAGATGTACCTAATCTTGTATTTGTTCATTGTATTTCTCATCATGAATCTTTAGCTACATCAAATGCTTCCAAAAGAATACCTGAATTGTTCTTTGTTGAAAATTAGAAAATAAAGTATATTCTTGGGTACAAAATTCTACCAAAAGAAATAGTCAACTTATTGCTCTACAAGAACTTAGGTAACTTGAAACTCTTCATGCTCTTCAAGTTGATGGAGTTAGAAATTGATCAAAGGAACAAGTCATTGAAAGGCTTGTTGTATTGATGCCTCCCATTTGAATTTGTGGAGGAATGAAAGGAAGGACATATGGTATGATAAGAAAATGAGATTTTCATTGCAATTTTGCTTACATCTGCTTGCGTATATAATGTGTGAACTAAACATGTTGAAAAAGAAATTCCAATAAGAGTAAGTTGATGTTACCACTTTAAGGGAAACCATATATGTTACTATAAAGTCTTAAAAAAGTTGGGTTTTAAATAGTGACATATTTGTAGATAGAACATGATACTTATTTGAATTTTTAGATGCCTCGAATTCGGTTATGTAAAAAATTGTAATAAAGAGAGAATTTTTCATAGGCACAAATTCTGATTTGTATCAATTATACATGCATGTGGTGATTATGTTTATACACAAAAAAAAAGGAAATGTCGCACTGAAGGTTCAAAAGAGAGCTGCAAACAACTTATAAAATATCATGTTCAATCTCTTTTGGAGAGCTTGATTGGAAAATTCCACGATATTGTTTTTTTCAAGTTTGCAATGATGTTTAGTTCTTGTCATTATTTACAAGATTTCCATGGAAGAGAATGGAATTGAAAATGTTTTCTTGAAATACTTTTCCAACACCTGCAACATACTTTAGGTGATAGGGAAGAAAAAAATCAACATTTTATTCTGAAGTTTATTTAAAAGAGTTGGATATATTTGTTGATGCTATGTGTTAGTTGTGAGGGATCATCCATGAAATATTCTTGGAGTAATTTTTATGTCATAGAGTTGCATACAAAGTTTCCTTGCATATCAATGCTACATAAGACAATAATTGCTATTATTGCAAATATAGTGGTGCATTAGAGAGGATTTTCAGGACAAGATAATAAAGGATGTGCAAAAAACAAAACTATCACTATCTACATTCCATACATTAATGATCGTGCAACTAACATGGCTTGATTCTTGAGTGGTGGAATGGGATAGGGTATATGAAATCTAGAAATAATCTAAGGAAAGAAGAATTTTAAATATTTAAAGAATTTTCTTTTATGTTTGTGCATTCAATGGTGTTGTGTCTTGACAATTACACTTTTTGTAAAACTATCTAAGATTCACTTCATATGCATGTTGATATTCATTGTACTTCTTGAACATTTTCTCAATCCATGTACATTCTACATCTTGTTTGAAATACATGACACAAGTAATGTCCCATTAATGTCATTTAGTTCATAAATAACTAATCTTTCATGAGCGATATTGAATTGAAATCAATGAAAAAAATATATATGTATTTCAAATTTTGTTGTGATAATTTTTTATTATCTGAATTAGTTACAACTATATATTTTAGGTGTAAATTTATAAACTTTACAAATATATATAGGGACCATGTTTAAGTACTTTTTAAATAGATAATGAGTTGTCCGGAAATTAAAAGTTGCATTTTAACCAACATCATTGGTAAGCGAAGCAATATGCATCCTAGAATAATTAAGCTTCATGGAATTATGAAAGAGGTTACAAGCATCATTAAGTGAACTTCATGGAATTATAAAAGAGGTTACAAGCATAATTAAGTGAACCTCATGGAATTATGAAATAGGCTTACCAACATCATGAAGCTAAACCAATCTTTGTTGTGCTCCTGAAACTACGTTCTTAATTTTATTTTTCTCTTCTTTTGAGTGGTAGGTTCTACCCCTTCAAATTCTTCACCACATTCTTCATTCTTCAAAATAATTACAATTATATCTATTAGGTGATGAAACTTGTGATGTAGAAGACCATGCAAAGAACTATTTGATAGAAGGTTGGTTATTTTTTCTTTGAGACATTTTTTGATGTAATACTTATATAATAAAAAGAATGTAATTAGATATTTTACGAATTCCCAAAACTACATCCCTTACTAAAATGACAATATCAAACAATTAGAAACTGAAATTAAGTTTATTCTATCACAATACTTGTTCATTATCATAAACCAAATTCACATTACAATAATTACAATATAGATGGATCCCATCACTCTTTTTTGTAGATGCATTCTTTACAGGATGCTTGAGTATTATGGGCCTCTTCAAACCAACTAGTTGCAAGTATTTGTTGGCATGAGTGAAAATTGCAATGCTTTGCTTTGCTTTCCATTATGTTGGATCCAATGATCGTAAAAATATAGTTGTCTGTTTATTTTGGATCCTTACAATTTTATTTTTAGTATGGATAATTTTAGGGTTTCCAAGCCATATCCTCCACAAAATTTGAATGAATTATTGAGTCTAGAACAACTTGGTGTGGGATATATTGTTTTGGAAATATTTTTCAGGAGAAAGGACATCCCTTCTTGGCCTGCAAAAGTTATTGAACCAATGCAAGATGCCCCAAAATTTGTAAAGAACATTTGGGTTCTTGGGAGGCTTTGTGTTAGGTTTTTGGGGATGCAAAAATGTCATGGTTGTGCATATGTGTGGAGGAGAAAAGATATTGTGTCCTTTTTTTTGGAATGATTAGAGGAATTAGAATATGAGGGTTTGAAATCGTTAGAAAGGGTTTGTAACCACACTAAGTGAAATTTTCTTGGGGCGACCATTGGGGATTAATTTCCTTCTAAATACAATGTTATGGATCAACATGTTAGCCATCAAGTAGGATAATCACCATGCAACAACTGTAGTAAGTTGTTCCCATCTTAAAAATTAATAGTCTATGAATGTGAAACAACTAGGTGATTCAT
The DNA here is from genome assembly GCA_001517045.1 of Pseudotsuga menziesii. Taxonomy (NCBI): domain Eukaryota; kingdom Viridiplantae; phylum Streptophyta; class Pinopsida; order Pinales; family Pinaceae; genus Pseudotsuga; species Pseudotsuga menziesii. The sequence goes on along the minus strand of LPNX010193179.1, from coordinate 19,881 downwards.
CAAAGAATGGCAAGCTGATTTGTTCACACTATTACAAGTTGTATTAGATCAATTAGTATTGTGGCATTTGCATGAAGGTCTATAGGAGTTCAACATTGAAGGGATGTTGTGTTCAATGTAAAATTGTTAATATCTAGGTTCATGCAGATTGTGATAACTTGAGCATTAAGAAATTATAATACCTTGTTGAATAGTCATGTCCCAAATGCACGCTAAAGCAACCGACCCCATGAATCATCTTGAAGGGAAAAACAATAAAATTTTCTTTGTTTTGAAGAAAATTCCTCTTCTTTGTAATTGGAAGCAAGGTGATTATGGAACTAACAACCACTTAATCATTTATAAATGCATGGAATGTGGAAAAGGAAAATCAATGAGCTTGTTCCAATGTGATAGGAACGTAGGATTTGGAGAGTACAAATGGAATCAGAGTGTTAAATTCAAAGGTTGTAATGAACATCTCTTATATTGGCTACACTAGGATTATATGACCTTAGCGGTTGTGGCATTCTATTATTTATCCCAAAAGGGCATATGCCATTTAGCACTAGGGAGAGAAAATTAACAGGATGGATGCGAGTTGACCAAAGAATATTAGATAGGAGAAAGGTGCATAGGATGTCATCAATATGAGGATTGACCTATTGAAAAAATTATAGTATATAGTAGATGACATATTGTAATTCATAAAATTTTTTTATGGTCTGGGTGAATCAACAAATTACTAGTTTTGCATATCTTGCTAGAGGGAAGAGACAGAGATTAGGCCATAATAGTGTTTCATTTTCCCTGTAATGGGTGGATCCTTCAAACCTACCATCACCCTAGCAGCCAACATGCCATAATACTTTGCTTCCATTTTCTCACCCTAGCAGCCAACATGCCTATACTAGTGGGACAAGTTCTTTGATTTCCCTTTTCAACATTCCTTGCATTTACAAAAGATTATGTGGTTGTTAGTCACACAATCCCCTTCATTTCCATTACAAGAAATGGTAATGTTCTATGGAATACTGAAAGGTTTCTTGTCTTCCCCTATAGAATGATTTCTAGGTCCAGTTGCTTTAGCATGCATTCAAGACATGAATATTCAATAAGTTCTTGTAATTTCTCACTTCTCAAATTATTGCATTTTGCATGGACTTAGATCTTGTATTTTTTACATTGAACCTAACTTGCCTTCGATGACATCGACTTTCAAATGCGGCAATATTGATTTTTCTAGTACAAATTGCAACAGTTTGCATAGATAAACCCACCATTCTCACATGAATCGCTTAGTTGTTTTACTTGCATAGAATCTTTTAATTTTGAAGATAGAAACATTTGACTACAGGTGTTTTATGTTGTTTCTTCTACTTGATGGTTAACTTGTTATTCCATAACCCTGTATTCAGAGGAAAATTTTGCCCTAATGTTTTACTATTGCCTCAAGAAGCTCACCCTTAGTGGGGTTAGAAACCCTTTCCAACAACCTCTAACCCTCATATGCTAATGCCTCCAAGCATTCCCAAAAAAAGGAAATTGTTTCTTTTCTCACCCATGCATATGTATGGGCTTAGCTATTTTTCATCCCAAAAAACATAACACAAAGCTTCATAGACATCCAAATGTTCCTTACAAATTATGGGGTGTCTTGCATTCGTTCGATAACTTTAGAAGGCTAAGCATGTATGTCCTTTATCCTATCATATCTTTCCCAAACAATATGTCCCCACTAACCTATTCTAGAGTCAGGCCTCTTGTCAAACTTTTTGGAGGAGATGGCTTGGAAACCTTGAAATTATCATTGTTTAAAATGAAATGGTTATGATACAAAATAACTAGTCAACTATATTTTTACAATCATTTGATCTGACATAATGCATAGCAAAGAAAATAATTGAAACTTGCACCCATGTCACCAAATCCATGCAACGAGTTGGCTTGCCCACAACCGGAGACCTCAGACATCTTCTAAAGTATCCATCTACAATACACAATGATGGTTGATTGCATCTCTATCATAATTATTCTAATGTAACTTTTAGCTGTATTTTTTCTGTATCCAATTGTATTGGAATCCATATTGGTACTCGAATTATGCTACTATGATTTAAACTAACCTACTTTAGAAATTCTTTTACCTAACCTAAATTATTAAGTTGCATTCACAACTTCTTTCTCCATTTGTAGCTACATGTTTGTAGGTTGTTGAATTTAAACATCATTTTACCAAATATATTCATGTATTTGTAGCTACAACTACAACAAAGAAAAAATTATCTAATAATGTATCTATAAATTTAATTATAAAAATATGTATATTTTAAAAAAATTTACATTGAAAAATAAGCTTTTTCAAATCTATAAACAACCTACTCCTTATTTTTTCAATACTAGATGCTACTAATGTAAATTAGTAAGTTGCATTCACAACTTCTTTCTCTCTCCATTTGTAGCTTCATGTTTGCAGATCAATCCAATTCAAATAAATACCCAATTCAACCGGCCGGTGACTTACTCAATTCAAATCTTGAGAGACTGGGATTCAGATCAATCCAATTCAATTCTTAGAAGCTGAAACATTAAGATGTAATGATAAATAAAACAGATAAAATGGCAAAAGCACCAATGTAATACCCGGAGATAACAGCATCCCACAACATTATATTGTCTTCTCTCCACTAATAATACGGGCAGGCAGTCATTCTTTTCATTCATTAACCTGCAAACAGTCGACATCTGGTGCAAACAATAGACGTCTCGCCTCCTTCCATACTTATAAATACTATGATCACAACAACTTTAGCAACGAAAAGTTGACAAAGAAGTTTAAACGACTGATACAAAAGTTAAACGACTTCAATGACTAGGTTTGATTGTAACGATTGTGAATAATCGGCATTTCTTTTTATAGATTTTTTGTTTTTTCCTTTTTCTTTCATTTATCTATTAAGATTATATGTTTTTGGGGATTTTATTTAGATAAAATAATGTATTTGTTGCATGTGATGATAATGCAGTTTGTGTGATGATGATTAAAGTTTATTGAGACCAATTTTGGTTTATTAGATTTTAAAAAGGAAAATAATTGGTTTATTTTAAAATTTTGTTTGTGTGTTCAAAAGGTTTGCTAAGAAACTTTTCAAGTTCAGTATAGTTTTTGCAAGTTAGGAGGTTATAAAGGTTTGTATTGTAACAAATACCTTGAAACTCAGATCTAATGTGGGTGTAAGCAAGGTACTCTAGGAGAAAATGATTTTCAATCAAGTATGTATTCATTTTCCATCAAAACTTCTTTGAGCGGTTATTGAAAAATAATCAATTATTTCTGATGGTATCAATGGTATAGTGGTGATCATGAGTATTATTGTATTTACTTTTCTATAATTAATTCTTAATAGTAAATATATGAAACTATAAAGGAAATGTTTTTTCTGAATGCTAGAGTGATATAATATATTAGTTATGCATAATTAATTCTTAAAAATAAATATCTGAAACTATTAAGGAAATGTTTTTTCTGAATGCCAGAGTGATAAAATATATTAGTTATGCATGAATTTAGTAGTTGCTAAGTGTGATTGGTTCCTTTTACTACTTATTTATATGTTGAATCTTGTGTTTAAATCAATGAACATTATATTAATTGCAAATATGTTAAGGCTTTTCCAAGTAGTTGGTGTTGAGCAATTACAAAGTATATTGAAGAAATGTTCTTTTAGTTGAATTTGTTTTCAATGATTGTTTTTACAACAATGTGTTTTGGTGTATTATATTAATAACTAGATGCAAGTGGTTATTGAAATAATGTTTTTGGGAGACTGTTTTTTAACATCTAGGTTTCTTTGAAAATGATGAATTTAATTTATATTGTGGAAATTAATCGTAGCCACAATCATAAATTTCCATGAATAGATTGAGTACCCATCTCAAAATTGGGTATTGAAACCCAATTAATCTTCCCTTACCATTATGACAACTCCGAATGAGTTCAAATTAGAGTATCTTCAATGCATCCCATTCCATAAAAGGGGATGAATAGCGTCTTGAGGTTTCCATTGTGAAATATTTTAGGGTGTATTTATGGATCTATATGATGGTTATTGTTATTAGTTGTTTAGACTACAAAGTATTCCTAAGTGTTCAAAGTAACCATCTTCAAGATCTAGATTGAAAAATGTTCTATAGTATTTACTAATATTTATACTTATGCAAGTAGTTAAATTAGATAAAAGATTGTTCCATTCAAGCATAGATTATATTTTTTAAGCATTAGTAATGTGTTCAAGAAAGACTCAAAAGGTCAATACACATGGTGTTTTTAGATTAATGTGGTAGTTGTTTGGATTGAAGAATGGGATTCACTTGTATTGATCGCTACCCCAAAAACATACTTGCTTTTCTTCAACCCACTATTCATATGTTCAACTAGTATGTATTAAGTAACATGCATGGATTACAATATTGTATGTTTCAAATTCTAGTGGTTGTTTGATCAAGTTTTACATATATGCGATTAAGAAAAAGATACCATGGTTCAATATTATTCTTAATATAAGGATAACTAATAATATTAAGACATCCATTTGATATAAGCCTAAACAGGCGTGGCTCATTAGCGTCGCTTGATATGAAGTCACTTGTTGTAAAGGAGGTCCAAGATCAAATCCCACCTGAGTTTACCCATGTCCCATGTCTCGCGAGCGGGTGTGGGGCACCTAGGGGTATAGTGGTAGCAAGAATGGTTCCCTGGACCCTGTGTCACGCGAGTACCAATCTAGCTCCAGTTGTCGATTCCCCTAGTCACAAAAAGACATGCATTTAATATTATTCTTAAAATAAGGATAACCATTAATA